>JAFMSR010000005.1:46031253-46084746 GCA_022818135.1 Saxidomus purpurata
TACTTCAAAGTCGGTGTTATGTACAATAATCAACATTAACGATGAATCGCTGTATTACTTAATAACAATTAGTGACCAGCAGTTATAATTTCATAAAGGGAAGATAAAGAGGATATTTTAGACTGCTTGAACTTTTGGTTATTCAAAAAAGATATTTGATTGAAAACTTGATCAAAATATTAAAACAAAGGGACTTAGCGACTGTTAATACACTTCATGTACCTTATTTTGCATTAAGTGACATTATGCTCATCTTACTGCACATAGTGTATTTTTGGTGACAATTTTTTAAAAGCAATTTTCGGTTGCTGTGCATTTAAATGTGTTAAACTAATGATAAAGCCGCATTAGTATTTGAAGTTGGTGCTTTAGAAATAAAAAAATGGACAAACAAAATAAAAGTTCCCTCCTTCGCAGTGATCTCCCTTGTGTTGTTGTAGTTGTTTGTAGAGAGATTTCGGCAGTGGAAGGGAAGCAACTCCTGCATACAGTTTTTTTAAA
The DNA here is from genome assembly GCA_022818135.1 of Saxidomus purpurata. NCBI lineage: Eukaryota > Metazoa > Mollusca > Bivalvia > Venerida > Veneridae > Saxidomus > Saxidomus purpurata. The sequence continues at coordinate 46,031,755 of JAFMSR010000005.1, forward strand.
TCGACTCTCCCAGTCAAAATAGGAAAAGTAATATTTGGAAAGTTATTTTTTCGTACTGGTAGCAGGAAGAGTTTGGTGTATTGGGTTAAAAGCTATTATTTCCTTTACCCTTTGTACACACACCTATTTCAGCAGGATCTTTTCTTGAAAAAAATGTGCATAATTCCACTTTAATAAGCTGTCTAAAAAAAGATACGTTAACTTCGAAGAGTGTACCTTAATACTAGTATCTCAGTATGTAAGTGAAAATGATTGCCGGATCATATCTTGAGAGGATAACTGTATTTAGAGGAATTAAAGTTAAAACGGCCGTTCTTGTAGTTATGTACATGTAGATAATCATTGTTGTTTAAACTGGACAAAAAATACTCAATATAGCATCTGTAATTAAAAAGGGACATAACTCTGGGAAAAGCATGCTGATACAAACACATCTCTTCTTGGTGACCCGATATTTCATTACTTACAAAGATAAGGAACCAGGGGGAGGGACAACGCGGCGACTATATGCTAACCCTACTTTTTGGAGCGTAAAACAAAGGGTATAAAGGTGAAGTTTGATTTTTTTTTATAATTACCTCCCGATCGTTATTTTGACTGTATTTCGGGCTTTTGGCGGTTTGTTTTCTTAGTGTAAATATGCAAAAGTGATATCGAGCTTCGATTGTTGAGAATCTTTTTCTTTAGAGATGCAATTAGTATGCGATGGTCCTAATAGTATTCCGTAACAAAAAATTGCTTCTTTTTTTTTGTTTTTGCTCACAAACTATCGCGAAATTATTTGCCAAAATAACACCAACGTGACAGTAGTAAACAAGATGTTTTATTCAAGCATAGCATTTAAAATAGCAATGTTACAACAGTCATTAACATAGCAAGTTACAAAATATTATTTATGGAAAAGTTTGCCAACTTAAAATAGGAAAGTCTGTGTTGATTTAAATATTCACAGCAAAATCGTCCAACCAGAAGCCATTTTCAATCGGTGAAGTGTTACTTAAATTTCTCAATGTTGGCCTTCAGACTATCCTGGTCTGCACCTTGTAATGGGTCACAAAGTTCTTTCTGAAATATATGGACATTAAAAAAATGAACACCCGCGCTTCAAATTAAGATCTATAGCTATATTTTCCGACTCGTTTTCTGACCGCGTATGTATGGGCGGTTCACCAAACAACCATCATTCTTTAAAGGACCATGCAGTGGTTGAGTGATTTCAAGTCGGCGACTTTGACCATTTGACCACGTGACCACGTGACCACAGAGCCAGATCAAGTCTAATAAAAGTATTCTATCAGTTTTAATATGTTATCTAGTATATTTCTATATGGAATTAGTTACAGCTACAAAAATGTATTTTACCCCTTGTTTGAAGAACTTGAATGTTGGCATACAACTGATTCCTTGAGCTTTTGCTAAATCCTGAAATGAATTCATCACAACTTTATCACTTTTCCGTTCGTTATTTGTACCATAACGAACAGGAGAGACTCTAACAATTTGAAAATCGTAACTCGAATTTACAGAACAATTGTATTAAAGTGTAATATCTGTAATAATGTGGTTAAGTTCCGATATTAAAATCAACATTTGAACCACTAAATGAATCGGTTTTATTATCAAGACATGTTTACTATGAAACTGACCTCTTTTCTGAAATATTTGATTATAATATCGAGGGCTGGCTTATTACCGGGTTGTCTTAACAATGGAATTTTACTGTCGTCTAATTGCATTTTCAATATGATAAAAATACAAAGCACCGGAAGACAGCATCCTAAGTGTAACAGAAAGTATTTGCAAAAATATGTATGGTTTACCGCGCTTGCGTCAACGTCCACCTTGAGAAAGATAACATTCGTTAACTCTTCCGACATATTCTGAAAGAGAGTCGTGTACAACTAAATGTTATATACCTAGAGTTTAATTACTTTCTTTAAAGAAGCTTCAACTGAAAAGACATACATGTATATGTAAAAAGAAGTTAATGTTCATCATACCAGATTTTGACCTTGGGAACTGAACTTGATCTTCGTTTGACTTTCAGTTGCAGAATATTTGTAGTGAAGTCATGACGATGCCGTATACGTTGCAGGGACATATCAAGGTGACAGAAATTATACGTTAAAGACATTAGACTGCTTTTGCATTCCGTATTGTACCTTATGCAATTGTGTTAACCAATTTTGGAAGAGTTGAACTTGAAACCTTCCACCGAACTCTGTAGTACATCAACACGTAAGTTTTCAATTAGTTTTCTATACCAACAAAGATATATGACATTAAAGGGAAGTGCAGCTCTAAAAACACATCACTCTGCCTTATCCCGTTCTTAATCATCTCCCATAAACACTTTCATCATCTGAAATTATACTAGTCCGATGTGTAAGTCGAAAACTGTCTAAAAGATTTCACACATCTAAAAGATTTCACACAGGAATAGAGGGCATTCTGTAGATGCATGCCATTTCTGGGAATAAAGAAGCATATTAATGCACCAGCTGCAGCCGTTTATTGAAACTTATAAACTGTTCATAACTGTTTCATAAATGAGCTAATGCCTGACTTAACCGGCTCAATGACAGAATGCTCGATTTATCCTATAATTCAAAACCTTGGTTATCTCTCCAAACCAAACTTTACAACATCACCTCGCAATCTTATAGAACACGGTATAAAGAGCATTGTCTTTTACTGAGAAACAACTGCTATATACTGCTACTACTACTGCTAGTGTTGTTGTTGTTGCTGCTGTTAATGCTACTGTTGCTGCTATAACTACTCTTACTGCTGCTGGTGTTGTCACTGCTACTGGTGTTGTCGCTTCTGCAACTGCTACCACTGCAGCATTGGTCACTACATACTAGCAGCAGCAACAGCAGCATTTAAATAAATGAAGTATAAGAATAAATGTCAAATCGAATTTTCATTTACAGAATATTTGAACGACAGCTATACATACTCGATGTAATGCCATATACATAACATACTCAAATCAACGAGCAATCATTGTTTAAATAACTTCAACTAAGCTTTGAATGTTTCTTAATTACATTGTAGAAATAAAACTAAATGTTCTTCTCTCGGTGTCCGGCGCGATTCTTTCGCCAATATGCGAAACGAGATTGGTGCTTTGTCAACAAAAATCCGGTCCGACGGTGCTGGGCGATCAGAGTATGCCATAGGAGGGTTCATTCAGCATATTCATCCCCAACTATTTTAACCATCGTGTATTGGAAAACCGATATGCGTTTTTACAAAGAGTAAAGAAGGATATTATTAAATAACTCGTCATAACTTTCTTTCTGTTTAACATAAAAAATTTGTCATTATCACAAATGTTAGTTTAATTTGTCTGCCATTTCATGAATATTTTTTTGTCAATCTAAAGTATTAAATCAATGGTCCTTTTTACGTTTAAAAACCATTACCGACCGTTTTTACGGGCATTGAATTATAGTGGAAACGCGAAACAATGCCAGTTTAGGTGCAATTATTGTACTTTAATTCAAATTTTCACCTTTTTGCTAAAATAACAGAACAAATGTCACTATTACGATGTCTTGATATTTCATTTTACTTTTTAGATATATAAAAATAATTATGTTTAATGGATATATTTGCAGTCCTTTTTAAGTTTAACTCAACTAACCTGTTATGTTTAAATAAGAATTTACCGCTTCGGCAGTACTCGGCATTTTACGTAAGGCACATTCTTTTAACGCCGATACTAATAGTTTGTCACTTAGTATGTTTTTAAAGTTAATTCGCCTGATCAACGTTAATAACTATTTTTCACGAATATTACCAAGGGCATGTTTATAAAACTAATTAACTGATTCGTATCCCAAAACATATGAATAAAAAATTAAGTACATTGTCGTTGAAAGCATAATTATTGAACTTATACAGGTGTTATAATAGTTATGAATTCAAACAAAACCTTGTGACCGGATCGCACCTTGGGTAAGAGGGGTAGGGGTAGTGTCATCAGGGCACAGGTGATATTACTTGTTCAATGTATATTGTCAATTATTGTTCACGTCTTTTCATTAAAATAACGTAAGACTGTCTTCAACGCGATTGTTACTCTTATTCTTCACACGGTACTTGTAAATGGAATTGAATTACATGTTTCATTTACAGTTATAAGTAAAGCAAATGCATCATAATAAGGATAAATAGATATTATCATTTAAATTGATATTACAAATTGACAACGATTCAAATAATCTTTACACTTGAATGGGGTTAAAGTGGATCAGTTTTATGACCCTTAATCATTTTACCTATCTATTATCTGGATATTGCCTGCGGGTAAAGTAATTTCCTGTCTTTGTTTCACGGACACGCGTTTCTTGCATACGCAGTGTTGTATAATATATCGGTCTGTACCCTCTGAAGCTTTTATAAACATTTTACAGTATATAATATTTTTGATAAGAAGTATTTTTACACAAGTTAATTAAAATTATATACGGCCGCGCCACGGCTATATAAGATTCCAGCATGTCGCATGTATGTATTTATTGTATAGTTTTATCGTTGGTACCGGATAATCCATATTACCAACGCCCCCAGAAGAGTTTTAAAGTTGTTTTAGTTTTCGGGGGTTAGTGCATGATACAGAACGCGTCCCGTTCAAGAGACAGTCCCTTGTTATTTAACATGCCCGATGTACAGCACCAATACATCTCGGTCTTAGGTCTCATCCGTAAGATCATTAGTTTGTTAATAGAGGTGCGGGGTCGAACTTGCGACCCTTGGATACCAGTCCAGAGCGTTAACCACTAGACCACTGAACCGCTCAAACATGTAGCAGAGTGTCACATACAAGGCTAATACACACCTGTGATTTACTATACATGTTTATAATTAACTACTTTAGTGATGAAATTTAAACTAATGAAGTTATTTAATAATCATAGAGGCATAATCACATACAACATTTCCCCTTTTTAATGATTTTTGCCTTTTTTGAGACTTCATTAATTTTGCATGTTTTAAATTTAAAGCCACAACTGTCGTTGCATTATAGTAAAACGCGCAAAATGTGCCAGTTTTACTGAAAAGAAAAGCGTAGCGCATACGCTATAACAACTTTTTACGATCCCGAACGGAACAGAATAAAACATTGTGATATCATTTCAATAAAAAAAGGAATAATAAAACATGTTCGTTTTTTTTTGTTTTTTGAAACGTGTATATGTATATTTTCTTTTTCCAACTGTCGCGCTCGAACACTTCCGAATGATCGACCCGTCTGCTCGGTTATAGTGTTTTATGGCTTGATTTGATTTGATTTGATGAGAATTTTATCAAGGTCCGTCCAAAAGAGCACTTATGTTAGCTTGATATTTGGATGAGACCCCTGTGTTTTATGGCCGGACATTACGTAACATTTATAATGACCCGTAATAAAATACTTTAAGCTGTATATTGGGTTTTGTTTTATGCTTCATATACCGATTCAAAAGAAAAAATATGTCTATGAAACGAATATATTTTACTGAATTCTAGAACTATACAATGATAATTTATATAACTTTTCATCATATTATATACAAGACCCGTATGTTTTATTAATAATACTATTATCATTCACGTAATTTTAAAGTTTGTAAAATGTTTAAAAAAAACTATTTATGTTTTTTTTTCTCTTTTTCAATCACTTGGACAGAGACATATTTTATACATGTCTAAATTGAAACAGTGGTTTCAACTATTCTTTGACCCCAGCGCCAATTGATTTCATTTGATAGGAAGGTGAAAATGTCATTTTATGAAGTAGTGTAGAAAGGGAATGTCTTGAAGATCCACTTTTGTTTGCACAATACAGATGCAGTCTCAATTCGCGTATGTTTTGTCTTTTAAAGCTTTCCGAAGAAATGAATTTGTTTTTAAATTTTGTTTCCTCCTTTAACAGTGTAACTTTTAGTGTGAAAAAATGTATATAAACAAATCATTGATATGTGGCAGACTTTTAAATTGGAAATGACCCAAACTTAGTAAAGGATGACATTTAAAGTTGTCTACATTTAAAAAAAGCATCGTGTCTTTCCCATGCCCCATTAACAATTGATTTGCCGTGCACGCATAGATAGATAGATAGATAGATTTATTTCAACATAAAATGTACAATCTACATGGCAACTTATAATTAAAACATACAATAAAACAATAAACAAACATGTATGAATTAATATAGCCATGCCAATCAACATTATATGTTAAGGATAACACAAAAAAGAGCTAAAACAAACTCTTATTTCCATTGTGGTCCTTAAGATATAGTATTGTATGACATAGGAAGATACAATTTATCACAGTAAAAAATCACAGCAAAATGCCTTAAGAGAAGTTTGTATAAAAACCCTGATTGAAAGACATTAAAAAAGTCAAGTTAAGCTTAAAAAATGTTCCTTAACCTTGCATTTAAATGAATACAAAGAAGTTGCATCCCTCACATTTTGTGGCAGACTGTTCCATAGACAACAACCATTGTATGCAAATGATTTTTTTCCAAAACTTTTGACCACAGGGAGAGCATATCTCTTACTATCACGCATGTTCTTGAATTCCATGTCCATCATTAAATTTTTCATAAGGTATTTGTTGACATGAACTAACAAAATAATGCGCGTGCGAAGAGGTCAGTCGACAATTTAAGTTCTCCAATGAACACATTTTGATTCATTCAAATATGTCAAGAATAACGAGTGTAACAGCTTTTTGAGTTCCTCGATCTGTTACTATTGTCAACAATTATTATTACTAGTATCACTGGATTCGTATTTTCAACGCACTTCATTTTACATTAGATATGATCAAATTCATTGAATTTTATAAACATGTTTTTAACGTAAATCACACACGCTCGCAAATATCGATAAAAGATGGGTAACTCTGTAGACACCGTGATGACACATGAAATTTGACTTAATTCCCTTGATTTTTGTGATATCGGTAGTGGTCATTATAGTTCCCCATGCCGGACAGTTTAAATGCCATAAATCGGCTATTGATGAACTCGTCAGTAAAAGCCTTGACGAGCAGTCTGTGTGTAAGCAAGTTAGTCTGGATTTAGTTGGCACACTTGGTTGACCATAACGCGCCCCTTTTGCCGACGAATCAGATCAGGAACACATCCGATTGATATTTCTACCACAGACATCGGGGCGATCGTCGGGTCCAGTTATTTTGAACATCACTGAGACCCGGATTTATGCACAAGGACGAGTAATGAATGCATACAAACTAACTGAAATATTTATCAGCTGTTACAGCTTTACATAAGCACCAACATTGGCAGGTTCGGGTAAAACATTGGCAGGTTCGGGTAAAACATTGACAGGCTCGGGTAAAACATTGGCAGGTTCGAGTAAAACATTGGCAGGTTCGGGTAAAACATTGGCAGGTTCGGGTAAAACATTGGCAGGTTCGAGTAAAACATTGACAGGCTCGGGTAAAACATTGGCAGGTTCGAGTAAAACATTGGCAGGTTCGAGTAAAACATTGACAGGCTCGGGTACAATCAACAGTTTCTTTTATGTTTTCATACAAACTACATTATAAAGCTTATTGGTTTGCCTATCAGAATCTAGTTCAAGTTTTTATTTGTTTTTTTTTTTATGGCGAGGGCGGACTTGATGTTTGACTTACTATTAATCAGATTCGACACATTTGTTACACTGGCATAAAGAAAATAAAGGTAAGTTCAATACACTCATTTCTGTTGACACATTTGAGCTGTATACATATACCTTTCACGTAATTTGCAAAAAAAACCAAAACGATGCAGACATGTATTGTGTAACACTCTTACCAGAAGTATTGGTGCAATGCTTTTACAAGGTCCACACCAAGTAGCAGTGAAGTCAACGACAACTAGTTTGTCACCTGCATCCTCCAGCCATTTGTCAAAGTCAACCTAAAATATCAAACAAAGCAAGGTATTTTCACTGTTTATGTAGCTATAATGGCAGAGATGGCACGTTGTAACAAAAGTATTTAACCTTAGATAGCCCCTGTTGTCTCGAGATTTTCGTGCTTTGTCGTTTTGTTAGAAAATACAAGTTTCGCCAACAAAAAACCAGCACATCATAGAACTTCTAAAATCGCTGGTGTTAGTATACCTACCCTTACATCTACGTAACTGTTTGAGTGGTAAACAGGGTACCAGACCAAACAATACAATCCATAAACAAATTTGGCAGCGGCTTTCCATAAAAGTCTGGCTCGAGTCCTCAAGTGATGTTTTGAAAACCACATATATAGACTTAAACGGCCAACTACATGCACAAATCTACTGAATTTGATAGGCTTGAGAATTGTTGAAACTAATTAGTGCGAACAAATTAAAAAATACATTCTAAAGTTTGCTGAAGCATTTCAATTCGATCTGTACTTTGCACCTAGCCATTGAATAGAAAACCAATGAGTTCAAGGCTGTTATGAATACAAGTAGATTGGAGAGTGTATTACCACCGTAGAAAGAAATATAAATGTACTACTTTTACCTAAGTCATGAGTGTATTGAACATTACATGTACGATCCATGCCTTATTAGTGTTTGGTTGATCAACTCTAATAGAATTTTCCATTCTTAAATGTGTAATGATAATAGTATTTAACACTTGATACCGAAAGTGTATGTTTGTTAATTATAGTGTCACCTGGTTTTAAATGGCAAGCCATTTCTGGCTTACGAGGCGCTTTCTTTTTGAGGACGTTTACCTTCCGACTCCTGGTACCATGCAATGACGGGTATGTGAAGGGTAACCAGTCTTTAAACTTACTGTTAAGATTTAAACCTCGTACCTCAAGTCTCCAAGTCATATGCCACTACGCCAAGACAGACAGGAGGTTTAAGGTTTGTTGATTTTGTATTATGTGAAATTTATCCCAAAACAAATCTGTTTGATACGAGTGAATTCCGGAGAAACCAAACAGCCTTCATAAGCACTGCCGAATGAGTCTGCCGAACGTAGCTTACCATACAAACCATGATCGTCTTTGCGTTAATTTGCAGTATCGTACCATTCACGGAAATACCCGAGTGGATGACATGATTTGAGCCTCTCATCCTAGAGATGCATATACATGTAAAGGTCATTCAATAGCTGCAGACACCAGTGCTGGTCTAGATAACAAAATGATGTCTGAATGCGTACAAATATGACTAAACGCGTTTAACTTCTAAAAATCCTCCAATAACCAAAGATGTCCTTACCTTGTTTTCGCACGTATGAACCGGCATTGTCTGATTTTGAGACGAAAAACTCTGAACAACCTGGCGCCTTATATTGTGATAAATAATTATCCTGTTACTAATGAACCAATATACACAGTGAACTGAATGAAGTATAAATATTTAAATACATGTACTTTCAAAACAGCCGTTCCACTACATACAAGCTAGAATAATTGCTGAGTATTTCGGTCGATATTAAATCGTTCAATGATTTTTACGAGTATATACGACTAATTCAGACTGAAGGAATAAACCTGGGCATGGCTGATGCTAATGTGAACAAAACTCTGCGCATCCTGGAAAAAAGAAAAACTGAGAATGGTACATGGTTATCTAAGGCGTCTTCCATAATGACTGACTGTGATATATCAAGTGACACTCATGCTGACGTCTCATTCAGTAAGGCTCGCATTGAATTTCTGTCAGGTCTAATTGAAAACATCACACGCAGATTCACTGACTGTGATATTGTGGAGGTATTGTCAGTCCTTGACCTATCTCAACTTCAGGACATACCCTCATTTCATGGCCCAACATAAATGGACTTGTTGGCAGACAAGTATTTGATGGACGCTGACTATCTCCAGATGTAATGGCAAGGATTCACTGAGCTTATGACCACAACGCCTGCTCATAAGAGGAGACTACAAGATCTTGCTGAGCTGTTCCATGGAAAACAGCATCTGGACAAGGGACTGTCCACTTCTTACCCACTTGTGGCTCATTTGTAGCAGTTGCACTCATACTCTCCCTCAGCACTGCCGAAGTTGAACGAGTCTTTTCACATCTGAAACTCATTAAGACTGATCACAGGTGTTTACTCACTCCCAAAACCCTGAACATGCTACTAACAGTGAAATTAAAATGTGGCAGTGAACAGTTTGACAAAATAAGACCAAGAGTAGTGGCAAATTTCTTTAAAAAGGACAGATGTCTTGCGTCAGTTATTTCCTCACACTTGAAAAAATCATTAAACTGCTAGAATAAGGTCATTGTGAAACTGAAATATAAGCTATGACATGAACATGATAGTAATATGGGGCTTACGGTGATATTTAGATAATCTACAGAGTATAGGTAGTGGAAAATTACAGACACTTCAGACATGATAACACTGATGGAATTATGTTGAAGATAGTTTAATTTTTAGCTGTTTGAATGTCTTGTATTTTGATGAAATAATTAATGCTCATGTTAAAAAAATCACTACATGTTACAAGAAAGTTCTGTTTAGTGCAGTAGTTGAAATATGTATGCTCTTGTAAACTATATATGTATTAAATGGGTATTTGTCTCTTATTTCTTCTTCTTATCATCAGTCATTTCCCGTTCAAAGTTTAAAAAAGGAAGTTCAATATTTCTAGCCAATAAAATACGCCAGATGCTTTTTTTATGTCTTAATTTTGCAAAATTTTCTTAGGGGGAGGTGCCCCCCCCGTAGGAGGGGGACACCCCCCCCACCCCTCCCCCCTCACCGCTTCGCGGCTCGAAGTGCCCTTTTTTCAATAGCACCCTGCCCTTTTCAGATCCTAGCTGGAACACTGTACTAGTACATGGTATACGAACAGTCAGTTTTGTTTAACATTTTTATAATATTATTATAAACCTATAGCACCAAAATATATAATTGCTGTACAGAGCAGACAACGGCCTTATGTGTTTGTAATTGTGCAGAGATCATAACTTAACTGTATACCCGTCAGTTTCATTGTTAGCCCCCATGTTCGAAAATGTGAATCAATTGATACCTCAAACAGTTATCGAGTTAGAATGATGGCACGTTGCACGTCGGTAGCTAATATGTACATTATGAAGATTATTCAATAATGTCGATGGACAAAATTGTGCTTGTTACATTATGGCGACACAATCATAAAACTCTGTAGTAGCATTAGTTGTTTTTAATGACTCACAATAATGTTTACAATCATCGATTGCATTAAAACACCTCAAAGGATTGTTGTAATGATGTAAAATTGTGGATAAAGTATACCAACTTAAAGTGACAGTAGGCTTAACGGTAGGGGGCTTGCTCACTCGCTCACTTACTTGTTTAGTTTCTTCTTCGTTTCGATTGTTTATAGTCTATTTACTCCTTGCTATATCTCTCAAATGGACTTGTCCAATTATCAATATGGACAGTATAATCAACTGTTTTCTTAATGATTGGCTGTAGAAAATTTATTTACTGAAAAGCGAACAGTGTAGATCATGATCAGACTGCATGGACGGTGCACTTAATCATGATCTACAAGTGGTCGCAAAGGTAGAATTATTTGCCGCCAACTAAGTAAATGTCACTCGTAAGTAACCATAGGGTCGGCTTTCAGGAAACCAGAACAATAAACATTTCAGTTACCACCAACTTAAAAAAGATAAATAAACGCTATTTTTCAAATTATCTATTTATTATCATAAACTTCCAACATTGCATCAGTTTAAATTCGTATGTGTGATACAATTTAGTAGCACTTATCGGGTAACATGGATACATTCGTAAATACAATTACAAAATACATGTCACAAACGCAGTCCGACCGGGTACTTAACTTCTACAACAAAGTGTGTTCAGTGTTTATATAGCACCACATTTATCTTTTAGTCTCTTTTCCACGAGTATCGTGTCTTCAACTCCTTGTACGTGTTGGTCTTTACGCCAGACTGTACCAGATAATCTTATTCGTTCTAGACGCAACTTCGAACTACGTATATGCGGGGCTTGATCTCGATTCACTTCAGCTTCTGGGACACAGTGATCGCACTCTCAAGAACCATTCTAGGGAGGATGGGTGTTCTTTCACCTCAACGGCTAGTCTGCAGGTTTCAGGAGAATACATTTCCGGTAGAAATCACCAAAGCCACAATCAAAGTCCACAATGCAATTTCGTATCTAGCAGTACCGGAAGCGGTATTGTCTGCTGCTGTTGGGTAGTCGTATTCGTCGTAAAATTTGTCGTAATCTTCAACCTTCTTATCCATTCCAACCATATAGTCAGGGTCCTTCTCATAACCTTCTATGTAGGACAAATGCTCTGAAAAAGTAGAGGTGTGATTAACTTTTTGAAGAATAATAAGCAATAAGACCAACAACTATATAAAAAAACTTTGCATTGCCTGTTAGATTTTTTTTCAAATGCAAATAAGATTTGCAATAGAAGACCGGGAGACTGATGAAACTAACACGCTGCTTAAATTACACGCCGTTTCTTAAAATTACGAAATTTGTGATTTTTACTGATATAATTACTCACACGAGAAGCAAAGAACGTGTACATGTATACATTTTGACAGTATGCGTCAAAAGAGGTAAAAAAGTGATACAGAATATTGAGAAAACTTACCACATCCGTGTATGGTTGTTGCTTTACATGTCATTTCCCCATCGAAGCAGTGACACAGGTGACAACCAGAAGCCATCCAGGTTCCGTGACGAATAGTTCCGCATGACCTGTGACGTACACGGTGTTCACAATAGCGACCATAGTAGTTCCTGAAATTAAGAAAATAATGTATAGATATATGAGATCATACATTAACAAATAACACAGACGACAGTTTGGCGGGAAATTCGATTAATTAGACATTATTGATATATTAGGCACGAGCAACTTCCGCAGACGACCTTATGATCAGTTTCCCTATGTTATATTGCAAGCAGATGATGTTACAAGATCTTTTAACAACACAGAAGGGGACGCTTAGCTAAGATGGTGTTATAAATTAAATCATAAGTGCTTCAGTACTTACTTTTTGCAGTGACAGAAGGAATTCATGATACAGAGTCCGCCGTTGAAACAACAGCTCTCTTGACTTTCCGTAGCCATCAAATCACCAGCACCAGCATCTGAAAATTATGGAAAAAATGAATATTATATATATAGAGAGAGATTTACGTTCCTACATAGTATACAGAATTTACAGAAATAATGCGATAAAGACAAAAGAGAAAAGAAAAATATGCAATTAAATGATTGGAAAGCAATACGCTGACACCAATAAAGTTATTTAGTAACGAGCATGGTAAATATGTCAGTCACAGGTTACACTAGCAGGGAGGATAATCTAGTGTTGGTGCAATAATACTGTTCAATTTTGACATTTCTGATATATTTACAACATCGTCATTGACATCCTAACAAGAAAACCAGTGGTATTTGGTAAGTCAGTAAACTTTTAAATTCAAGTGTGATCCACACCGACATGATTTTTCTCGCATCTGAAGGAGTCAACACCTTGCATATAGCGAATAAAAGGAAAATGTCTGCCCGGACACTCTTGAACTCCCCGGTGTATATTACACGTTGCGCGTGACACGTGACACGGGATCATATTTGCAGGGTAATAAAGCAAGTCAGTAAAGGTTGTAAAACCTGTCACCTTGTAGCACTTTTATTATACGTGTTATAAAAGTATAATATTACTGATATTGCGACCATATTCTGCTTTTCTACATTACATTAGAAATAAATTGAACTAGTTTCTTATTTTCATATCTAGTCCATTTGCGTATTCGTAAAACTGTCCATTTCTGGCATTCCAAAGTTGCTGGACAACGATTTTTAAGTTAAATCACTGGTACTTATAGCAAAGTAAACACAGCTTGATAAAGACATTTTCACTAATTCTCAACTTGGAGCTAATAACCCCTTTAATAATCTCTTATCACACTAAAATTGTCAACGAAACGGAATTTTACAAGGTATTTATAATCAGTTAAAGCTTTCTTATCCAGAATCAACTGGTTGGTGATTTACAGTGTTTTCATACGGATCAACAAAGTTTAAATGCATTAGTCGAAATTTAAATATTCAGTTTCCTGAAACGATTGAAAATAAAAGGAAATTGGGAGCTCATATTCTCTCTCTTGAACTAAATTCCAGACTTACCGAGACTATTCCTCCTGCCTGTGCTGTGTCTTCTTTTCTCTCGACTTGCTGAACGGAGAGACTTTGCCAACCAGTCTGTAAAAGATAAAAAATATAGACATAATTAGCATTTTAAATTGTGGAAATTATAATCTTACTTTTATTAAATGCACGTTTTCCTTTTATTGTTCGGGACCGCAAGCAAGGTTACTAAAGTTATGAATGTTATGTCTCATCGTTCCAAAATATGAATATATTTCACCACATTCGGTTCTTCAAACGCTCCCACGATAGAAATGAGTTGTATACAAATGATAAATCATTTATAACGTTTGACAACTGTTTTAAGATTAAGCAAGATTAAACAATTAATGTTTATGACCTCATGGGAGAGTTTCCGAGATACCGGAGCATTTTACTCGGACAGACACGCGAATTGCAATATGTGCAGAGTCCGTCGCCAATTTACCGTTCTTTGACTCATACTTCACCCTTCCTATCTCAGTGACGCGCTCTGCTTTATCAATCTTTCTTTTGGTCTATGCAAATAACTTAACCACGGATATTGGAAGAAAAGCCATTTTGCATTCCAATTATTACATGAGACCAGGTGTGGGTAAATCAGCTATTTTCATAAGCATAAGATATCTACGCAATTCTGCTAATAATGTCTATGGGGCATATATCAATCAGATACATAAAGGATAATATAATAAGAACTTAACTTGAAACGACAATGCGTACCTATATTCGAACATCTTTAGAAATTGTGTTGAAAAACATGCAAAAATTCAGTGCAATAACAGCGAGAAATATTTCGTGTAAAATTGGCATGTTCTTAAAATGTTCTCAAGTGCTGCAGTCTGACATGTTGAACACTTGTTCAAGCTACACATAATTTAGATCTATCATATAGTGGTAATAGGTAAAGAAAGGTCCAATCATTCTGTACTTGAGAGAAATATTGCAATCGGGTTTTAAATGCCACTAAGCCCTTAACGAGTAAATGGGGATCATGTCACAATAGATATTTCACAGGAGCCTGTACTTTGGTCATTATCTTCTACTTATCAGTTCTAAAAAGGAAAATTCTCTCTAACTAGCCCTTCACACTTCCGCGAAAATATGGTTTTTGTAAAAGGTGTCCTACTTCACTAAGCTGATTATGCGAAAACTATTCTTTCCCAATCAAATTATTGTATGACCCCTGTGATTTTAGCAAAAATAATTCTTCCTTTACACATACAGTAAGTATACACAGTGTAGATTTTGCCGGTTTTCTTGGGGTTTTATATAAGTGAAATCTGAATTCCAGAGGCTGACATTCACAGTAGACACTCTCGCATATACCTTACTGTCAACTATTATTAAGTGGTCTAAGTTATACTGTCACATGTTTAATTCCCAGTCTTGTAATATGTGCACGACTATTTTTCCGCTATAAAAATCATCGAAATTAGTCTTCTAGTTTTCTTATTTTGATAACTAATCAGCAAGAGAGGATTTTCTCTGTAGAGTTTTGTGTAAACATGAAGATTTATTTCGTTATGCGACATACTAATGACATATGAGAATCAGTCCTGACAGCGGTTACAATGTCTACTCTAAGATAAGGCGATGCAAACTTAAGGATTGCTATGGATAACTCAGCAGCAACAACAACAACCGGCTTCATGGCTTATAATGATAGTAAGATAAAAAATAACCAAACACCTGAATAACTTCAAAAAAAAAAACGCAAGACAATATTTTCAAATATTGATAAAAAGTCGAAATTCAATCTCTTAAAAAGATAAATATTGAGCTTTTAGCCACTGCAAGTGAAACCAATATATCAACCTAAAATACTAAATATTGTATGTCAGTCAGAAAACAGTGGTTACTATGTATAGTAAACTTACCTGGTGATTCCTGTCGGCAATCAACGATGACAATAGCAGCAACAATACATAACAGACACAGCAGCCTCCTGAAATATAAGTTAACATGGCGAGTTAGTTGTTGTTTCCACAAAATATTCTTAGCAATTAAATGATATCGAAATGTATTTAAGAAATATGCTCTGCCGATATATTTTATAAAACTGATAGTAAAAGAAACTTTTATAATCAGTTGATATATCTTGATCATTATCTGAATGTAACATTGAAATTGCTACTTGTAATGTTTACATATCAGTCTTTGTTTAATTGTGTATTCACTAATTGTATATACATGTTGAAATCTCCTGAAATTTAACTTTGACAGTTGTTGGAGGAAGAATAAAGATCTATATATCCATCTATTAAAATTAACAAGAAATTGTGAAATAGGGATATTAGTTGAATTAGATCACGGACCTATATACACATAGTGTGTATATAGGTCCGTGATTGGATAAATGAAAACTTACATAAACATTGATATTTGAAAAATCCATATTCTCAAGCAAATATCTTCCAGTATATCGTAGAATATGCACAGTTTCTATCAATGACAGTTCTAACTGAAATCTAGAAGTGATTTTGAAAAAGTTCTGAACACTTATATATTATCCACGTGCTTTTGTTGACAAATTAAGCGATAAATTGCTCGTCCGTTTCTATTGGCTGAGTGTGCCGCCGATTACCTGTCACGTGGTGATAATTGCCAATGACATTGCACCTTTAATCAGCAACGTCCGCCCCTGGGGAACTGTTGTACAGGTGAGATAAATACCTTTTAAGTGTTAATTAATTTATCTAATGATTTCACGCCTTACTTAAGTGTTGATTAAAGAGTTTAAACGGAAACAATTGTACGGACAATTGAACAACAAATTGTTGACACAAGTTTTTTGGTAGATACTGAATAATTTTTCGGTGTAATAGTTTTCTTAAATCTAGATTCAGAGACATTATTCTATGTCTATGCTATATTGAAACATTGTTTGCTACAGAAATAAGATTCTCTTTTATTTAAAGACAGCTTCATAAAAAAAGTTAATCACAATATGTTCTAATATATTCTTTATACTGACTTGATGAAAAAAATGCATTTGCTAATATATCATTTATTTGGAAATGCTATATATGAACAGTCATAAATGAGATATAATACGTCTTTGAAGATGTCGACAGAATATAAATCCTGAAGTAAAGTTTCTGAAAGCAGAGATTTGTTCTTGAGCTTCAGCTTTGTATGTATTAAACAGAATGTTTTAAAGAAAATAATCCATATGTAAGCATTATAAAACGTAGTGGGGGATATGTAAAGAATTATTTAATTAAACAAAAAAGTAACACTGCCACCTTCTGTGAAAATATAGGCGAATAAACTCGTTATTTATCTATTATTTATTGATTAACCGTTATGTGTAAGACTGGTATGTTCACATTGAAGTTTTGAGTTGTAGAAACATTTACAATCAGTATTGTTGGCACATTTTATTCAAATACAAAATTTACAGTGCTTTCGTCTCACCCTGCAGCTACGACAGAAATAAACTAAGACGCTAACAGGGTCTTCAGCTATACAAAAATGTAGTTAAGATTTAAGCTTCTGCTGCTGTTGTTGCTTCTGTTACAACACCTTTCTGTTGGTTTTCAGATGCTAATAGTGTCACCACAGACATATATGTACCAGCGTGTTTAATAGAGAAAAAACAATGAGTATTTCTTGATACATGCTATTGAACATGACGAAACTTTCGATGGAGATGTACATGTCCAAAGTCAGATTTTTCGTGTCGAATATACAGAACAGAAGGAAATGGCAACACTTGGCAAATATTTCAATTTCCCGTACTCATTCTACTTATACTTTAAAGTGGTTTTAATTGTTGTATGACTAAATTGACCAGCAATCTGACTTTAAACTGTCGACATGATTAGATCAGTTGAGGCTTACACTTTCGATATTTGTTACTGGGCTGATAGAAACGAGTACCCGCCGAATTCGGACATACACAGACATGTTTTAATGTGACTTCCGAGATTAATGTGTGGCCTGGACTTTGAACTAATAACGTTTAACATGAAATTTGAGCAAACGACAAAAAGAGAGATACTTTAATATTACCTCTATGTTGTTGTTGTTGTGTTATCTAAAGTGTTATGGCTCCAAGACCTAATTCGCACTTCCATGTAATTCACTCAGCAAGCTTTGTTTCATTTCATGAATTTATGCTATAAAGAGACATATTTTGAAATGGTGTATGTTTTCAGTACGAGTACCGATGTGAACACAGTAGAGTGCAAGTCTTATTCCCATTGTGGTCGACCACGCGCCACCCACTGAATTGATAAAAATATATGCAACAATTTCCTTCCCTCAACGCTCTGTTTCATTTGATTTCATAAAATTGATGTACTTTTAAAGTTAAGGTTAAGTTATGTCACTCACCTGAGCAGACAAGAAAGTAGGTCAAAGTTCATGACCCAGGACAGCCAAGAAAACTTTAAAACTGCTTGAACAAACGTACAAACAGTCCAAATTTCATAACAGTAGCTTCAAAGTTTTTTCTGATATCAGACCTGGTGACCTAGTTTTTGACCAAGGTGACCCACTTTTGAACTCGGCCTAGAATTCACTAAGACAAACATTCTGTCCAACATTCTTGATGAATGGGTACAAAATTCAGCCTGCATTGTGCGCACAATATTTCTGTTTTGACCTGATGACCTAGTTTTTCGTCCCACGTGACCCAGTTGCGAACTATGCAAAGGACATTTTGACCAACATTTCAGGATGACTGGGTACAAAATGCTGTCTCCATGGCATGCATGAGGTTTTCCTATTAATCTGACCTGGTGACCCAGTTTCGAAGTCGAGCTAGAATCAAGACAAACATTCTGACTAACATTCATCATGATGCTTGGGTAGTCTCTATGGGTGCAGATGATATGTCTATGATCTCACATTGGTCCCTAGTTTTTTCACCCCACGTTGTCCAGTTTCAATAACTAGACTTCATGAAGACAAACATTCTGACAAACTTTCATGACGATTCAATGAAAACTGCAGTTTCTATTGCATGTACAACCTAATTGTTGATGATACACCACACAGACGCGGAGTGATCACTTTCTGCTCAGGTGAGCTTAAAATGTGGACAGTTTCATCACTGAAACAACCGTCTTTCTATGATTTCACAATCCTGGAAAAAATGTCTACATTTTTACATAACCATGGTTCTAGACCAGTTCTAGACCCCCTACCCTAAATAAGAAACTGCCACCTTTACAGTAGCAAGGCTTGAATGCATGACCAAAACCAATGTCATGTTACACTGATTTCATGTTAGCAACTGCAACCACCCCACAACAAAGACAGTCAGTGAAAACATACAGCTTCATATGTACAAAACCAAAACAACAAAGACATAAACCAATCTCATTTTTATATAATAATTTACAATAATAAACATTTTGTAAGTCTTTGACAACAGAAGCAGTGAAAGACATGATTTTTAATAGCATTCAACATATTAATTTTACACTGACGTAAGTCACATACTTGCACAACAATCATGTAGTGAACTAGGGATCTTACACAATAAATCCTGAGTGATAAGACTAAAACATGTGAACAATGGACAGTATGTCTCTAAGAGTCGATCATCTGCTCCGTTAAAGCAGACACAGAAAAAAAAATTACCAAAAATAAATTGGCTATGGTGCAAACTGCTAAGGTGCAGACTCATTCATCTGATACAGTCTTATACTGAGGTTATGCTATATAGGACCAAATCCCGGAACACAGTTGAGACAAGCAGACAAAATTTTTGCTTGTACAAAGGTAGCACATAAAAAATAAATTTACTATAGAAAATTCTCATTCCATTTAAACATTTTTTTTCCAAATGAAGATGGGTAAATAGAAAGGTTAAGTTTGTTATTCTTCCCTGGGGTTGTGCCTGAACTCCCATACAAATAAAGAGTACACAGTTTTGTCTGAATCTACATAGTACTTGCCCAGTTCTTTGACCGACATGGTTTTACTAATAACTTCTCTTATGACTTGTGGCTGACAGAGTCATTTACTGTAAGTTTGCTATAGTAATATAGCGGCAGAGCTGAAAATTCAAACTTTTAAAACTATGTAATCTTAATTCAGGTCAGTAAACAAAACGGATTGCAGAAGCTTAATACTTTAAGCCAAATTCATGTCAATATATTAATTGGGTTTTATTACAAGTCATGAAATACAACTCATATCAAGCACTGAACAGTATCAACAAGGAATGTAAAAATATAACATATCTATCATTTCACCAACTTTCATAACACTGATCATAACAGTACAACAGAAAGGAGCACTTACAACAGTTCTATACATGTATCTGACTGGGGACTAGATCAGAATATTTTAACAGGTAGTACAAATAGCACATAAGTTTGTATAAAATGTGAATTCAAAATCTACAATAATTCATTGCATTAGCTACAACATAAAGTTACTAACATAACATCATTGTAGAAAAGTAAACATTCATTTTATCTTTTAATTTTATCTATTTAACAAGAGAGTTAATGGAATGGTGCAAGATCACTCACCTAGAGACAGATCAGGATGACAATGGATTTCTCGGGTTTGATCTGCTTCAAGAAATGGATAGCATAATTAAATATGAAAATAACACCCAGTCTGTGTGAAAGAGTTACACTGCTTGTACCACTGGCAAAATAAAAAAAAGTTAAAGGGCAAGATAAAGTGACTTGATCGTAATTTTCAATGTATGTATGGTGCACATGTTAAGTTTTACTTGGCCCATTTGAAATGCTTAGATTTTTTATGAAATCAACAATACGTATGGATACTCATTCAAAAAGTCTGTATAAAAAACTGAACCATTTGACTTACATGGTGGGAAATAGCCTAATGACTGATATACAAATGTGACACCCTACCTCACTCTCAAAGAGGCTGACATATAATATGGTTACACATTTTGTTTCCTCTGAAGAAAAATTATTGCTATCTTCTTCTATAAGGAGATAATTTGGTCAGACAGAATTTTATACAGTGTAAAGAGAAAGTAATTCCAGAATGATTGTATGGAAGTTGGACCTATAGCATATGATATATAGAGCAATGTCGTTTATAAACCTGGTTTTATTTCTCAAGTGAAACCAAAACTTCAAACAAGTTCTGAATCATTCAAATTTTCTTTTTATTTTATGTTTTTTGGAATATATTCAGTAAAATTTGGAATTATAACATTTCTTATTCCCCATGGAGAACCCAGAATGATTATACCATATTACTGAAAACGCAACAAAAGTGTTAAAATATTGTTGATTATTTCATATAAAAGTATTTGAAGTCATATCTATCTTTATCATACAACAAAATGAAACTCATTCATTACATAAGGCCTCAATTGATTTTTTTATGCTGCATTTCGTCATACCATGACTTGTGAAGTAATACTCAATCGTTGTTATTCAATCTCGGTCCAGGCTGCTATGCAAAAACAATTTCATAATTTGTAACTGAGCGAGGGTTTTACTTTTTATAGTGCTTATAGGTTTAGACCATGGCAAAAATATTAAGACAACGTAAAATTGGATGGTGGGAAAAATTATAACAATTTTCTCAAATTTTGATTCCCAATTCAATATGGAGAACCCCAGAATCGATTACTACCATCATTACTCTGAGGAACCATAACGTTCAACACTATCATTAACAAGTAGCTAAAAATATTTTGATTATTTCATAAAATAAGTATTTAAAGAAGTTTACATTTTATCTCTGTCACTGAATTTGTTTACATTTTCATACCAGAAAACGGAATGTCACAATCAATTCATTGGACGAAAAAAAGGCTTAAACTCCTCTGAAATACTTTTTTTCATTAAACCTGATAATTTTTAGTCATTTTGCAGATTAACCATGAATTGCTTTGAATACATAGCTCAATCCAAGTTTATGAAATGTTCATTCATTAAAAATGGCTCGGTCCAGGGCTGACATAACTGCAAAATTTGTCGAATTTACACTTTAGCATGTTGTAGATATAATTTACGATCCAGACTGTAAAGATAGTATTTCGGACACTTACTTCCTTAACTAGGTAACATTAATTAGGCTATCCTTTCAGACCATTTTGATCATACAAGTATTAAGACTTGACTTTACTGTGAGAAGGGGACAGCTCGTTTGTAAATGGTGATTTGTTACAAACAAATTTTCCAAAAAAATCAACTTTTTCTCAATTTTTGACTGTCACAATTGCTAGTAGATGGATAGAAAATGATCTAATTAAGAAAATGAATACCAACAACCCTATGTTTATATTAAAAATAAAAAAATTACAGCCATTTTTCGATTTTATTTAATGTTCTTTCACCGATAAATGAGGGGAAATATGTATCTCATTAGTTAGAAATTGGATAAAGCTAAGTATTTTAGCATAATTAATCACTCACTGTCAATCATGTGTATGATACTTTTGTATGGAGGACGAGCTAGAGATTCTGGGTGTAAAATTATCGGACTTTTGTTTAGAATGTGGTTAAAAAGTAGTTCGGCAAAAACAGTGAAAATAAAAATGATATTTTCACTGCTTTGAAACAGTGAAATACCAATTTTATTTCACCGATATATTTCAGTATTTCACTGAAAAGCATAAAATAAAGAGTTATACCTTATAGAATATAATGCATCACAAGTGATAGCGACTTTGACTGTAGTTTGTGGGTGAATTAGTCCTTTAAAATAGTAACTATATGACATATCACAGTGGTTAGCTGCCACAGTGTCTTTGGAACACAGTGGTTGATTGACAATTGTTTGTAGGGTTTGCAGAATCACGTATCTTTAAAAAACTAGACCTATCACTAAATGTGATTAATACCCCCGAAAGACTGCTTTATAAACTGAGGAAGCTCGTAGTAACCTAATACATGTACCTTGCAAAAAAAACACTAAAATAGAGATATTGTTTTTGGCAATACCTCTGTAATTACTCAAGATAGAGTTATGGTTCCTGTGCACTGCACTTCTTATCAGTGTACTTGACCATTGTATGAAGTTAAATTGAATTCCAACCAGTAGTTTTCAAGTAATGCTCCGGACAATGAAAAGTAACAAAGGGCAATAACTCTGTCATGAGTCAAGAAAGAGTTATGGTTTTTGTGCACTGCACTTCCTCTCAATGTACTTGACCATTGTATAAAGTTGTATTGAATTCCAACCAGAAGTTTTCAAGTTATGCTCCCGACAAGGAAAAGTAACAAAGGGCAATAACTCTGTAATTAGTCAAGATGGAGTTATGGTTCTTGGCACTGCTCTTTCTCTCAATGTGCTTGACCATTGTATGAAGTTGTATTGAATTCCAACTTGTAGTTTTCAAGTTATGCTCCGGACAAGGAAAATGCAACAGACCACCTGATCGACCGACCGACCACGGGGTGACTCCTATATACCCCCCCAAACTTCGTTTTGGGGATATAAAAAGGGGGATGGGTGGCAAGGACAATCAAAATAATAGGTTATAATAGTGTACGGAAAGTTAGCAGTGTAAACTGAGCAGTCAGTTAATTCAATTTTAAGAGCAGTGGTTTGTTTTCCTCTAAGGAAAGAGGATGCCTTTTGACTCAATATACAATTAACTCTTTAAATGTAAATGAAAAATTTGTACAAAAATATTGCACAGTAATAAATGTCAATTATAGTGCAAAATGCATGAACAATCTGAAATATTAATATTAAGTTAGCAAAAATAAATATAGAAATACATGTATTTCAAAGAATTACAACAGCATTTCATTATTAAATAGAGGTGCATACAACATCTGGTTTGCACAAACAAATATCTAATATGTACATATCAAAATCATATACTTATATGTCAAAATATAGTTTATACATATCAAAATCTAGCACATACATACAACAAAAGTGTTCTATGGAACAAATAACTGTGTCACCTGCTAATGCAGTGTAACTGACAAAACAAAATGTTATTGAAAGAAAAACAAACATCTGAATTTTTGAAGATGAAATAAGTAAAGCAATTTCTTAACACGATCAAATACTGAACTTGCCAACAGTCAGTCTTACACACAGAGGAATGAATCAACAAAGTTACAAGCGTACTAAAAATATCTATTAATCCACAAAGACCGTCATGTATTGAATTTTAGAAGACATTAAGGCTGCATGGCATCATAGTACATTCAAACCTCGGTAGCTTTTGTGAATCATTCCCTGAACACCTGTGAATGGCATGAAGTTCTCTCAACAAGATAGCAAAACTTTAATTAGTAGACAATTAGACAATTCATAAGTATTAATGTTTGTATAAAAGTCTCAACGAAAGAGAAAGAACAAGAAAAATTAACTTAACATATAATGTATATAAAGACTTTGTTCTAACATGGCAAACACTAAATAATGGTAACCAACAGTATACATAAACATTAGCTGTCTGCTTAGTGCGCTTGTCATTCAAACCACTTTGTTAGTAAAATCTAAGTATTTATAACGAGCTTGCGAGTTGTTCCCGCCAAATCAACGAGTTCCAAGTAATTTTTCGCCATACAAGTTCAATAACCTTTTATTAAATATACTTTATATTGATATGAACAAAAGAGTTCTGTTAGCAAAAAAAATTAAATGATCTTGGTTTGACAACTAGTTTGACTATTTCCATGTAATGTTTTTATTGCGTATTAATAGACTCGTTTCAATATGTGTTCAAGTCGCATTTATTAGTTATTACGTTGAGGTACCAAATTGGTAGATTTCAGCTGCCGTCCTCCCCATCTTGTTGAAAAACTCGCAAGACTTTTCCAAGGATGCAGGTTTGTATAAAAATGTGCATTACATCAACTTGATGTTCTCCTAAAATGTTTTTCTTTCTTATGACTACTCAAAACATTGCAAAACTCTCCTTTTGTTTATCAATACTTGGCTGAATTCTACAGGTAACTTTCGTAACCAAACTGTATTCTTGCCCTAAAAAACTGGAACCCTTTTTACTTTACGCCTACTTGAAAATGATTAAAGTTTCTTTTTTTTTTTCAGACCGTAGTTTATTTAATTGAAAAACTGTGAACTCAATAAAATCATTAAAACTTGTTTGCAAACAAATAAAATAGTCCGTACAGGATGCTAGACCCCTACTCCTTGCCAGTACATTCCTTACCAATGTGCAGTACCGTATACTTAACGAACCCCCCCAAAAAAAAAAGAATATCAAGTCATGAGTAAAATATCTAACTTGATTGGCTTATGTCCCTGAAGACATTGCTGGTTTCAGACCAATATTTCTTGGTCAAACAAGGCCAATAATTTGCCAAAATATTAAGTCAAGAGATATCTTACTCAATTGGCTGATGCACCTAAAGACAGTGGTAGTTTCAGATCAATTCCATCAATATGTGATTGTTGTCAATAACTTATCTACTGCTTCACTGTTAATCGTTGTTGGTCATACATTGTAAAATAATATATTTCTTCTAACATTTTAATTTGCTTTCAATATTGAAGCAAACAGAGCAAATTTTCAAGATATCTACTTAAATTCCCTTAAAAACAAAAGAAACAAAATGCTAGTCGAAACAATTCATACATGTACTTTAGGTTTACAGAACATTTCTGTTAGTATTTATTTCTATTCACAATACTACTGCGATTTTTAGATACAATAAATATTCCGGAGAGGTACAAACAAACACCTAACAGATGTTGTATAAATGCCCTTCAAAATAATCTTGTATTTAACAACCTGTCACATCCTTATTGTGAACAAATACAAATCAAGAGGGCCATGATGGCCCTTTATCGCTCACCCGAGTACAACTGCTTTTAACAAAGTTGCTAGAAACACGAAACACCTTCGACTTCGGTATCTGGGCTGAAAATGTTACCTCTAGAGTGTTAACAAGCTTTTCCCATATTTGGGCTGTGTGACCTAGTTTTTGACCCAAGATGACCCATATTCGAATTTGAGCTAGAAATCATCGAAACAACCTTTCTGACAAATTTCAAGGATATTTGGGCTGAAAATGTTACCTCTAGAGTGTTAACAAGGTTTTTCCATATTCAGGCTGTGTGACCTAGTTTTTGACCCCAGATGACCCATATTCGAACTTGAGCTAGAAATCATCTTAACAACCTTTCTGACAAATTTCCAGGATATTTGGGCTGAAAATGTTACCTCTAGAGTGTTAACAAGGTTTTTCCATATTTGGGCTGTGTGACCTAGTTTTTGACCCCAGATGACCCATATTAAAACTTGAGCTAGAAATCAACCAAACAACCTTTCTGACAAATTGCCAGGATATTTGGACTGGAACAGTAGCCTCTAGGGCCTTAACAAGATTTTCCTATTTTTGGGTCATGTGACCTAGTTTTTCCAAGATGACCCATATTCAAACTCGTCCGAGTAATTACTGGGACAAACATCCTGACCAAGTTTCGTGACAATTGAGGCAAAAATGTGACCACTAGAGTGTTAACGAACTAAGTGTGGACGGACGACGGACATTCATCGATCCTAATAGCTCACCCTGAGCCAGCTAAGGTGAGCTAAAAAGCAAAAATGCAAAGTTAAATCATAACAGTATTTAGTTAATTCACAACATCAGCTTCTTATAACAAATAAACTAACAAAATATCTTACAGACACTAGAAAGTGGTCATAACAAGCCACCAAGGCAACCATTAAAATAAGATTAAGTTACAAACCCCCAACTTCATTAGATAAAGCTGAATAGAATGAGTCTCGAAAGTGATTAATACAAGTTGTAAGAACTTGTTTCGCAATCAAGAGTAAATAAATTGGTATAAATAAAATAATAAAACAAGCTGAATAACTGTATCTGAATACAGAGTTGATGTAGACAATGCATTATTTTCTTTCATAGGATCCAATAGAATCCCCTTCTACCTTGCCAGCCTAGATTTTGATACAGTAACACACGGTGAGTTTGATCAGACTAGGGCCAAAAATTTGATGAGATTCAGAACAAGATGTTTTATGCTGTTTGCCATTTGTTCAAATTTAAAAGATTCAATTCTTTCAAAAGACTTGAGAAAAATTCTGAGAATTCAATCAAAACCATAATGCTGTTTGTTTGTAAAACCTTATGACACTTCCTGACATGTAAAACACACAATCACTATTAATTAGTTTGGGAGAATATCTCTGAAGTTTCTGAATGAAAATGTTTAGATACTCAAAACTAGGTGCTAAAGTTCACATGAAATTCTAGAAGCTACTTCATAGGTATGGAGTGACATTATAAACAAAAGCACGTTGTACAAAATGTATATGAAACCTGAATAATGAACTAACAATGTAGTATTTTACATTGAGCAGATTCTAAGTAGTGTTGTTATGTCATTCTATGGAACCTGTGAAGAACATTCTAGAAAATATACCCATCAAACAGTCACCAAACATCATTTCAAGAAAACAGAAGGCTGAAGTGGGTGAACAACAGTAAAAGATCTGCAGTTTAATCATAGCAGCAAATGGTCCCAATTTTATCACAGACTAATTGCTAAACTAATGTTTAAACAACTACAGACTTAACTCAATTGAAGTTTAACCTCCGTTCAAAAACATGGCATAAAAAATACTTTTATCTGTTTAAAAGAGATTTATCGTTAATAGTCATTTCAAAACAAATTCTGAGACTTGCATGTTAGTTAAGGTAAATATATATCATAGAAATTTTGCCAGAAAATCTTTGGAAGACATTTCATTAACACCAAGATGCTAAAACTACGTTGTACACGATGAATGGCCTTTCATCTTTTATCTGATTTTCTATACTTCATGGTAATGACTGACAAAAAGCACATTACCATTCAATATACCTGTGAGGCAAAGGTACAAAGATCTATCTTAAAGTTTACAAGAATGTCGAATAAATTGATTTTGGTAAGAACTTGCCTATGAAACTGTTTTAGCTTTAAATACCCTAACTGAAGGTAAAATTGTGATTTGGCCCCTTGATTATAATACTTTTTTCATGCTCCACTCAATTTCCTGCTCTAATTGAATCAATATGATATCAAAACATTGCACAAAGTTGTCATAAGAAAGTGTCTAACATGCTCTCTATGTGTTTAAATTGACTCTCTAAGTTGCTTCATTTTTGTTTTTCATATATACAAAGCTACACATGAAAAACATTTCATGCTCAAACTAAATCAAGCATGAAAAAAAGTTTATAAATAACAGGGCCATGTTTCAAAATTACAATTTTTTTCACCGAGACCCGTCAAAATTACTCACTAGGGATATTCAAACCTAACTCTCTGTGACATCGGGATTAGTATCAGGTAAAGGGCAAACAACTTAAAAAAACTGTTCCAACAATTTCTAACTCTAATGTGAGGTCATAATCCTTCACTCTAATCTCATGGTTAAGGAAGTATATCAACAGCTGTTTGTATAAGGTACACACATGAACACATCATGAAACTGAGTCTAACTGTAAAGTAGCAATATAAACTTCATAAGGATGTGTGTGAGTTGTCTCCCCTAGCTGACCTTCTCCTTCCAGAGTACCCTCTCTGACAGGGCTCTTAAAATGTTGCCTGGTACTGTTTGATGCTTCTGGATCAAGTTCTCCAGTTCTAGCTTGACCTTAAAAAGTAAATTTATCAACAATATTTTCTTAAATGATACCATAATGCAAAATCTGTGCAAAAGTATACACTTTCCTGACTTTTGATAACATTTGTAGACACAATACAAGTTAAATTCAGGATCTCCCTTCTCGGATAATCACATGACCACATCGACAAGTTTTAACCTTTGATCCAGTACCTCTGATATCATCAAAGTAACTACGAGATTGCTTTTTAAAGCTTAATACAGCTGACAGATTTCTTGTAAGAGTATCTGGAGTATCAGAACTATTTACATCCAAGACCTCAGACATCTATGTTGTCTTCTACTGTAAATACCATTGCATTCTCCACTTTGTTTAAACACTCCTTTTATTATCAGGGGTATTATCAGTTAAATCATAACACACTTACCTTTTCAGCTACTTGTTCTGCTGTCATATCTTCACTTGGATAGATAGGTGATCCCAGATATGTTCTGTAAACATAAAATAAAACTTTCAAATTGTGGTAACAATTTCCTTCTTAAAAGTTTATCTTTAAAGTCCTGAGAGCCATCAAGTGTGGTCTGTGTCATCCTCACTCTCTACCAAGACTTCACACTCTGGACAGCTAAGCACAAGGAGTCCATCACACAATCCTTGATTAAACTGATGAACCTTTCTGAATCAGCAATCACTAAACTGTTCTATACCAGTGATAAATAAATGGTACCATGTAAGAGATCACTTTACTGTTCTATATCTTTATGCACAAAACTGTTGTACAAGAATGATCAGCAAACAGATCAAAACAATCTGGTATATTGAAATAGACATTTCTAGCATATCTAACAAGGCCATATGGTTATAAAAAATAATCTTTGTATTTAAATTACCCTGCTGTTACTTATGAACTTGAAGAAGTCCAATATTGTTTAAATACCAATATTAAATAGAACGTGCATGGCCTGTATTGTGGTACTATAGCGCAGTTTATACAAACAATATAGATATACCATCTACAATGCAGCATTTGACTTTTACAATACTATTTTTTTGTATTTAACACAGACTCTGTTTCAAATAGTCAACACTGTGACCCAGGTACTGCTAGGGTAGGTTACTCACGTCATTTTCACAGGAAACATTCCATAAATAGGAACAATAGGAAGTCTACATTTCTCATACAACCATCTCAATGAACCTGAAACATCCCAGGTATAAAACAGTTATAGCATTTCTTGCTTTATTCAATACAGAAACATACGTGACTGATTTCACAAGTTTTGAAATTCTGTTATTCAATATGTTTACATTTTGTACTTCTAGTTTTCAAAGTCAATTTTTAATATATTTCTTAAATACATTGTCATTTAAATAGAAATTGCTGTGGAAATTGTTCTTACTTCTCCCCCATCCAGGAGTTCTGAAAGACTCTCTAATATTCATTGTAAACATTGGAATGATAGGCTGAAATATACAAACAACAATTATTAAGTCCAGTAAGAAATCCTATAGTTATGTGTTCTACATAGTACTGGTTGACTAACACCCCCAAAAGAGGGTAATTTTAGAGTTTCAGTGGATAGTGCATGATAATATGGTTAACGTCTCATCTGAAAGACTATTGGTTGTGTCAGTGGTGGAGCAGGGGTATAAACCGACTGCCCCTGGATTACTGGATGTATTCAAGAACTGAAATAAGGATATCCATTGGACTGACATTCCAGCTAGTCACTACACACTGATGTTGTTTACCTATCGTATTTATCTTCCATCTTTTTGCCTGTATAATATCAAATGAAAAGCATAGAAATGAAACTTAAAAGAAAATGGATATAATTATGAACAGAACTGTTTGTATACATGTGGAAACACGGCACTCTCTGAAACCTTAATACAGTGAACAAACTGGTTACTTTGTAAATGCCGAAAATATCTAACTTTTCAAAACATTTTAATTCTCAGTTTCTTCAGCCCATTCATAGACTTCCACTTTATTTCCTGGTTACTTCAGCCTATTTATAGACAAAGGGATTTCTGCTTCATTATAGTGCCCAAATGAATCTCAAGGCAAATTACATGTACTAAACAAATTTTCTGCATGTCTGCTGCTGGGACCCTAACCTGTGCAGATATACCTGTCCTAGACACTAGACAGAATGTGCAAGCAGATTTTAGGCCAGTAACCAACCTTCGTGGCCAAATGGTTGGAGTTGCTGACTTGAAATCACTGTAGCCTCTCATAGATGGAGGGTCATAGATTTGGGCCCTGTTACCAACAATATCTTAGGCCAGTATTAACAAGAGCTGTCTCATGACAGCACGCTCGACTATTCGAAAGCTTGTCGGTAAGATGGGGTTTTTTGTCTAAGAACAGGAGTATTGTGTAATTGTCTATAAGAATTAAGGTCAAAGATATGAAACTTGTTCAAAGACCTTTGTAAATGTACATTACATGCAAAGCCTTACTCTAGATTCTGTAAGCCAACTGGGGTGAGAAGGGGGGGGGATACTTTCAAAGAAATACAAGACCTTGCATATTTGATCATGCATAACTTTGTAACGTTTCAAACTTGATATGTATAAAATTAAAAAAGCATGACCGCATAATTATTCAATGACATTTCAAATTAAAGTAAGCCATTTCGAGTATCTCCATATAATAGTCTGGTAAAACCTGTGACAAAATTCTAAGTTAAAAAGGGGCATAAATATGTCAAAAATAAAAAACAGTGGTGAAGATGTTGATAGTTAACATACATTTTAAGTTTCAAGTCCATACGTATGATAGTATTCAAGATATTCAACTTTATAATAATCTTTAACAAAAATTCTAAGTTAAAAAGGGGCACAAATCTTATAACAAGAGCTGTCACATGACAGCACGCTCGACTATTCGAAAGGTTGTTGGTAAAATGGGTTTTTTTCAAAGAACGGAGATTGTGTAATGTAATTGTCTGTAGAATTAAGGTCAAAGATATGAAACTTGTTCAAAGACCTTTGTAAATGTACATTACATTCAAAGCCTTACTCTGGATTCTGTAACCCAGTGGAGGGAAGGGGATAATTTCAAAGAAATACTAACCTTGTAAATTTGATCATGAATAACTCTGTACTTTTCAAAATGAAATGTATAGAATTAAAAAGCATGACCGCTGCATGCTGCTAATTATTCTATGACTTTCAAAAGAAAGCCATTTCAGTATTTCCATGTTAGTCTGGTAAAAACTGTGACAAAATTCTAAGTTAAAAGGGGCAATGTCAAAAATCAAAACTTGGTGAAGATGTTGACAGCAAACATACATTTTAAGTCCAAAAAAATCAAGTTAAGTTAAAAAGGGGCATAAATCTGTCAAAAATCAAAACAGAGTTATGGGGATTGTTTCCTCTGATGTAGATGTTGATGGTAACACATATTTTGAGTTTCAATCAATACCTTTGATAGTATTCAAACTTTGACTTTATAAAATCTTTTCCAATATTCTAAGTTAAAAGGGGGCTAAATCTGTCAAAACTCAAAACGAGTTACGGGGTTGTTCCTCAGGTGTAGATGTTGATTGTAACACATACTTTGAGCTTCAAGTCAATACCTTTGATAGTATTCAAGATATTTGAATTTATAAAAATCTTTAACCAAAAATTCTAAGTTAAAAAGGGGCATAAATCTTTCAAAAATCAAAACAGAGTTATGGGGATTGTTTCCTCAGGTGTAGATGTTGATGGTAAACATATATTTTGAGTTTCAAGTCAATACCTTTGATAATTTGCAAGATATTTGAATTTATAAAACTTTAACCAAAAATTAAAAATATAAAAAGAAAAAATTTCTGTCAAAATCAAAACGAGTTATGGGGATTGTTTCCTGAGGGTGATGTTGATGGTAAACACTTGAGTTTCATGTCAATACCTTTGATAGTATTCAAGATATTTGACTTTATTAAAAACTTTAACCAAAAATTCTAGGTTAAAAAGGGGCATAAATCTGTCAAAAATCAAAACAGAGTTATGGGGATTGTTTCCTCGTTAGATGTTGATGGTAAACATTTATTTTGAGTTTCAAGTCAATACCTTTGATAGTATGCAAGATATTTGAATTTATGAAAAACTTTAACCAAAAATTCTAAGTTAAAAAGGGGCATAAATCTGTCAAAAATCAAAACGAGTTATGGGATTGTTTCCTCAGGTGTAGATGTTGATGGTAAAGATATATTTTGAGTTTCAAGTCAATACCTTTGATAGTATTCAAGATATTTGACTTCATTAAAAACATTGGCCCTAGTGAATAGCTCTATTCTTCATGGCTAAAAATCAAAACGGTTAGGGCTTGTTTCCTCAGGTGGAGATGTCGATGGTGGACACTCTTTGAGTTTGCAATATGCTTTATAAGTATTCATAAATATTGCTTTATAAAATCTTTCCCCAAAAAAAAAAAAGTAAAAGGGGCTTCTGTCAAAATCAAAACGAGTCTGGGCATTCTTTCCTCTGGTGTAAATTTTGAGCTTAACTGTATTTTGAGTTTCATAGTCAATACCTTCGATAGTATTCAAGATTTTTGACGCCAATGCCTAAGCTCTAGGCCCTGTGGTTTCAGAGCACAAGATGTTTTTAAAAATTCACATATAAGCCTCCATAAAAACAGTTTTGACATGGGGTCATAATTTGAACAATCTTGGTAGAGGTCTACCAGGCAATGCAAACATGCTAAATATCTAAGCTCTAGGCCTTGTGGTTTCAGAGAAGAAGATTTTTAAAGTTTTCCCATATAAGCATAATTATGTAAAAACAGCGACCCCCAGGAGGGGCCTCAGTTTTGACCCTGGGCTCATAATTTGAACAATCTTGGTAGAGGTCCACCAGGCAATGCCAAATGCCAAATATCTAAGCTCTTGGTCTTCCTGTTCTTGAGAAGAAGATTTTTAAAGGTTTTCCTTTCCATTGCCATGGCAACCAGAGTTCTGCATGGAATTAAATTATTTGAACACTTGTGAGCAGGCTTCATACAAGGAACATCCCTGCTAAGTTTCATCAACATTGGACTAGTGGTTTCAGAGGAAATTTTGTTTGAAGGAAAATGTGAATGGGCAACATACTGTGTACAATGCCTGACAGTGAGTGATCCTAATAGCTCACTTTGGCACTTTGTGCCAGGTGAGCTAAAAAATAACAAATCTTCAAATAATTTCTTACAACTTTGGTCTGCAGGGCAACTTTGGCAAATCCTGATCTTTTCCCCCATATCACTCTGTAATATTCATCCCCAAACAGGGCCTCTCTTACACCACCTGTAACAGACACACGGACACATATGTACAACAACTTAGTAATCTCTCTTGGTAGCACTTTTTACATGACAATCTATTACCAGCATGTTAAAACTACACTTTTCAGAAACACTTACATCAAATGAAGTTATTATACAGTTAATTGCACAAATGAATAGTTCAACTACCCTAATAAATAGACATACTGAACAGCATAAATACTGTTTCTCCATTCAAAACAAGAAGTAGAGATATTAGTTTACAGCACCACCTTAGCACAAGTCCTTCCTGAGAAAAAACTACAGGTATGAACATGTGTACTCACACACTAATTGTATTCTAATTAATACCCAGTAACTATTACTGTGCAAATAGCTGAGTTCATTTACAATCCAAACTGATTAAAACTGTATAATTTATCATGCACTCATTGCTAAAATCATAAAAAGTTCTTCCGGTAAAAAGTGCATTGTGAGCACTGACCTGGGGATATGCCAAGTATATGTCCTTGTTCGAGAATATCAGTACAACTATGCACTGTTCCTGGACTCACGTTGAATACTTCACACATCAAGCGGAATCCTGATATACATGTAAGCAATCAAAAAACATTTTAATTCATCAAAGTAGGATTTTGACTTATGCAGATGTTGATCTTTTCATATTTAACGAGGGTGCATTCCCCTAGGAGGCATTTTTTAAGGGAAATATTTACTGGACTGCAATTTCAAGTAAGTATAAGCCAATGAGTTTTTAAGAGCACATAGTTCAATTTAACCGAACAATTCCCATGTAATTCAACATAAGTATTTGAGAGAATGAGAAAGAGTGAAAGATATAAATTTTCACAGTACAACAAAAGACTCTGACATTTTTAAGCAAAATTAATCTTTACAATTGGTGACTTTTAATTTCTTTGTGGAGTTGGAATATTTGACCCAAGTCACATGAGAACTCTTTAAGACATTTAGGAGAAACAGACTGGACTTGAAAAATCAATGACATCTACTTATGATTTCCATATTTTGAATAATAATGAGGGAAATTAGAATACCTGGAATACTGAACAGGAAATTATCGCCCACTGCATGTATCTGACGCTGCTTGTCCAGGAGACATTTTGCCATCACATAGTAGAAATCTATAGGTAGAGCACCATGGTAGTAGATTACCATGGCAGGACCAGTATCCGGCAACATGTCTAAACCTACAATCTCATAACCTAAAATATAACAAAAGTAACGATGTATCACATAAAACGCATTACTTTCTACCTCCCATTAATTTTGTGGTGTGGTGGAAATAAAAACACTTAACTTTTTTTTACATGTATTAGCAGGTGGAGCAAATGATAGCCTGAATTATCTAAATTTCCTTAACATTGACAAATTAAAGGATATAAAGGGGAAGTAACTGCTGAGAGAGTATGGTTAAGTCCAGGAAGCTGTTACTTCCATTAACAACAGGTTTACCTTCATCTGAAAGTAGTGTGTAGAATGAATTCTTGTGCATTCAGCTTATTAAAATATAAAAATTGCAACTGAAAGATATTAATTTCAAATCTAATCATCAAATTTATGTAATGTGAATGTTCCATAAAGACAGGTTTTGCAGATATACCTAAATCTTGTGCCCTTTTATCGATCTGTGTTTGTTAGATTCATCTGAATCTCACTGAACTATGAATAGTAGAGCTAAAGACTTAAACTTTGGGAAAAATAATGGCACTGATAATTTCCAAATCTCCTTTTAGTGAAATATTCTATAAAGTTTTGTAAAATTCCAGTCAGTAGTCGCTTAGAAATTTCAATGACAAGAAAGATGATTTAGTATATACTATATGTAGAAAAAGTACACCAGCCTAAACCTCTGTAGAAATATTTTGGGTACAAAGCCTTGTATGTACATCACCTCTTGACAGCAAAAACTCCCAATGAAGTTTACTGTTATGATAAATTCCACCTAGTTGTTCTTGACAAATAGTATAATGTATACACACAAATATTGGACAACAGCGTAACTATATTCTTCTTCTTTCAGGAGAATATTTCATAACAAAGTAACTCCTTTCCTTTCTTGGTGAGTTTTGATTGTAAAATTGCTCTCCAGTTTGGTGGAAATAAAATTCAAACAAATCAACATACCATGCCAGATTCTCCCCTGTGCCTCCCAAAACACAGCCACAGTTTTTCTAGCACCATCCCAGAAGTCGTGAGCATAGGCATCTCTCAATCTCCGTCTATACTGATATACATGCAGGAATATTGCACAACAATATAAACATATTGGAATAACCAATGGCAGCAGAAATGAGATAATAACAGGGTATATCATCCATGCTACCTGTAAAATAAACAAGCAAGTCCACTGTATATCTTGAAGTAGAGGTCAAAGTATTCCCAAAATATAACTGAAATACGTCAATCTTTATTCCTAATTCTATAAAATGTTGTGAAAATAGATTTTGATGATCATGCTCAAAATTTGAAATTCTACCTATTTTCATGATTTTGTAATACATTGTAATTATTTCTATATTTACCAGATAATAGGAGAACAACTCAGACTCATTACAAGTTATTTCTGGTGTATTCTCAAAGCATTCATTGTGTTTTAAGCATCTTCACCATAAATGATGGGCAATATGACTAAAATGCAACTAGATGGTACAACTCACCCATTTCCAGTATTCAATATCTAGCTTTTCAATCTGCAGCCATATATAACTTAATGTACTTTCTGCCATATTCATTGTTCACTGAACATGCTGAAAGAGTTTAAAAAGTTACATGGTTAATTTAAAACTAGCAATTACTACAAATAATGTCTTCTCTTCCCTTATCGATATTTTACTAGCCACTAATTCACTGCTGAAGTTCTAAGTTCTGGGGCAACAGGTTGTACCATCCGATACAACTTTAGAGCCATTACCAAAACACTTACTTTTTATATTTCAATCATGTGACTTATAGCACCCTTTTTTCTATATCAAAGTAAACAAGTGACAGGAAATTGTCACAAAACCAGGTTTTCAATTTCCAGTCTGCTGGCCGAGCGCAAATGTGTTTTAAAGTCAGTAGATATACATAATGTGAAAAAGAAACAAAGGTCTTCTTCTATATATTCATGTGTAAAAAGCAAAGGGCCATAATTCAGGCAAAGTTGATCCAAACACAAACCCAGACATATGCACGAGGGCCTTGATGACAACAGTTGTGTGAGAGTTTGGTTTAAATATCTTGAGAAATGTAGGAGGAAGTGGGCACGTGACAGTATTCTTCTACATTATAACATATGTGGAAAAAAAGCAAAGGGCCATAATTCAGGCAAAAATTATAAAAAAAAAGAAAAAGAAAAAAACCGCTGGTCTCATGAGAAATTTTGTCATCTTACTGTAACAGAATACTCCAAAGTATACAGGACTGGTAATCTGTTTTAAAAATAGACAGTAATAACATAATATTCTCCCTTTTATAATAACAGAGTATTCTCCCTTTTATATATACTTAAATAAGGAGACACAAAATTGCTAACGGACGGACGGACGGACGACCAGGGGCAGAACATTATATATTCAAATTCTTTAGTTCACAATTATAGTTCTGTGAAAGTTTGGTTGAAATCCCTTGAGAAATGTAGGAGGGTTGCGCACAGAAGAATTACATGTGAAAAAACAGGGCCATAATTCTGTCAAAATGACCAAATCACAAAACCCCGACAATATCGTCAGGGCACTTCATGACAATACTTCTGTGAAAGTTCGGTTGAAATCCGTTGAGAAATGTAGGAGGAGTTGCGCACGAAGAATTGTTCGCCCGCCCGCCCGCCCGCCCGCCCGCCCGACATACCCCAATCTAATAACCAGGATTTTTCCTTCGGAAAACCTGGTTAATAAATTGTTGATATTTTTATCCCTGATCAAGACCATGTGGATGGTTGAAATGTAGGATAAACTGAAAGTATTAACACTCTGTTGTTTGTGGTATGTCTATAGTTCCACAATACCTTTCTTTATTATTTGACAAAACATGTTTGTTGGTAATTCCAGGAATACAGGCCCATTTTAATCAGTCTCTTAAATTCTTGCAGAAGCAGTTTTTGATGTGAACTGAAATATGATTTACTTAAGAACAAATACTTTTACGTTTATGCTGAATATATTCTCAGCTTGGCCGTGACATGATTATAAGTGACCAGTTAACCAATCGGATTATTATATCAAATTACATGTAATTACCTCATTCAATAAATAAATAGGTGATAACGAGACCATTACAGCAGACTCATTATAATAAGGTCAATATGGTAGACTCGTGTATAAAAGGTTAAATATATTTTGAATGAATCAATGTGTTTGCATGGCTTACTGTCAAGCTATATAACATTTTTAGAAGTTCAATTCTATTGCATTTAGCTAATGGTAAGTAATCATCATCTTTCATTTTCTTCTTAGATTCTGTACTTTTTATACATCTGTCCACACTGAGACAGAACGTTTTACGGGAACACCTGCAGCAGCGGGGTCCACGAACATTATCTGCTCTTTCAGTCAAAATGTTTGTGAATATGAAATCTTAATGAAGTTTGATAACCAGCCAAATTGCCCCAGTCACTCGGAGTTATTGCTTTTTAATTTGTAAAATTGGACAAATTTGATCTGTCCAGCCTCTAGCTTAAACAATTCCCAACCAGTCTTCACTAAGCTTACGGTGAATTTTTATTGGTCTGAGCCATGTTTCATAACTAGTTAAATCACCTGAGTCACCTCAGAGTTATTGCTCTTTAACTGCTAAATTTGGAACAATTTAGAGTTGACCTCTGACGGAACAGTTTGACACTCTTGTTGAAATTAAAGATGCATCGAGATAAAAGCCAAATTATAACCAATTTTATCAGTACCAGTCCTGGCTGTGCATAGAATAATACTTATATTTTTCATACATTAAAAATTTAAGCTGGAGTTTGGGAAAAAAGGGATTAAGAACGATAGTGTAAATTTCAAGTCTGGAAAGAAGCGCTCTGTAACACATTATTACCGCCTCAATAGCCTAGAGGTAAGAGAGGCCATTTCATGTGTGGGAGGTCGTGGGTCTATCCCTGGCCTCGTCATACCAAAGACAAGAAAAAATATGATACTGACAGTTCCCTTGCTTGACGCTAGGCATTGAAAAAGGGTAGTGTCAGGAAGATATAAGAGAAGCTTCCTGCTTCTGGGTAAAGGTAAGTACTTGTTACTGGATACCCTGTTTGTCACACAACAGCTTTGTAGCTAATGTTGTCTGTTGACTATTTGCTACGTTAATGCTTGTTTATCTTATATTTATCTTTTCAAACTTTCTACTCAGAAGGATTAAATACTGTTTTACCTGAAATCTAGAGGTTTATGAAAAATCTCACCGCTGAATTAAAATCTAGATGTTTAAACTGAACCAGGCAATTTTTCATACCCACCGTATATATCGGTAAGTACCCAGTTAATAAAACTGACATTGCCAAAGGATTCCAATTGTTATCATGTCAATTACAATATTTTCATTTTTTCACTGATTGATGCAAGTGTGTAGATAATTATGTAACTTGAACCTGGCCATGCTTGCGTCTGATTATTAACAGACTTTGGGTGATTACTTTGAAATTGTAATCAATTAAATTTCAGTTACTTTTGGCAAAAATTACAATTACACCACTTTCAATAGTAATCAACTAAATTACAATTACTTAAACAAATATAATGCATTACATTCACAATTACCTGATTACTTTTAAGTTAAGATAAAAACAAACATCATCAAACTAAATGTTATTTTCATGAAATGAACCATCAAATAGATCTAAATCTGCACCAAAGTATGCTTTAATCAAAATAATCAGTTAATGATAAGTAATAACACCACTTGTATTGACAGAACTTCTGAGTTTATCACAATTCTTGCATTTTGCCTTTATACATTTTTGTTACTGACATATCTTCAGGAACATGAAAATGTTTAAATATAGGTTCTGACATGGCAAAAGATTGCTTAAAAATGATGAAGACTTTTAATTCTATACACTAATATAAGGCCCTTGACACTCACTGAATTGCACACTCTAACTGGAACTACAACAGTATGTTAATTTTAAAATTAAATTTGGCAAATCCCTATGTTGTATATGAATGTATACCTGGATGAAATAAAGAAATGTTGAGTTGGCTATAAAATACATTTTGTGCACTTTCGTCAGTCAAACTAAGTAGTCATGTTAGCAGTGCAGCTGTTGCGATAATTATTTCACACCTATTTATCCAGCCATTAGACTTAACAGACTTTCAAATAATAGAGTTACTTTATTTGCAGATCATCCCTCAACTTAGTAAAATTATTTGTTCAACATTTACTGCAAGGTATAGATCTACTTTAGCCCAGATTTTTCATAAAATAATATGCATAAGCTGCACAATGTGTATCTTTTAAAGTATTATTATTCAAAGTCTGACATTCTGTCCTAAAAATACTTAAATAAATATATATTGTTTTTTTTTTTTTAAAATTAAAACAAATAGAAGTTAATGGTAATTAAAATGTAATCTAAATGTGATAATAATATAATCATAATTACAGATTTTTTTGGCAAGTGTAATCGATTAAATAACAATTAAATGTAATCA
Organism: Saxidomus purpurata; assembly: GCA_022818135.1. Taxonomy (NCBI): domain Eukaryota; kingdom Metazoa; phylum Mollusca; class Bivalvia; order Venerida; family Veneridae; genus Saxidomus; species Saxidomus purpurata. The sequence goes on from JAFMSR010000005.1 coordinate 46,072,323, forward strand.
GAAAATGTCTGACTACTCATTATTACCTTCAGAAGAATTTGTAATCAATTACAGCTGATTATGATTACTGATTACGATTACCCCATGTCTGATTATTAAACTTACTCTTATCGTGTTTAATCATTAATACATTTAAATATTGGATAATCTTGCTTTCATTTATAAGTGTCCAACAAATATCTGTCGGGGTTCTCTTCAGGTATTTGAGCATCGCAGCGAACCTTAGAAAGCAAACAAGTCTAAAATGTCAACCTGCAAAATCAATTTTCCTTGTAAAAAAACGTGCTTCCCGCCCATCCGGATGGTGATAAAATTATTTACATTCGGAAAAGGTGATTCCTCTGGCTGTCATCACTGGTCTCTATGCACCTTTAACTTTGAATAATACAATAACCAAGATTAGCTGATTAGAAAATTATGAAAGTAGACGACACTCTTCCATTACCTTGAAACTATTAGATTGTTTTTATAATAATTCTATGTTATTCAAAGCTTTTTGTTTCGTTTAAAATAAGTTTTAACTTGCATATGAGTCAACGGTTCCATGATAAGCACCTGTCGACTTGAGAGTTCAGTTAAATTAGTAGAATATTAGTAGATCCAATACTGAGTTAAGAAAACATTACTTTAGTAATAGAATAGTGGATGCCTGGAATGACCTACCAAAAGAAATAGTTAATGCACCTAGTCTTAACTGTTTCAAAGCAAGATTGAATAAATTCAGGAGTGGGAATGACAAATTTGAGGCTAAATGCTATAATTAGGTATTATCATGATTAGTTTGGTTTAAAGTCTTCTCTCTTAGTATACAAAAAGTATACGTTTTGGTCTAAATTTTAAATTTTAGATGGAGGATCTGATCTATGGCAGTACAAATAATAAATAACAAGAGCTGTCACATGACAGCACGCTCGACTATTCGAAAGCTTGTTGGTAAAATGGGGTTTTTGTCTAAGAACAGGAGTATTGTGTAATTGTCTATAAGAATTAAGGTCAAAGATATGAAACTTGTTCAAAGACCTTTGTAAATGTACATTGCATTCAAGGCCTTACTCTGGATTCTGCAAGCCAATGGAGGGAGGATGGGGGGATAATTTCAAAGAAATACTAACCTTGTATATTTGATCATGAATAATTTTGTAACTTTTCAAAATTGATATGTATAGAATTAAAAAGCATGACCGCTTCATGCTGCATATTATTCTATGACTTTCAAAAGAAAGCCATTTTGAGTATTTCCATTTTAGTCTGGAAAAACTGTGACAAAATTCTAAGTTAAAAAGGGCTAAATATGTCAAAAATCAAAAACATTGGTGAAGATGTTGACGTAAATACGTTCGATAGTATTCTATCTTTAACAAAACTTCAAAGTTAAAAAGGGACACAAATCTATCAAAATCAAAACAGGTTATGGGGATTGTTTCTCAGGTGTAGATGTTGATGGTAAACTATATTTTGAGTTTCAAGTCATACCTTTATATAGTATTCAAGATATTTGAATTTACAAAAAAATACCAAAACTTCTAAGTTAAAAGGGGCTAAACCTGTCAAAAATCAAAACAGAGTTATGGGAATTGTTTCCTCAGGTGTATAATGTTGATGGTAGACCATACTTTGAGTTTCAAGTCATACCTTTATATAGTATTCAAGATATTTGAATTAACAAAAAAATTTAACCAAAAATTCTAAGTTAAAAGGGGCATCAATCTGTCAAAATAAAACAGGTTATGGGGATTGTTTCCTCAGGTGTGATGTTGATGGTAGACACTACTTTGAGTTTCAAGTCAATACCTTTGATAGTATTCAAGATATTTGATTTATAAAAACTTTAACCAAAAATTTAAGTTAAAAGGGGCTAAATCTGTCAAAAATAAAACAGAGTTATTGGGTTGTTTCCTCAGGTGAGATGTTGATGGTAGACACATCTTTGAGTTTCAAGTCATACCTTTGATAGTATTCAAGATATTTGAATTTATAAAAACTTTAACCAAAATTTCTAAGTTAAAAAGGGGCTAATCTGTCAAAAATCAAAACAGAGTTATGGGGATTGTTTCCTCAGGTGAAGATGTTGATGGTAAACATATGTTTGAGTTTCAAGTCAATACCTTTGATAGTATTCAGATATTTGACTTTATGAAAAACTTTAACCAACGCAACCTGACGCCGGCGCCAGTGCAATGTCTCCTTTTCTTCGAATAGTCGAGCTAAAAGTGCTAATGATCTAAAGTGTAACTGTGGGAAATATGACAGTGATCAACGAACAGTGATCAACGAACAGTGACTCAGGACGAAAATGTATTGTAAATACAAACAGTGTTTTTAAAAAAGATATTGAATGTGTATTTTTAATGATAGTGAAATATATTCAACAAAACAAACAAAAGGGGCCAAAGAAGTAGTTATATGTTTATATGGCATAAGCCATATCTGGCCTCATGACATGTGAGTGTAATATTGTCCAAAAATAGTTTGCCCGAAAATCATACATAATCATTGAACCGCCATGTGCACTGCTACAGGAGACTTTTGAGCGTGGAAAAGTACTTTGAGGCTTCTTAACTAACAATATTTAGAAATAAATTACCTTTCTAGCTTTTGCTTCAATAAGTTCAATAATTTTATAAGTTTTAACCGAGACTTTTTACCAGTGAAGATTTTCAAAGGGACATCACTCTCACAGTCGGGTGATCAAGAGCGATTGCGTGAAAAGTTACGTAAACAGTAAGATCCTATCATGAAAATCAAAATCAAAGGTTGGCGTTGGAAATTCGAAATTTTTAAGGTATTTTTTGACCTGTATTTCAGTAATTATTATACATTATAACCATCTGACAATTAGCGTATAAACATGACATTGTCACATTCGTGCGCAATATTATTCGAACTGCTGGTCGGCTAAATTGTTAATTGTGAACTCGACTTGCAAGCAAAAATCAGTGCCCACAGTAATTATCTCATTGCTAATGCACGTTGAAATTAAAATACTTTTTGAGGTGCAACATAGACCATTACCATTAAAATGGTGACCAGCATCGGCACACTTGACGTGTTCACATCTTTTCCAAGTGAAGAAAATCAATTTTAAAAAAGCTGATTTTCGAAAGCCTGGTCGGGCAATTTCATCAGCCTGTTGAACCGCTATCGATCTCCTGAACCTGTAATGCGTTCTCTTCAAAACTATTTCATTGTTTATTAGAGTAAGACTGATGGTGCATGTTTTATTGAGTCGCATTAAAAGTAACTGAATTTCTTTCACAACGATTATTAAAAGGAAGTGGCTGCACATCCCAAAACCAGACAACTAGAGTTTGATCTGCCCATACCTTACAAATAGAATTTTTCTAGTCGCCCGGTTACTGGACGAGCAGCCTATACTCAGTCTAACTTCCAGACGACCAGCCTAACATCTGAGTATAGGCTGCTCGTCCAGTAGTCTAACTATTTCGACTTCGAAGGCACACCGAATTTATAGGCGGATATTTTATAGTTGTTCACCTTGTAGAGGTGTGACAGTTATAAAATATCAGATCTGTGAAAGGGGTCACACTGAAACGCCAAATTAATTAGGCTACTTGTCCAGTTATCTGATGACTAGAAACAATTCTAGTCGTCTGGTTACTGGACAAGGAGCCACTTCCTAATGAAAGTCAGTACTGGTTAATGTTAGTTAAATTCAAAAAAAATATAATCTAGTTAAATAATGAATGAAAAATTTTTTATGTTAAATTATATGTCACAGCATTTAATATTTAACATTAAGACTACTGTCAGACCTCTTGGTACATCATATGACAGTAAATGTGCAGTCTACAGGTGCTCTTCTATGATGCAAACTGAAGATGGTAATAAAGTTACGAGCACACCCACTATATAACTTTACAGTCTTGCTTCCTTTTATTTTCAGATGGCACTGTATATTTACACACCTATTATGGTCTGGTATGTTTATAATACAGACTATGTTCAGAAAAATTATGTGTACCCAGATTTAAAGGTAAATTTATAACAAATATTAGTTTAAACTAATTTATTTTAGCTGGATTGTGAAGAAAGTTTTTAGCTTATCAAGTCACTCTCGAGTCCGCTTCCTGGCAAAACCAGTACTAGTGTCATATGAGGAAATACGGTCGTGACCCTAGTGGGGCTCAAACCCACAACCTCCAGGATGAGCGGCCGACACCTTAACCTCTACACCACTGCTCCCTTCTAATAAAATAGTTTTAAATATGTTGCCATCCCCAGACAGATTGGCCCTGTTTGAGGGATCACTTATGAGTATTTTAAAAAAACTTCCAAAGTTCCTTTTGTAAAATTTAGTGGCTGGATTTCATTTGTTCAGGAATGATTCTTATATATGACCCTCTTCCTGGATTGTTCAACCCATGTTTACAGGTAAAAAACAGTGCCCTTAGGGGATGAAGCTCATTTATCATACATGGTTAAGAGTAAGCATTTAGAAATCTTCTCAGAAAAGAAACAGAAATGGGATTTTGAAAATATTTCATATTGACCCTCTACATTGTCTGAGAGATGTTGAATTGTCAGGGCCTGGCAGCGTTAGATAGCAACAATTTCCCCTGGTAGCAGTAGAACACAGAAGAGCGATGTAATGTATTATGCAAATATGTTATTGTTTATTGAACTGTTGTTCTTACTGAGAATCAAACACTAATGACAGGCCTAACACTGACTCATGTTTCTTCCTGTAGACAGTTGTCATCAGTGTAGGCCTGCTGCTGTTGTTTATAGCTTTATTTAAACAGAGATGTTTTCATTGAATTAATTTTGTGTCTTTCCAGAAAAGAAATTATGCACTTTACAAGAAATTGATGCTGGATGAGGTAAATACATTTATTGATATAATAAGCTTAGGTAAACACTTAAACAAGTAACAGATACAATTAATAACAGACAATTGCACATATAGTAATAGAAAGTGTTATATTAGACCTAGATACACAAACAAAATTTTTACTGTTTTGTTATCTGTACAAACAGATATGACATTAAGAAGTCAAGGTTTTTCTATTTACATTTAAAATGTAAAAATCAACTCTTTTTAAAATATCATATTGTATATCAACTAAGGTACCAATTATGAGAATGCAAGCTTTTGTACTTCTGTTTTGAGTTCTTCTTCCTGCACATGGTTAAAATGTTTGCTGACAGACATTTTTGTAAATTTTTAGCCAGAGTGAGCTATTAGGATCGCTCACCGTCTGGAATATGTTGTATGGTGTACGTCGTCTGTTCAAGTTTTCCTTCAAACGACATCTCCTCTGAAACCACTAGGCCAATGTTGATAAAACTTATCAGAGGTGTTCCTTGCATGAAGCCCTATCATATTTGTTCAAATAATTCCATTCCATGCTGAAGTCTAGTTGCCATGGCAATGGAATGGAAATTTTTTTAAATCTTCTTCTCAGGAACAGGAAGGCTGAGAGCTTAGATGCTTTGCATGTGGCATTGCCTTGTGGACCTCTACCAAGATTGTTCAAATTATGATCCCGAGGTCAAAATTGATCCACCTGTCTGGGAGAGAGATCATGTTAATACTTAAATTGATCTTATTACAATATTTACATAGAAAACCAATTTGACTAAAGAAAGCATTTACCACAAGCTATTTCATATACGCCCCGCAATGGTTACTTCCCCTTACTGTACCCACTGCCATCATAATCAGTTTTAACAAGATTTTGTTAAAATTTCAAAAAACTAAAATTCGAATTTTAGTGTTAATTTTTAGCTTGACTTTTCGAAGAAAAGGGGAGCTATCCTACTCGCCCCGGTGTCGGCGTTGGTGTCACACCTTGGTTAAGTTTTTCGTACCACCCCACTTTATTTCAAAAGTATTAGAGGTATGGCTTTGAAACTTACCATACTTGTTTACCATCATAACCTCCATCTACAGACAAGAGTACATAACTCTGTCAAGGTTTTTGACAGAATTATGACCTTTTTTTGACTTAGAAAGTGTATTGAGCTTCGTTAAGTTTTTCGTACCACCTCACTTTATTTCAAAACCATTGGAGGTATTGCTTTGAAACTAACCATACTTGTTTACCATCATGACCTACATCAACAGACAAGAGTACATAACTCTGTCAAGGCTTTTGACAGAATTATGCCCCTTTTTTACTTAGAAAATACATTGAATATGGGTAAAATCCACTTATTTGCCTTAACCCTTTGAGCTACTGCTTTGAAACTTTGAATGCTTGTTTACATCATTACCCCCATCTGTAGGCAAGAGAAGGTAACTCTGTCAGGGATTGGTTTTAAAAATTAAGGCCCTTTATCAACTTAGAATATTGGTTAAGTTTTTCGTACCAGTCCACTTTTTGACTTAACTGTTTGAGATATTAATTTGAAAGTCGAAATACTTGTAAACCATCATGATCCCAAAACTTGGGCAGGAGAAGATAATTCTGTCAATGATTTTATTTGAATTATGGCCCTTTTTGACTTAGAAACTGAGTTAAAACTTTCATTCTTGTCCACTTGTTGACTAAATAACCATTTAAGATATAACTTTGAAAGATGGAGTACTTATGTACCATCATGAGACCTATCTGTAAGCAAGAGGAGATAACTCTGTGAAAATGTTTCTTGATTTGTACTTAGAAATTCCTAGTTAAAGTCTTGTGTGCCCTTAACTATCAAAGTTTGGTTTTATAGGCAAGCCCTAAAAATTCGAGCGCGCTGTCCTACTGACAGCTCTTGTTTGGTACTGCTTTTGCAGTAAGGTTTATCTTTTAAAATATTTAACTGTCATGAGGTAAAATACAATAAGTTGATTCAAAATAGTGATTTTAATATAATTGTTTACATGCTGTCACATAACATTTTCCATCATCACTTGGTGTCTTGTGAAGGCAGTGATTTGAGAGCGACTAGCTCAATCAGTCAAATCCCTGTCAGGAGTTTGGCTATTTCATAACAGTAGCGAAGGGAGACAATAATGCAAATTCCCGACATTTGTAAAGTGTTGAGTAATCTCCAGTAGTCTCCCTTTTCTTTGTTATATACCAATATATAATTATACCCATCAAAGGGTATTTGTAGCTACGAAAAAGTGTAGGCCAAGGTATATTAAAGTAGAAATTTAATAGTCAAACTTAGTCAAGACTAACTGAACAGTGTATATGTTATGCATGTTTTTCAGTTAACTTATTAGGATCCTGTTGGTTTATCATATTTTTAATCACTGCGTTCTATTTATGAAATTTGTATTCTCTGATTTTATTGTGAAGAAATTGAATACCGATAGTTCAAAATATATCTCCATGTCAAGTATTATCATGTTCATTGTAGATTGAAAAGTATACCATCCTAACTATGACTGTATTTGTCAATGTAGACACACCACTACTTGCCACATATAATTTAGACAATGAAACCATAACAATTGGGGATATGCAGAAATTTCTAAGCCAAGATTTAATCATGTAGGACAACTATTTTTACCTTTCAATGGAAAACAATAACGATAACTAGGAAAATGAAGAAAACAATACCTGAAAAAAGAACAGGAAGATTTCATAGTGACCTGTATTTAATACCTAGGTATTAAAATGGGTATTTCAAGACATCTTGTGCACAGTATAAACTATACATGTATTTTAAATATAAATGATGTTTTACAGCAGAATGTGACAATGTTTGAGGTTCTGTTAGTAACAGAGGTCAGCTTTAAGGTTCCCAACTACACACTATTCACTACAGCAAAAAACAGTTTCAAAATGCTTTTTATACCCCCCGAACACAAAGTCTAAGCAGGGGGGGGGGGGGGTATACTGGATTCAGCTTGTCTGTCCCTCTGTAGACGGAATCTAGTGGACACTAAATCTCCAAAACCCCTGATAAGAATTTAATGATACTTCACACAAGTGATAAGTACAATGCCTAGTTGTGCATGGTCCATGTTTCGGGTCAAAGGTCAAGGTCACAGGGGCTCAAGATAGTAAAGTGTCGACGCTAAATCTCCAAAACCCCTGGTCAGAATTTAATTATACTTCACAGAAGCCTCATATCAAGTAGTGCAGGTCCAATAATTAAAGCATCAAATATTACATAAATTTTATGTACTGTGTCAGTGGGTTGTTCGGGGGGTATTCATCACCTTCAGTGATATTTCTAGTTATCATTTAAATTATTACCTTTTGTTTACCTCTTTTAACTTGTATGTAAAATTCTCTACATGTTAACTGTGATTTAACAAGTGATTAAGCATTCAGAAAACATAAACTATATGAAATTGTATGTCTTTAGAAGATTTTGAGTACAATACCATTAGCTTTCTACTGGTTTGTTTCATTTGAATAAGAAATTGAACAAGATACCAGGTCGGCTAACAGATACACATTAGCTCTACTCATAATTATACAAGTTCTGTAACTTTCCCTTTCACAGGACATTGTATCTCTTTTTACACAGTTGCAGAACTGTTAACTGATTAATGAGTGTATATACATGTACCAGTACCACCACAATTAGCTTTGGTCATGTATAATGTTTAATGTACATGTATGAAAGAAACGTATAAATCTCTGTTTTCAGGAAGAGGATAATCAATAAACTGTTGGCTGGAGGAATAGACATCTGTGATATCCTGTGATAGTTGTCTTACATCGTGAAGAAAAACTTTGGATTTTGTGAGAGAGGAATTAACAATGTGAGATATAGACAAGGCAGGACAGTAGTTCACTGGTTTCATTAAAGTTGCTCATTCATTGTTGTGTTGTATTTGTTGTGTCATCAAGGAACAGGATCATTTTAAGCTCGACTTTTCAAAGAAAATGGGAGCTGTCCTACTTGGTAGGCATGGTGTCACACTTCGGTAAAGTTTTATGTTCCAACCCACTTCTTTTCAAAGGATTCGAGATATTGCTTTGAAACATACAATACTTATGTAAGATCATTACCTCCATCAACAGACCATAGTGCACAACTCTGAATTTTTTTGTGAGAATTATGACTTTTTTTCAACATAGAAAATACATCGAATCTGATTAAAATCCACTTATTATTGATTTTGCCCTTTGAGATATTGCTGTGAAACTATGAATATTTGTTTGCGTCATGATCTACATCTGTAGGCAAGGGAAAGTTACTCTGTCAAAGATTCTTTCAAAAAAATTAAGTCCCTTTTTTGACTTTGAATTTGTTAAGTTTGTGGTACCAGTCCACATTTGAGATATTACTTTGAAAGTAAGAATACTGGTAAACAATCATGACCCCTACATGTAGGCAAGAGAAGTTGACTTTGTCAAGGATTTATTTTGAATTATGGCCCTTTTTGTCTTAAAATCTTTGTTAAATTATTAATTCAAATCTTTGCTGTAGTGTTCAGGCGTATCAAATAATTATATGAGGCAACTCTTGACTTAATATCTTTCTACTTACAGCCCTTGTTAACACTATGAAATTACATATAATGATATTCTTGTTTTGGCCTTCACTGCCAGTAGTTTTGTAGTTAATATTTGCAAGCACTGAGAAAGTCAAGCATGCTGTCCTACTTACAGCTTTTGTAAGGATAGTAAAACTGTTGTCATTTATTTTTCATTTCATATTAGTTTTGCAATGTAGACTACTTGTCTGAGACGTCCTTATGTAACAGTATGCACATATAAATCTGTGTAACATCACTAAAAGAGAAAGTAATGATGATTATATGATAGATATATGTACATATACCTTTGAAAAAAATCTAGGTGTTTATTTTGTAAATGTACATTGTACTGATACTTGTTAACATTTTGATGGCATTTAAGGAAAATAAAAAAGTAGATCTATTTCAAGGAGTCCTCTCAGTTGCTGATTATTGTTCTGTAAGTGATAGAGATGTTAAGCATAATGCAATATTAACAACTGACTCACTTTTTATCCATGTTGAATGATAGGAGATATAGTTAGAATATAGTAACTCTTAATAGCAGGCAAACATGTTGAAACTTTGTAGATTTCTGTGGTAAAAGGAACATTTAGCATGTGCAGAGAAAGTTATTGTTATTTTGAATGGTGATCATGATGTAATTATTCTATCTCACAAATAATTATCTGAAATTCATATTTTATCATATTATTAAAATTCAGTGTTGATAAATGTAATTAAATTGAAGTGCTTATTTCAAGTAATTTAAGACACTGTAAATACATGTTAATAAAGATTTGCAGACAAATAAGTTTTAAACATGAATAATGGTATTTGATAATTCCTCATTTTGTGGACTTCAAGGGTAGTCCTACATAAATTTGCCTGCCTGCTAATGTGTCATTTGGCCTGGCCTGGCCTGCCCTGGTTTGGCCACATCCTGTACCAAACAGAATTGGTGGAAGTAATTGTCTTGATTAAGATCAAAGCTGAGTCCTAGGGTCGTATTGTGTCAAACATTAAGATACCAGGTCAAATAAAATAAAAATGATAATGTGAACATTCTAGAGGTCATATTTTGTACCAAATCCTCATGAAAACTAGCATTTTTCTGTTGATTCTATGTTAACTCTGAAATATAATAAATGTGTCACTTGCAAAATATGGTCAGCAGGCCAAAAGTAAAGGTAAATTAAATTGTCAAACTGGAAACAGTCGCATACTTTCAGCCATCAACAGGCCAGGCAGCAATGGAACTCAACACTTAATACGTTGATGATGGACATCATATCATATCAAACTAATGGTGTCAACAAGGTTAAGTGTGGTCACTAGGCCAAAAGTCTTTGTGAACACTTTAAATCACATTTTTTACAAGTCAAGAAACTGAATATGTTTTAAGCAATATATCACAATTTCCTTTAAACAACATCTGAAATCACTTTGACAATGTTGATGAAACTTGGAAGGGATGTTCCTTTCATTAAGCTCTACCAAAGGTGTTCAAAGAATTCCATTCCATGCAGAACTCTGGTTGCTATGGCAACAAATAGGGAAAAGTTTTCACCAAAATCACAAGACCAAGAGCTTATAAATTTTGCATGTGACACTGTCCAGAGGACCCCTATCAAGATTTATCAAATCATACCACTGGGGTCAAAATTAACCCTGCAAGGCATAGAGCTTAGATATTTGATTTGTACCATTCTGTACTGGACTTCTATTACGGTTGTTCAAACTCTGCTCATGGGGTCAAAATGAGCCCTGCCACTGGAATCACTTTATTTCTATAGACTTGACTACAGCAATAATTTTTAGTCTTACCATAAACCATTAGGCTTAGATATTTGGTACATAGCATCACCTAGAGGTCCTTTATAAAGGTTATTTAGTTTATACCCGTGGGTCAAGATTGGCCCTGCCCCAGGGTTCACTTGTTAGCTCGCATGAGCACAAAGTGCTTAAGGTCAGCTATTGTGATCGCTTGATGTCCGTCGTCTGTCCACACTTAACCTTGTTAACAGACGTGAGGCCATGATAATCATGAAAATTGTCCAGAATGTTAAGTGCCAAGTTTGAACTGGGTAACATGGGATCAAAAGCTAGGTCACAAGGTCAAATAAAATAAAATCCTTGTTAACCTTGTTAAGACTAATGTGACAACAATGTCAGACTCAGGACATGAGCCAGTTTGATATGATACGATGTCCATCAACAACATTTCAACTGCTTGTACTGTAATTATGAAGCACTTGCAGAAAAGGTTCACCAATTTAACATTGTAGCAAAAATTAGCCAACACACATGATAAACCGTTAATGAAGGTGTGAATTCTCAACTCCAGAACTTTAAGGACAAGTCATACTTGTTTGTGGACAACACTCCACTGTCATGAATTATGGATCTGTAGATAAAAAAAACTATCCTGACGATGTTCATCTCGATGAGATTGGAGTGCCACCTTTGTTCAAAATCTGAGGTCATCTGTGCTAGAATATTTTGACTTTCCAGCAATAACATACCAATCAAACATAAATTTTCACCAGACCAGCCTCAACAGGAAGCATACATATCACCAACAGTACAGGCCTTTAATCCATCAACAGGCCAGGTGGCAATGGAAGCTTCCTCCATGGATGAGATTTGCAACAAGAACTCACAACCAATACCTATACTATAATATAATGACTATCAGGGCTGTAGTGAAAACCAAGTGGTAACAGATCGTTTAAATATTTCACACAAACATGATAATCAAGGAAAGATAAATCAGCTTATTATGAACAAAAGTGGGATGAACTTAAGCATCTAAATATACGTTATCTATATCCAAAATTTGATGAATTTAAATATTTTCTTGATAATAGACTAAATGATGAAATATTTTATTGGACTGTGTGAAACCTTTTTATTAAATGACTATTTTGCAGATAGTGAATGTTTACTTTCTAATTAATTTTACATTGTATAGTAGGGATAGACAATCTAATGGTGGTGGCATTATTCTCTATGCCAAACACACTTATCCTTGTATGCGAAGAAATG
>JAFMSR010000005.1:46085246-46114241 GCA_022818135.1 Saxidomus purpurata
ACGCGCACATGGCCGTCTCGGACGTTATCAGAGGTGTTAATTGATAAACAATCATAAAACGAAATATAATAGATCTCGGCGAATTTATAATACGTTGTTTGTAACACGGATTTAATTAGCGATGCTTGGTTGACACGACTCGATGTATTGTTACTATGTAATTCACAGATTGCACTTCGGGTGATCATAACACAATTCATGTATACCCATTTTCCCGATCACCACGTGTCATAACAGACTTATAATTTCGGCATTGTTTTTTGGGGTTAGTAATTAAATTATTGACTTACATTGTGCATTTTCAAGTTGCAAATTGTGCTGGACGTAAATGTTTCCCCTACATGAATATATCTATTGGCAATAATCGGCGCCTTCAGAACCTTCAGTATTCGTTAATACTTATCAACACTTATTTTAAACCTTTAAACATACTTTGGACAAATTGTGTTCTATTTAAAAGTGTTTATATCGCATACAATCGAAGAAACATTAATGTACGAAAATAAGTTCACGGACATGCGAGGTCGCGAACATATGTGACAAACGGGGAATGCATACAGTTACTTTCATTTTTGAATTCATGGTGCTGCAGAACACGAACAGAAAATTATGATATGTAAACTAAAATTGACCCAGAGGGAACCCTGTTCATTCGGATTTTTCGGATATTGCCCTTAGCAGGTGAAAAATGTCACATAATCAGATACATTACCGCGAAAAATAACATCGAAAACAGCAGATAATTGTTAAAAAATAGACATCTCATTCAACAAAAAGTTTGCATGTGTCACTGAGATGTTTTAATTCATGAAAGAAATCAATAAATATAGTAGAACAACTTGCATAATCATTTGTTGTAATTGTCAGAAAACTATTATGTAGAGCTCTACATCTGTTGGAAATGATTGAAAACAGTATTAATAAGTGTGAATAGTAGTAATATTTATATGGCTAAAAATTCCCCTATTAGTCTTAAAACGACGAGAAATTCCCCTTCCAGAGGGTATGGGTACATGTCCCCAAAAGTTGTCTAGTGCCCTGAGCACTAGACTCTTGACCTCTGTTAGAAACTGGCAATTTTCTCACTTGAAGAGATATAGTTGGTCGCAGGACTCGAAGCAATGACCCTCAGTCTATGGCTATGAGAGGTTACAGCAATTGAAAGTCAAGAACTGTAACCACTTGACTATGGAGGCATACAGTTTAGTTTAAACCTGTTCATTTTACTTGACTATACTCATATAATCAGATCTTGCAATGTGTGTTACACATGTAACTAAATTCCCATGAGCTATACTGTATGTTACTATGTAGATCATTGCTTCCATGAGTTCTGGTCAGTTCTTGCACAAAAAGTACATGTATTGGGATTAATATTGTGTGTCCGCTTGATTTGTGTGATATGAACCTGTAAACACTAAAGCCTGATGTACTACTACTTCAACATGCCCCTGGTTGCCTCGATAAGTGACACTGTGGTAAGCGTAGGTACCAGCCATTTCAAGTATCTTAATTCATGACACAAGTAATACATGTAGTAAAATTAAGTTTAGCTGTACTAATAGCGATACCATTAGTAACTAATGTACATGTATACTATGTAACTGCTGAATACATGGACTCAATGATGGAGATGTACATTTAGCCATACTATTAGTACATGACTATTGAATACACGGAGATGTAGCGATACTATTACTTTTGAATACATGAATGTATTTCTCTTCTCTTTTAGGTACCAGGTGATTAGTACACCGACAGATATCTTCATGGTAATGGAGTATGTTTCTGGCGGAGAACTTTTTGACTACATCGTCAAGAATGGCAAGGTAATTTTTTGTTACTAGTAGCTTTAGTTGTCACATTATAATACTTGATGATCAAACAAATTATCAAATGAGTTGGTTATAATAAAAAATTCAAGTAAAGCGCATTTTAACTCGCAACTCTTTACATTACTTTTTGCTAGATTGTACTTGGCAAGTTGGCCATTTATGCTTTGGAATGATTACTAAATTTTTAATGCTAATCTTGCCTAGAAAATGTATCAAACTTACAATTTGGCCTGTGTAAGTGCTCACCTGCATATGCAGCCACTGTAACTGACTTAAGCAATACTATACTGATGTATTCCATCAGCCATTTCTATGTTTAAAACGCCTGTTTTCAGCAGCAACATTGCATCCCTTGTTGCTTTTAATTAAAAAACAGGTTTGATAGTATAGAAATGTACCTTTTTTATGTTTTTCACAGCTGAAAGAGCATGAGGCACGAAGATTTTTCCAGCAGATTGTGTCTGGTGTAGACTACTGTCACAGACATATGGTTGTCCACAGGGACTTGAAACCTGAGAATCTCCTCTTAGATCACAACCTGAATGTCAAACTGGCTGACTTTGGTATATACATTATTTTATTGTACACACATTTTTGGACTCCAGATTTGGATGTCTACTACATTTAGTTTGTTATTTTGTGAAAAGTTAACAATAGGCAGGCATAGTATACTAAAAATAAGGAACTTAACTGTGTACTGGACTGTATGCGAGGAGTAATGTGGCATATACATGTAGCTGGCCTGGATAAGACACAAGCATGTTTTCATCATAGCTCTCGAACCCCTTAAGTAAAGCTTTAAACATTACTATTTAAGTTAAGCATGTCATTAACTAGTATGTTACTGAGATTAAATTAAAATGTATAATTTCTCAGACTTAACAACAGCCCCAACTAAAATCTTAGCAATAACTTAACTCTGCCACATAAAAGGAAAAGCTTTAAAATGTTTATCAGAATAAGTGGCACTCGTTCTCCTAGTCTCATATCCAAACAATGTCTTCGAGTCTCGTATAGTAGTAGATTTTTCTTAGAATTGATTTTACAATTTATTAATTTGAATGCTTCAAATGTTTTTATCAAAGTTTTAGTAGTTTTTCTCATATAAGTAAAACGACAAGTACAGTAAAACTTTGTTAACTCAAGCAGCAGACTCCTTAAATCAAGGACCCAGGATAACTCGAGACCTCTTGTCAAGTTATTGGAGTTTTACTGTACTTTGTTTAAATTTTGATTTTCTGTTTCTGTGTTCCAGGTTTGTCAAATATGATGCATGATGGAGAGTTTTTGAGAACGAGTTGTGGATCACCTAACTATGCTGCGCCCAAGTGATTTCTGGAAAGTATGTTGAAAGTTTGTGTTCTTATATATTATATAAAAACTGTGCCTAGCTCTAAAAGGAACTGCATTCGTTTTACAGATGTACTTAGTATTTATCTATTTCTTGAAAATGCAATTGATTTTGATAACTTTTTATTCAAATCATTATGTTGGTAGTGAGTGCTAATTCTTGACAGAATTGATGGAAACAGTTCTCCCTTGTTCATTTTTTGCCTCCAACATGCATTAGAAAACGCTATAATATATCTCTTACAATTCTAGTTAATGGCTGTAAATGAGAAGTTCTCCTTGGACCATAGAAATCATGTTATCCAAAAATAATACTCACTCTTAAATGCATCATGTTGATCCATATTCGCTTGTGAATAAGAGGGGGCGTTTGTATAATATTTTGAAACTGTATGATATTGGTTAAAATTGCATTTGCATACAACAAAATACAATTGTTTCCCATATCTGTTTAACAGATTGTATGCTGGCCCTGAGGTAGATGTGTGGAGCTGTGGTGTCATATTGTATGCTTTACTCTGTGGAACTGTAAGTTCATTTACATGTACTTTCCTGTTTTCCAAATAACTGAATTTATTACTATAAGTTCATTTGGTATTTCCTTTAAAAAATGCACAGTTATTTAATTCTTGTTTCTGGAATTCTGCAACTTCTGGCTTTCCATATTTACTCTACATGTTATCCATGTATAAGAGCTGTAAGCCAAACAAGAAAATAAATGTTGAAATTAAAAGGCAATATGGGTGTTTGAGAATGATTTATGTATGGCAAAATTTATTACAAGACAAAAGCCGAGATTCAATTCTGTATATCCGGCATAGGCTGGTTTATTAAGACCTCTTTGACAATTATGCACCAGATTTGGCCTGGTTATATGAAACAAATATAGCTGGGGGATGAAACATTTAGCCACTTTAATTTAATAATGGCAACATATTAAGCTCCGTCACTGGGAAAGCTTGGAGCCTGTATTGGATTACTTTTAAGTTTTGCTTACTTTGAAAACCAGTACCTCCATGAACATGTATACGCTAGAAGAAGATGAATCTTGCTTTTCCTGGATACAAACTTAAAACTTTTTTGACAAATTGTTCTATAAAACTTTATACACAATGATGTTTTAAGAGCCCTATTGTGTGAAGGCCATTAGAAACATCTTATCACAAAACAAAGGTCACCAGTTTGAATCCCGTAAAAGCAGGATTCACCTCCTTCTACAATGTTGAGTCTTTGCAAACTTTGGATCGAGATTAACCTGCACATCAGTGCAGTCTGTGTAATCATAAAGTATTTGCTATATATGACTGTTTTCTACAAAGATATTACTTTTACCTCTTCCCTTTTTACATTGGCAGTTAATGTTAAATAGTTGTAATTTACATGGTTACTTAGTCTTATAATAATGATACGTATCACTATTTTCAGCTTCCCTTCGATGATGAACACGTTCCAACGTTGTTTAGGAAAATCAAATGTAAGTTTTAAACATAGGCGTTAAGCTATGGTCAGTTTAAAACATTCCTTCGAGTCTCACAAAAGAAACAAACATCCTTTTAATAGTATTAATTATAGTGCCGTAAATTGTCCAAAGGGTGGTCACTTAAAACAGTCAGAGGTGTAACTTGTATAAGTTATTTTGAAAATAACTTCTGTAAGTGATATTTGAAACATTTTTTTAATAAAATTACTTCCCTTTGCTGAAATAATTAACTCCCTTGAAAGTTGAGGTGACCAAAATAATTGGAATATCTGAAAATAACGTATATAGGTTACAAATCAACATTTCAGTTTTTCTTGAATTTCTTCATTACTAGCAGATTACCTCTGCAAATACCTTTAGATAAGAGAAAAAAATGCAAGTTCTTTCTTTATAGCTGACAGTAATGACTTTTCAATTAGACATAATGGATTTATTGTCAAAATTGTCGAACAGATGACCTGAAAAATGTCCTACTTCAAAGCCCTTGCGTAAGAAGGTTTTGTCGTGGCATAGAATATTTTATTTCATAATCTTGAAGTTCAATGATAAAAGTAAAAAATGTGTAACTCCCCAGAAAATTTGTTTCCTTGTGGAAAAAATGATGTTACGCCCTAAAAAAACCTCTTTGTACTGTTTGGACGAAAATAACTTGAATAAGTGATCATGACTGAAAAATAACTTGAAGAAGTGATTAAGTGAGTGATGATTGATAGATAAATATAACTTATAGAAGTTACCTAAAATAACACTAAAATGACTTAAACAAGTTACACCCCTGATTGTAAAAGTTACTTACTAAATCCTCAGTAACGAACTGTGTACATTATGATCTGACTTGGCCTGATTGTTGATTATTAAAACAACTTGCAGATTATTTTCTCAAAATGTTAAAAATAAGCTAGAAAAACATAATTATGCAAAGAAAATTCACATTTCTGCACAAAATGTCAATTAGACAACCTTTTATGAGAAGTTGCTGTTTGCCCAAAAATTAAAACCAACACTGAATGAAGGTTTAACAGCACTATAATATGTCTTAGTTCACTTATTTACCAGTTGCAACTGTGATTTTTTGGCTGAATCTTTCATGTTTCAGAAGATTCTTTCCATAATTACATTAATTAATAAATAGGTTATAAGTGTAAAATGCATAAAAATATAGGGTATGTCCCTTTAAAGCTGTCGCTCTCAGATTTTGGTACAAAAATAAAGTTCTTCAAACTGAATGTAAATAACATATTTTAGAACATATAGTCATATAAAAAGTATCCAATATAAATTCCTGTCACGTTTCACGTTTATTGCCAAATTTCAAATAATACGCTACCAAATTCAAAAGCATTGCAAACGCTTTTGTAATTCCAATATAAACATATAGCGTAGCGGTGCCGTGTAACCAACATTTTCAATTGATTTCTGCAAATTTCTACTTAGACTTTTGGTTATATTTTTATTCTAGCCTTTAATTTTATATTGATATATCAGTATGTCAATTGTTGAAAAACAATTTTTTTTTCATCATTTACTTAGAGCGAGCAGCTTTAATGTCAAGACTGTTTAAATACAAATAGGGTAACAGGACTTTAGTCATTTTATTGCTTATTTAAGCTGGAATATTCAACATCCCAGAGTATCTGCACAAAGAGGTTGTCTCCCTTCTCTGTCACATGCTGCAAGTTGATCCATTGAAGCGTGCATCGATGAAGGATGTTCGGTAAACTAATATTTTCACTAATGTTAATTAAAAAGAAGAGTAACTTTAAAGCACGGATAAAATATGTCTCTTTACAAATTTATGATAATAATGTCGTATGTAGCTTGAGTGCAGCTCAAGAGAGATGGTGCAGCAACCCTAAATGTTGCACACTATGCGGCTAGTGTAGTAAATTGGGTTATGTTGCGTTGCTTTAATTTTTGCTATTTATCACTAATTTCCCTTTTCACTAATTTAAAAATCTTGCTAAAGATTTGTTTCACATTTATTTCCTCTTAAAGAATTATCTTTTCACTAATGTGAAATTTGGGAATAGGTCGGTCTGCTCACAAATTGCGAAATTTTCGTCATGTGAAAATTGATGACTTAACAGTAGCAAGAGCAGTTGCACAAATGCATGGTTTGCTTGAAATTTCAGGGAACATGATTGGTTCAAGAAGGATTTGGCGACGTATTTGTTCCCAACCCCGCAGGATCACGATGCTTCTATTGTAGACATTGATGTAGTCAGAGAAGTTTGTGACGTAAGTACTGCTGAACTAAAACCGTGTGCTGTTATATATTGGATTCTTAGCTGTCTATATTATGGCTGCAATTTAGCTTAAGGGATTGTCAGCTATATAAGTGGTATATATGAGTGCTGGCTTCCCACTGATGCGGTATGGGTTCAAAACCAGGTGTCAGCATGTAGGATGGTCATGTGGTCACTAAGTCAGACAAGGTGGTTTTCTCCGCATACTCTGGTTTCCTTCGTCATATAAAGCCTCAACAATGCATATATGCCAACAAGCGCATTCTCAAATATGTTTAAGAACTTGTATCGCAATCATTGTAAAATAAATAAAGTTTAAACTTTAACTTTAATGCCGAAATAAAAACCGTTTTTGCTTTAAATACGAAGTACAGTACTTGAAATTTCATCAGTTTCACACTTTGGTTCTTGTAAGTTATATTCAATACTCTTGATGACTGCTGGTATGACCAGCTGCTATGACCAGTACATGAGCCACGAGAAGCCATTGTGTAGGCTGTTGCCAACCTTCTGCAGATAAGATTCAAATGTACATCCTCCGGGTTTTGGAACAGGATCCTGTCCTTCTTGAAGTTCTTCACCATGGAGCCTCCTTTTGAGACAATGTCTATGACTTTCTACGAAATATAAACAGAGCTGTCTTTTGTCATAAATTATTGTACAATAAATCATGGATAGATGTTCAGCATTTCTTATAATAAGCATTTTTTGATTGTACAGAAATTTGGTGCATCCGAGTATGAAGTTGAATCTGCGATACTGAACGGAGACCCCATGGATCAGCTTGTTATTGCCTATAGTTTAATAATGGATAACAAACGTCTTATGGATAACAGTAAGTAATACACATCTAAAACTTTGTACCTTGACAGTTCGCTAGCAAAGGCAGTTGATAGCATGACAGTTATAAATTTGAAATGACAAAATGCTGGTCAAAATCTGAAGACAAAAAAATGATTATGTGGTTTGTATAGCATGAATGAAAAAAATATGGTAAGAAAGTAGGCAAAACTACTAATAAAACTTCATCTATAGTTATGGAGAAATGACAGGCAGATAGTATTTCCTTTCATTAAATGTTATATGTTAAATATAAGGAAAATGACAGGCAAAAATTACTTCATAGCATATGATAAATTTCACAAATTACTTCATGACATATGATAAATTTCACTGGCAGATATTACTTTATTTACTGTATATATATAACAATGTTATCATTTCTTTGTACTGTTATATGAATTGTAATCATGTATGTAATGTGGTATACTATACATGTAAATCTTGAAGGTTCTGGAGTACATGGTAAGAAAGAAAGAGGAGATTCTGCATTTCTTATAACTGACATACTAACCTACTTCAAAAGAATGGCTGTTTGTAAATTGGCTGCACTTGTAGAAGCTTTTGGCTGAGTCAAATCAGCTACCGGAGATGCTAAAATAAGGATAAATAAATTGGAAGGGAAAATAATAATTCAACAGAAAAAATTAGATAATTCATTGATCTGTTTTTAGCTCTACTGGATGATCTCCAGCAGAGCAAATGTCATGTTGGTTTGTCTGTCTGTGCATCCGTCTGTCTGTAAACATTTCCTTGATAATGTTCTGCATGTCGCAATTATCGTTAGACTTTGATACTCTTTCGGATAAGGATCCCTGCAACTTGTTGATTTTCCCTATTTATTTTGGAATTGGTGGGTCAAAAGTTAAGGTCACAGTGACCTCCAATAGTATTTCCCTTGATAACACTCTACAGGTCGCAGTTTCCATTCAACTTTCATCAAACTTACTCAGAAGATTCCCTGCATTATGCAGATGATCCCTATTGTTTTTGGGATCAGTGGGTCAAAATCACAGTGATTTCTGGTGGCCTTACTGAGAAGATGATTCCCCCTGTTTTTTGGGGGTCAGTGGGTCAAGGTCACAGTGAACTCTGTTAGCTTTTCCTTGATAACATTGCATAAGATTTTTCACAAAACTTACTTAGAACAGTCTAGTCAGACCAGTAGAGCGATACTAGCCCATTTGGGCCTCTTGTTCTTTTTAGCTCATCTGATTTTTGAAAAAAATGACGAGCTAGTGTCGTCACTTGATTGTCGTCGTTGTCGTTGTCGTCGGCGTTGGTTAAGTTTTGCGTTGAGGTCACTTACATGGAAACTATCACTTTGAAATTTGGAAATCTTGTTCATCTAATACCCTTCTTCACATTGTATGCTAAAAATGCTGAGTCTGACCTGTTTTTTTTTGGGCTCCGGGGTCATTGTCAAGGTCACTGTAACTAAAAATAGAAAAACAATAATATGTTCAATATCTTTAGTTACAATTGATGTAATGTAACTAAATTATTAAGTGTGTAATATATATAAATGAAGACTTTTTTTGGGATGTGTTTGGGGCTCATGGAGTCAAAGCTCAGGATTTTTTTCTAAAAATAGAAAAATGGGAAAAACAATATCTTTAGTTGCAGTTGAATAATTGTCTAGTAATTATTATGAAAACCTTTTGTGGGATTGTGTTTCGGGGTCAAGGTCAAAGACACTGTTACTGAAAAATATGGTAATAGATAAACCGTAAAAGGATGAAATCAGACGAGCATCAGGCACCCGTAGGCGGTGCTCTTGTTTTGTCTTTGGAATGTATGTGATACATGCTCTCAGGGTGAAGGTAGTGTAATGTTTTTCTTTGTGTGGGTAACCACAACTTATATACTTACACTTTCAGCATTTAATTATCAAAATTGTTCACTTTATATTGGTCACCTAGACGATTGAAGAAAAAACTTAACCTGCTGTTTTCATCCATCATAATCACCGAATCACTACGTCATGTTATAACTGAAAGATGTATAAAGAAAAAACAAATGGCTTTTTTCAAGAATGAGATTCTAGGATTAGGTTGTACTTGGATTGAATGCTTGCATTTTGGTGTGCTTTCTTGGGAATATATGCATTACGTAAAGACACAATTTATTGACGCATTGTTTTCACTGTCTTGCATGTACAGGGTTATTATATGCAAGATTTCTGTAGACATTTTTTTTTTTGACTGAAAAATAAAATTATTATCTTTAACCTTAATCTTTAAGGTAGTGTGTTTAACCTTTAGTCTACCAAAGATTCTGTGTAGGTAATTGCTAATAATTGTTTGAAAAATTCTGTAAATTGGGAATTTCGCTTGATGAAAATTTCACGTTTTGTAAGCAAACAGACTTTTTCGTGAAAAGAGAATTTTCTTTAACTAAATCTATGCGAAATTATTTTTTCACGAGCATTTTTAAATTAGCGAAGTGGGAAATTCACGAAAATTAAATCTTTGGGAATACATGTATAACTCAATTTACAGTTATGTGCTACTTCTAATAATAAGATATTATGTTAACATACTTAATGCTTATTACCATCTCTTTATGTCACATCAGGTATACATGTAGATTAAATGTCATCTGCAAAATGCGCCAAATTTTCAAGAAATTTAAATAAAGAACTGTATATAATTTTTTAATATTTAGCAAAATCCAGTTTAGTTTTGATAGTACTTTCTACCAATGCTGTGCAGAAAAGTTCTTAATTTTTAAGAGTTGATTGTGTAAATCATGTATTTGTGTGTTACTGTATAAACATCAGCTGTGGTCACGTGGTTGAAGTTGCTTACTTGTACTTGAAGTCACTGTAACCTCTCACTGATTGAGGGTCGTGGGTTTGAGCACCACTACTGACTAGTAACTATATCTTTGTGTGAGAAAGTTGTCAGTTTCTTACTTAACAAAGCACAGCGTCCTAGAACTGGTTCCTCCAAGGAATAGTGGTGAGGTAAAACTGCCAGACAGTAAATAACTGAAATAATGAAAAAAGGTGTTAAAATAAAAAAATAATTTTTATATATAATTTATTATTCTGATTAAATAGCTTCATTAACAGTTAGAATTATTGATATATTTAGAGTTATCAGTTTTTATGGAATTAATAGCAGAAGAATGTTCAAAAGGCATGCTAAAAGAAGAAAGCTTTTATGCAATTTTCGCAACAGCCCCATCAGCTTGTATATTTTTGTTCTCATTTGCGTTAGACATGTTATAATTTTGTGTGTGCAGCGGCCTGTAACAGTTGGTAGCACAAAAGTAACAGATATTTAGTAAAATTTTTAAGAATGATAATTTCATTTTTTAATTTCAGCATCGTCGTCAGTGAACATTCAAGATTTCTATGTTGCCTCAAGCCCTCCAAGTGATTCTTTTATGCTAGTATGTATACTTATTCTAGATAAGGTCAAGGCAAAATAGTACTGTCTACTTTTATTAGGCAGACGGTTTGAATGTTTCTAATAAATATATATGTGAATGTTTTAATTGTGAAATGTGCTTTTTTTCTGTAATGTTTTCTAATGATATTGATGTAAATTAAATATTCAATTTGTTGTCTTAACATTTTGATGATATGCATTTTGTAACTCAAACATTTATCCAAATTTAAAATATTAAATCTGTTGCCATGGCAACCAAAAATCAGCATTATGTTGATATAGGAGTTTGGAAATTAATTTATAAGCGGAGAGTCAATTAACATAATATATAATGTATTTACATGTTCATCTAATTTCTAAGTTTCTTCTTCTCAGAAATATTGCTGTGAAAGCATTAATGTTTGTAAGGCACTTATGTTCATGGATTTAATGGCTGAATTGATCCACAATTAAGCCCCAGCGATAAACTGTCAGACATCATTTTCTATAATTTCCCACAAAATTGTGTTTTACTATTAATTCATGAAAATTCATGCTCACAAATTACCATGCATTCACGGTGATATCATCTGTGTAAATTTTATGGTTTTGCGTGTAGAATTATTGAGCATATTTTGGAAAATGTGTAAGGAAGAGAATCTTTCTTCCTAACTGTAGAGTAGAAATACATGTACATTGTATTATAAAGAAAGGGTTATGTATGAATGAAGAATGCATTGATTGAAAAATATGTATGTAGTGTATGCAATACCATATACTGGGACACATTTGTGCATTTTGATTTATTTATGTAACAGTGCTTGGAACTTGAATTGTTTAGTCATATATTAACAAAAAAAAAAAAAAAATACTCATGTTTAAACAAATAATGTTATTTAATTTACCAATTCAGAAATGTCTGAATATGTTTCTACTAAAGTATCTTAGATACTTTTATTTAAAGTTTTGAAACTTTCTTTTGCAAAAAAATGCTTCAGTATATGGTTAGAATTTTACTATGATGAATTTGTGTGGAAAGAGTGAGTTTTGTTTCCAATCTTTCTTTCACCTTTAACTTCTGCCCCTTAGGCAAGATTGAAAACAGTGCTTCTATGAGTTTGATATAAAGAGGGAGGGGTTATTTATAAAGATGGAGTTAGATGTCAAGTGGGAGGGGTAATATAATATTATAAAGGTGGAGTTGGATATAAAGAGGGAGGGGTTATTCATAAAGGAGGAGTTAGATGTCAAGTGGGAGGAGTTTTATATAAAAAATAGGGAGGGGTATTATAATATTATAAAGGATTAGTTGGATATAAAGAGGGAGGGGTTAGATGTAAAAAGGGAGGAGTTAGATGTAAGAGGGTGGGGATCTTACTGCTTTTTACTATGCTATATCTGACCAGAACATAATGCCTACATTGCTCTCAGCTTCATATCAAGAACAAAAAAAAAACGCCTAATGAATTTTTATAGTCAGAAAACAGGTCAGAAATAAATGAAATCCTCCGACACAGTCCTAAATTTTTAGAGTGGTTCTAACTGAAATGGAATGTAAAGTAATTTTACAGTTTTAATTTCATAATGTCTCTTGCTGATATGAACATCAAACCATTGTTTATCTGAGAATAAACAATGCTTTCTTTCCTGGCTTAACAGACGAATGAGTCAAGTGATGTAAGAATGTAAAATTAGTTCCATTTTTCACTGATAGCTTTTTGTCAAAATACATGTACATTGTATTCTTTAATTTTGGGTTTATTTCTGCTGAACACAAGTTTTATTTGCCTTACTGCCACAATCTTGGTATATCATTTATTTTTCATAAAACATGAGAAAGACAAATTTTGTCAAGGATTTCATTTCTTTAGCTATATCTGTTTGCTGATTTTTTCGGCTTGATATGTTATGAACTACTGTCTTGTTTACACTCGATCGCTTAATTTGAAATAAGAACAAAACAGGAGGCAAACGAACAATAAAATTAGAAAAGCGACCCTTCCTCTTTCTTGCAATGAAATAGAGCACTGATTATAAACAGAGTAAGTGTGCATTTTGTGCATCTTAAGGTAGTGACAAATATACTATTACCAGTACTGGTAATTAACCCCATGCTTTCTATATACATTTCTTAATATTCTCCTACTGCGGGGGGTCCACCCTGTCAATCTGAGATACCTTTGTTACCCATTTTATTGACCAGCCCTTTATTTTAGGTAATTATAATTAGTGCACTGTGCTTACAGCTAATTCACTTTTTTTGTCATACATGTGCAGCTTGCTAATACTGTTCCTTTATTGATGATGAGAAGTTCTTTATTGATGTTGAGAAGTTCTTTGTTGATGCCCAGAACATGCAGAAGTTCTTTATTGATGCCCAGAAGTCTTTATTAATGCCCAGAAGTTTTTTTTGATGCCTAGAAGTTCTTTATTGATACCCAGAAGTTCTTTATTGATGCCAAGAAGTTCTTTATTGATGCTTCAGAAGATCTTTATGGATGCCAAGAAGTTTTTAATTGATGCCAGAAGTTTAAATTGATGCCGAAAAGTTCTTTATATAATACCCTTCTCTTTCAAATGTTACCTGTTACCCATTGCAGATATTTAGTAACAAGGGACAATCTGGGACAAGCATGTTTTCATTTTTCAATGAAATTATTTAACTTTCTACACTCACTGATGCTTATGTCTGTCAATTGTAGAAAATGAATTCTTTCATTGCCGTCATGAACCTGCATAGAAGTTTAAAAAGTTTCTTATGAGATGTCCTTACATTATTGATTTGTCAACAAAATATTGAAAATATATTTTACTTTGCTTGGAAACAAAAAGCATACAATCTATAGAAGAAAGGTTTTTCATAGACCTTCCAAAAATATCAAATTTGTATTAAAGCAACACTTGACATTTGTGTCACTACCTTAAACAAATTGGTATCGTATTTAATTTAGTAGATTCAGTGGAATGAAAACCAAGGTGAATGAAAGTGTATAATTAATTAAGCGTGTTTAGTTTCTGTTTCAATGGTATGTCAGGTAAGATTCTGTCACTAGAAATTGTTTTCAACTATTGTGCTGAACATATAGGACTATGTTTAGAATTAGGAATGGTATAAGATCATACCTGCTGATTTATTTCTTTGCTTGAGTCAAAATGGGCATGGCTGGTCTTTTCTTTAGGTCTTTGTTAACCGTTATGGATCTTGATCAGTATGTGCTTGGTCTATCATTTTCAACAAAAATTTGCGGTCGTCCAAACCAAACAGTAAAAAAATCAGAGTTTTGGAGTAAACGTTTTGCATTATTTATAAAAATGAACTATACGTAAATGTACATAGCATCAGTTATTCATCTCTTAATAATTATTATGGAAAATCATTTCCATGTATTTTCAAAAACATTTCAGTACAGCCCAGATATGTTTTCAAAGTCATTACAACAGTCCTATAATAAGATTATTTATACAGGGCTGGCTCTGGCAGAAACCATTTCCAAAAGTGACTTCAGAAAGCAAAATTGGCCCCCAAAAATACTGAATTAGCTACAAGGGAAAATGCGCCGATAGTTACCCCTACTTAAATTAAATGAAAAAAGGACTGCTTGTTCAGGGGTTCTTAGATGTATGATTTGTAGTACAGATGTATATACATGTGTGTCAAACATCATTTTGATATTCTTGTCCCTTAGTTTATATGCCTAAATACAAATTTTGCACAGCTCCTTTAAAACCTTTCTGGGCAGTGATTAGAAAAAAGAAATAAATCAGCAGTATATGACCTTTTACCTCGAGGGATTAATGGACGTCTTCCTTTCTTCTATTAACAGTCTGGTCGTCACTCCCACCTCCTTGGCTCGCCGCCTGGACAAGAGAGCCTTCCATCTGTTAGTATTACGTGACGTACCGCTTTTCAGTTTTCGCTGCATCCCACTTATTCCTGTGTGCAGAACAGATCACTTTTCTCTGGTACACAGTGGGAGAATTTATAGAACACAGCCGTTGTAACTTTCTCACTCATAAGTCTATTTATATCATTTTTATAACCTTTAAGTCCCAGGATCACTTTGAATTTACTGATATAGAAAAATGATAGTGATAATGGTAGATCCATGTTCTGTTCACTCAAACAATGTTGACGTATGCCTTTCTTTCGCATTCAAGTCCTTTCTTCACAAAAAGAGTTGTCGGGAAGCAGTATCATTGAAAAAAATACTTCGCTGTATTTCTAACATGTACTTGCGAATTTCAAAAGCAAAGTTAGGTTATGTTTTTTGTACAAATAAACTAAAGGTAATTTTCATCAGTTAGACATCTTCCTTAAAGTTGGTAAAATAAGAGCTACTTGTTATTGTGCTCCTGGGACTTTAACTGGAAGAGTAAATATAGTTAACAGCTCTGAATTATTCCTAAATAGGTGAGAACTCTAGAGATTTTGAATTTAAACCAACCAGTGAGAGTGTCTGTTCTGTACACATTACAAATGAACAAGTTACACTAGATGTTACCCTCGCAGCTATGCTATAGTCTATAGCATGTTGGTACCATACCATATCATTTGTTGTTTGTTTGAAACACAGTTTTAGCTTGTTTGATTTTTAAAGTAATAGCTTCAACTTAAAGGGGATGGATGGAGTCAAGAGAATTTCACTTTATTATTTTTAGCCTTTTATGGGAAAATACACTAACCTACATCTAACTTACTTTCTGTTTTGTCTAACTTGGCTTATCTAATTTCAAACTCTATAATCAACTCTTACACAATGTTACACTTGATTAAGCAATTACCTGTAAAAGCTGTTAGAATGCACATGTTATAATTACACACTGTAAAATTCACAAATTTGTGATGAGGACAGATTTTGTATGGTGGGTATTTTTTGACAGCCATTCTAGAGAATGAGTAAATTTTTAAAATAGCAGGATTTTTATGGGTGGCGGCCCCCCAAAATTGTTTAGGTCTGTGACACTAAAAGCTGCTAATTACTACATAAAAGGTTTCTGTTAAGGTAGATACAAAGAATTAATGATAATATTGTAGTCTCATGGTACATACCATGAAAGTTTTAATGCTGCACTTTATGAAATAAGTACAGTCTCCAGGAATGTTTGGCTTTTTGCTAAGGGTTGTTCCAAGTGTCAATCTGATGTGAACGTTAAGTGTCGGTCATTTACATAAAATTATGTTCCTGAATTAAGCATGATATTTATTGCCAGCTGCTGCGTCTGTTGCATGTTTGTGGCCACATTTAATTTTTCAGTGATAGTTAACTTTGTTGTTATTCTAAATGAAACTAGTGCTGTACATAGAAATAAGATTAATGTTACATATTTATACAATAAATCAGCAGTACTTGAAATTAAAAGTTAAATTTTCAGACACAAGGAGTTTATTTGACTCTCAGGATGTATTGTTCAAACGGAACGTGTTCAAACAACATTTGATAGAAGACCTGTATTATCTAGTATTCAGTTTTCTTAAAAATATATTCCCAGGTACAACATAGTTTAAAGTATATGTTATAGTCTTCATCCATACAGTTCTATAGAAAATAGAAAGATGAATTGGAGCGTAGCAACTGGAGATTTTGTGTTTTCTATAGAACAAGTACAGGGGGAGCACTAATATATTTAGAGGGAAGTTTTAACAGTCATCGAATCAGAACGCTGTATTTCGACTTATTTACCCATTATGTTTGATGTTACTGACTCTGTGAATTACTATTTTTGAACTGATTTTAACATAGTACAGGGTTAAAGTCTTTCAGTCTGTGGAATTTAGAACAAAGGATATTGTTTTCATTCGATGATGTATAAAGCTTCCCTCTAGCGTTTTGTACAAGTTTGTTTCCAGGTGTTGTTTGCTTCAATTGCTTTGTTTTAAGTTTCGGCAGACTCACGCAGTTCCATTTCCCTTAGAGTTCTGCTACTTGTAGCTACAGTATTAATCCTGATGGTACTGGGGTATTAAAAGTTCATAAACTTGAAGTGGAGCTTGGTAAATGGTTCAGCATTTATTTTGGAAAGTTTCACTATTCAGAGACAGTAAAGAAGTGGTTGAACTTAGTTTCATTCTTAGATTTCATGTAGCTTTTTGAAATAATTTGATGTCGTTTTATCTCCTATCGCAACCTTGCTGTTTGCAGGATGTCAGTGTAGACCATGATTGGCCTTAACAATTGAATTAATTTCGAAGTTAATGCCAACAAAGGCTCAAGAAATGACGTTCTTTTAACATTATTTCCTTGATAAATTCTTCATCTTTTTTGTGCACAAGGGTGTACAGATGTGCAGGCTGATCATAGTCTGTAAATGATGAAACATTTACCTTCGGCATGGTAAATAAAATTTTGCAGGGTAAGCACATGAATGTTGTATTTCCTTCTTTTTTGTATATGAGATACAACATTCATGCGCCAACCCCACAAAATGTTTAATAGAGTTCCATTCGACAGTCATGAAGACGTGGTTTTTTTTACGTGTGGCTTCCCTATTTAGAGGCCTTTTACAGACTCCAGCACTGACATTTCTAAGTATGTGTCTTTAGTTGCAGTATTATATGCCCTTGTTTTCTCTTGTCTTACTAAAATGGTACAAAGTCTTTTACTTCACTTTATGCAAACACTTGCATTTTTTTAAATGCATTTCATCTGAAATAAGAAAAAATGAAAATTCAGTATGTAATATGACAATTTTCTGTAAATTTTTTAGGAGTTCTGTGTCAATGAGAATATTGTAGTAAATGTTGTTTATATGTTCCTAACCTGTTGCCTTAAGTTCTTGCTTTTCTGTGCAACATCTGTGTAGGCAAAATAATGTTGTAAATTGTGTCTGAATAGTAGTGTTATATGCTATATGGTTGGTAATTATTTAAAGGAGCAGGTAAACCGACTTCCGGGTGGAGCTGGTACAAGTGCCGTCTCTGCAGCAAGGTCGCAAGCGGTGAGATGAAACGCTTATACAGCTGTGGTGTCTAGTTGGAATATTTTACAGGGTTGCCATTTTTTAACCATTGCAGTGCCAGGAAATTTGTTAAGAATATTAAGTACCTTCACCAGCAATAAATTACATGTAGTTCTGTTAAAGGAATATATTGGGGGTTTCTTAAATTACCTATTTTATAGGCAGTAACCTGGTAAATGTGATAATATGTAACAGTCAGCTCTAAATACTTGACAATGTGTATTGAAAATACCACCATAGGGAAGATCTTAAAACATCAAAACCCTTTTGAAACACTCAAGAAGTCATATCAAAGTATCTGCTTGTTTAGTTTTACATATCTTCCCAATCTTAAGAATAGGTAAATACAACTTCTGTTTTATACCCATTTGATCGAAATCATCATTTTCTTGAATTTTTAAAGTTGCTGTGCATAGCTATAATCCTGGACCATTTAATTAATTTTAAGAGCTAGGCCATATTTTCAAAGGCATATGTTATTTAAAGACTAAAAATGTGGTTCTCTTACTGTTGCCTGGGTATCAAATGTTCTAGTTATTAGAAGTACAAGTTTTAATTGATTGCTGGTCATGTGGGCTTCAGTGGTGTAGTGGTTACAGTGTTTGTTATTAGTACTGTAAAATTGGCTAATATTCGCATTGAATTAATTTTTCGCTGTTTTTTACTGTTGAATGAAGAGAGCTGGTTTTGAAATTAAGCTAAACCAAATTAGTAAAGACACTTTATTCATATAGCCTGCAAAGGAAGGAATGTTGGCAGCCCTGTATTTGTCACAGAGTTAAACATACTGAAATGATTTGCTCACTAGAAAGGGTTGCTGTCTAGATGCAGATTTGATCGTTTTCGCTGTTTTTATGTATGATATGATTTTAAAGTTACCTGATCCCTGAGCACTTTGTGCACAAAGGTGAGCTATTGTTATCACCTAATGTCTGTTTGTCTGTCTGTCTGTCTGTACACATTTACCTTGTGAACACCCCAAAGGCCATATTTTTTAAGTCCAATCATTAAAATTGGTCAGAGTGTCTGTCTTGATGATCTGTTTAATAAGTTTTAAACTGGGTAAAGCGGGTCCAAAACTAGGTCACCAAATAAAATAATAGAAAACCCTATGGACACTTGAACCCCAATCATCACAAATTATGTCCACTGTATGGACCTCATTCTAGTTATCATAATTTTTAACCTTAAAACTTAAAAAAAAGGGTTTAAAACAACTAGATTTTCATGTACATAATATGTTGGTATTGTGAGAGGTCACACTTTCCCAGCTAGGTTAAACAACAGACAGTAAATTGTGTTGGAGAAATTAATTAAATTAATGCAGGCTACAAAAATAGGCATAAAAGCAGTATAAAATTTAATTTTGAATGAAATATGATAGGCGTTTCACTTCAAGCCACCCACTTTGTGACGGTCTATAGTGGCTTCAGAAGTTCCTTTAACAGAACAAAATTGTTTGATTTTCCTTCATTTAAAGTAAGAGCATGATAAAAGCTTAGAACTTTTTTTAAAGAGGAGCTGACATTTATTGATTTATGGATAGTGTAATGAAATCAATTTTAATGGATTTTGTTCAAATTTGGCGACAAGTTAGACTAAGATGAAAAGGTATATCTGTTATTTATCACCAGATAAATGATGTGATTAAGTTCACAAGGACAGAGAAAAAAGGAAGTCATTCAGCAAAAGTGGCAACTGGTTAAGACAGGTGTTTGATTCTTAAAAATGATTGTTTTGGATATAAGAGTAGTTGATAAGGAGTGATGATGTGAAGGATAAGATATCAGACTCCCAGGCAAGACCTTGCAGGTTTGAATCATGTCAGGTTCAGATCCATACTTACAAGAAAGCACCCATATTGGATTAACCCAGGGATGGGAAGAACTATATGAGATAGAATTCCTGCCAAATCCCTTAGGTTTTTCATCCCAAGTTATAAATCCATTTAATTTTACATCTATTTGTTGCATTGCTTTCAAGCTTAAACACAAACATGTTTATACATAATCTTGGTACCATTCAGTTTCTTAACATGCTTCATTTTGCTGAGGCTTATGCAAATAGATTTGTCAACTTACTAGCTTTAAATAAACCAATGCAGCGATAGCTATAGTTTTTAAAGGGAGCACACAAAAGATTGCCTAAGTAAGCATTTAATTTCTGTATGTCTGAGTTCAAATTCATGTATAGTAGAACTGATGGGCACTCTAGTTGATATTTAAGTTGTTGCAGTAAGGACATTATTATCTGCATGTGTAAAGTTAAAGATTATTTCAATCTTAGAAAGTAGTCGCTTTTAGTGAGCATATCTTTTCTGGAACTTATCCATTGTTTGTGTTGATTTTGTCATATTTATGGGCAATATATTTTTGTAAAGAGATATTTTGAAATTATAATACCTAATAAGTTCATGTACAGTGTGTCTTTCAGTCAAGGTCACTTACTGTGAATCACTTACCTGTCATAATTATGAGACTTGCTCATTCATTAGGGTCTCTGACTTTAAATGTTCAGCAATAACAAAGCTATTTTATAAAATGCCTGTTGCCCTAATGTGCTTGAATAAAAGTTACTCGTGCAGCTTAAACTGTCACTAGTCTTAATTGTTACAAAGTTTGAAAATTGTCTATGTACACTAAGGTTTCATGTCTTTGTACATTCAGGTTACATGTCTTTGTACATTCAGGTTACATGTCTTTGTACATGCTGGTTTCATGTCTTTGTGCATTCAGGATTCATGTCTTTGTACATTCAGGTTTCATGTCTTTGTACATTCAGGTTTCATGTCTTTGTACATTCAGGTTACATGTCTTTGTACATTCAGGTTACATGTCTTTGTACATGCTGGTTTCATGTCTTTGTACATTCAGGATTCATGTCTTTGTACATTCAGGTTTCATGTCTTTGTACATTCAGGTTTCATGTCTTTGTACATTCAGGTTTCATGTCTTTGTACATTCAGGTTACATGTCTTTGTACATTCAGGTTACATGTCTTTGTACATTCAGGTTTCATGTCTTTGTACAGTCAGGATTCATGTCTTTGTATATTCAGGTTACATGTCTTTGTACATTCAGGTTACATGTCTTTGTACATTCAGGTTACATGTCTTTGTACATTCAGGTTTCATGTCTTTGTACATTCAGGTTTCATGTCTTTGTACATTCAGGTTACATGTCTTTGTACATTCAGGTTACATGTCTTTGTACATTCAGGTAACATGTCTTTGTACATGCTGGTTTCATGTCTTTGTACATTCAGGATTCATGTCTTTGTACATTCAGGTTTCATGTCTTTGTACATTCAGGTTACATGTCTTTGTACATTCAGGTTACATGTCTTTGTACATTCAGGTTACATGTCTTTGTACATTCAGGTTACATGCCTTTGTACATTCAGGTTTCATGTCTTTGTACATTCAGGTTTCATGTCTTTGTACATTCAGGTTACATGTCTTTGTACATTCAGGTTACATGTCTTTGTACATGCTGGTTTCATGTCTTTGTACATTCAGGATTCATGTCTTTGTACATTCAGGTTACATGTCTTTGTACATTCAGGTTACATGTCTTTGTACATTCAGGTTACATGTCTTTGTACATGCTGGCTTCATGTCTTTGTACATTCAGGATTGATGTCATTGTACATTCAGGTTACATGTCTTTGTACATTCAGGTTACATGTCTTTGGACATTCAGGTTTCATGTCTTTGTACATATAGGTTTCATGTCTTTGTACATTCAAGTTACATGTCTTTGTACATTCAGGTTTCATGTCTTTGTACAGTCAGGTTTCATGTCTTTGTACATTCAGGTTACATGTCTTTGTACATTCAGGTTACATGTCTTTGTACATTCAGGTTTCATGTCTTTGTACAGTCAGGTTACATGTCTTTGTACATTCAGGTTACATGTCTTTGTACATTCAGGTTTCATGTCTTTGTACATTCAGGTTTCATGTCTTTGTACATTCAGGTTACATGTCTTTGTACATTCAGGTTACATGTCTTTGTACATTCAGGTTACATGCCTTTGTTCTTTCAGGTTTCAAGTCTTTGTTCTTTCAGGTTTCATGTCTTGGTACATGCAGGTTTCATCTCTTTGTACATTCAGGTTACAGGTCTTTGTTCATTCAGGTTACGTGTCTTTGTACAGTCAGGTTTCATGTCTTTGTACATTCAGGTTACATGTCTTTGTACATTCAGTCTTTGTGGATGCAAGACTCATATAGTTCTTGGCCTGTACTTGCAAGTGGTTTCATTGGCTTTTTAAATGCAAGTTTCATTTAACTGTTTTTGTAAGTTTCATTGCATTGTTAATTCAGGATTCATTAAAGGTACATTCACTGGTCTCTGAACATACTAGTTCAATTGAACTGTACATGAAGGTTACATGTCATTTACATTCAAGTTCCATTGGCTTTGTACATGCAGTTAGAAGCACATTGATTTGACATAATCTGTGAGAAATAGCATGATTAGTGTTTGAACACAAGCAAAACAGTTTTTGTAGAAGAGTGGCTTATATTTTAATGAAAAATGTACTCAGGAAATGTTTCTGGACTACACCTTTTCTCTGTGGCACCCGCATAAAACATTTCTTTGCTACCAGCTTTTCTGTCACAAGTAGAAGGGCATTGTCTTTAGTTATTTGAAACACCAAAGTTATATGCTGCATGCAGTGTATTTCACTGTAAGACATTTTACATGATACTGTTAGTCTTTTTATCCTGTTAATATGATTAGCCATTATAATGTCAAAATAATGAATTTATGATAATAATAATCATAATAATAATAATGATGACAATATTGATAATAATGATAATAAAGATAATTATAATGATAATTCATTCTTTAGGCCATTATTTTTTTATTACTTGTTACTCGAAGTTTGAAATTAAAAAGCTCCATACGGAGGAGAGAAAAAAAAAAAAAAAAGACTTTTTTTATACATGACAAACTTTGTTTCATCGTGGACCTGCTTTCTCTTCTAAAATCCGACATAAGAACACCCCCCTCCCCGAGCAAAATGCCCTTGAAAATTTGTTGACTTTTATTACATTATTCTTTTCCCAATTATATAGAGAAGAAACAGAAATTTAACATAATATTTTCAGATAAAAAATACTGGTGTCAGTAACAAAGCATCAGACACTGGTGTTAAAACACACATGAATAAAATGAATACTACTATTTTCAATTGAAAACATTGTATACATTGTCTTTTTTGAGTCTTGTGTTCACCAGTTTCTATGAGAAAATAACAAAAATCGGGGTCGCGAAAATAGGTGACAAACGAAAAATCTGCGATTTTCAGCTGACTTTTTCACATGTAAGGTATCAAGTGATTGCAATAAATGATTCTGTCACTTTTTCATTGATGGGAAGTTGCATTTTTATAAAACATTTGGCCAACATTTGATTAAATTAATCAAAAACATTTATCAGCATTTTAGGTAAGTCAAAAAATTTTGTCACTATTCTGAGGGTAATATTTTGTAAAACATTTGGGGATAAAATATATTATTTTAGGAGGGGAATGGGGCTGAATTTTGGCCCAAAATCGCACTCAAAAATAACTAAATTTTCAGATAAAAATATTGGTGTCAGTAACAAAACTATTAACAACAGGCATTATTGTTGAAACAAATGAAACAAATCTATTTTTATCTTTTTTTGAGTCTTCTGAACACTGTTTTCTTTGGTAAAATTAAAAAAAAAACGGGGTCGCGAAAATAGATGACAAACGAAAAATCGGCGATTTTCGGCTGACTATTTCAATTGTAAGGTATCAAATAATTGCAAGAAGTGATTATGAAACGTTTTTATTGATGGAAACTTACATTTTATAACAATTTTGGCAAGCATTTGATTAATTTAATCAGAAACTTTTGTCAGCATTCATTTTGAGGGGATTTTTTGTCAAAAATGGGGGAAATATACATCATGCTAGGAAGGGAATGGGGCTGAATTTCGGTCCCAAATCGGTCTGACAAAATTCACTAGACGAATGCAGCTTCTTGACGTTATCACTTGTATAAACGGTCCTCTCATTTCGCAATTTTAAAATTTTGAAAAAAAAAAAAAAAAAATTGTTTTTTTTTTTTTTTGAAAATACGAAAAAATAGGGGCGGCGGGTTCGAGTAACGACAAATCAAAAAACACTGGCCTTATTAAGAGAAGGTAACATATTATCACATTTACTCAGACATTCCAATTATAGCATCATATTTTCAATATGGCCTTCATGTAATAACTTTGGGGTGCGGGGGCTGGGGGGCAATCATAATTTTTAAGTATAGTTCATTCTTCAGAAGTCATATATCCTGTTATGGCTAGCCTAACTCAGTTGGTTAATTTTAACAGTGTCTACATATCTTGTCATGTATCATTAAGAACTGTATACTGTTATCACATGTATCATAGACAATTGGTGTATCTTGTTACCACTTTTCCATTAACATTTTCTTGCCATTCATCATTCAAAACTGATGTACTCATCACTCATAACTCATCAACAACATCACTTTTTAAATAGAGTCAAGTTTTCCTTTTCTGTCATGTTTTGTTGATAAACTGTATCTTGTTAATACTTTACTATAACATGACATTTATCTAAAGTATCACCTTAGCTTATCTTGTCATGCATCATAGAGAACTCTTATACTTGTTTTTAATCTTTTTTTTTAAATGATACTTTTTGGGCTATGCCAGCTCTATATATCTTGTGTACACGTTTTCAGCTACATAGCTAGATATATGTAATTTAGAAATATGTATAGATGCATTCACAATGATCAAAAACAGTGTTGCTTCAACCAGATCCTGTGTTATTTTGTCCCCTTATTCTGTTGTTTTTCCCCATATCCTGTGTTATTTTATCCCAGATATCTCTGTTATTTTCTCTCATATCCTTTATTATTTTGTCCCCATATCTTGGTTTATGCAGAGTCACCTTAAAATGTTATACTTTAAAATTTTTATCAAACCTGTATGGAAAGATTTTTTAGTGTTTTGTAATACCATCTTAATTAAAGTAATTTTATACATTGAATTTTGTATTTGTAAAGAAAATTGTGAACTTAGTTATTTTAAGTGAGGTAGTTGTTAATTAAGTCAAAGATGAAAGCACCCTGTGTTGTTTCTTTGTTACACAGATGTTGTTGCACTTTTCATCAAAACATGCCAGCTGTAAATATAACCTAAGTGTATTGCATATTGTTTACCACGAGGTGTAAAGTAATAATTGAAGTAGGAGAAAATTTGAGCCATGCTGTGCTAAAAAAAATATGTTTACATATACATTTAGTACAGTCATTGTAAAAAGAAAAATTACCATTGTTGAGCACTACTATAATTAAATTAGGCAAAAAAATATGTGTTTCTGGTCTCCAAATTTGTTTATAAGAAAATGATAAAAAAAAGACCAATTTTTCGAGAGTTTTTACACCTCAAATTTGTTTATAAGAAAAGGATAAAAAAGACTAATTTTTCAAGAGTTTTTAGAGCAAAATGTGCAAAAAAAAAAAATTTAAAGCCTACAAACCAACCTTAATTTTTTTGTCAAAGAGACAGGAAACACATTCTTTATTCTTTTGTTTGGTCTTACAGCTTCAGGTTGTCTCTGACAACAAATTGTATGGATTCAACTCGGACTTAATGGGTTGAGCAGGCTGATCTGGGCCCATTACTAGTTTAAAAGGCCTCACATTTCACTCTGTAAAGAAAATTATATTGCTTCAACTCTCTCTCTCTCTCTCTCGTTGTTTTATTGATACGTTTTCACTGAAGATTTGCAGTAAAAAAGTTAGCTTCAAGCTCTACTTTTTTAGAAGCTTAAACTATACCTTTCAAAATTACTAAATTGGACTCTGGTTTTTAAAGGGGAGTGCAGCGAAAATTTACCAAGAGAATATAGTGAATGGTGCAGATTGTGATCAGACTGTATGAATGTAGATGCTGATCATGATCTACACTAGTAGTTTAGACAGAATCACACACCACAGGCAGGGTGAGGATTGATGGATAATGTTCGTCTGTTCGCCTGTTCAACAGAATATAAATGTTAATGAAAATTTCAAACAGATTTAGGGTAATGTTTTGATTAAATAATGTAGTGAAAGTTAATTTTGATGAATTTTATGTGATAACTGTTTTAATGAATTTCTATTTATATCTTTTTTATGTCATAAATTTGTTAATGAATTTTTTTTTTTAAGTAAGAAAATACATAATTGCATATCCTAACATAAAACAAACGTTTTCTATGTCTGAACTAGTGTATTGTTTACATGTTGTGTGTTTCCTCAGATCTCGTAGAAGTCAATTTTATTTATGTATTTCATGTTAATTTCACTATTATATGATATCATTTTATTGTATATTACAGACAGCTAGTCCATTGAAACCACACCCTGAAAGAATGCCAGGTAAGAGCTCTTGATCTCAACACAAACAATAACCACATCACTTCAACACAAAACAATGACTACATAGAGGGTTCACCGCAAAACTGTCGTAAGTCATTTATTTCGTATAAGTTACTACAGTTTTGCAGTAAACCCTGGAGTCGGGTATTATAGTTTGATATTGAGTTGTTGTCAACTTCTAGATTTGAAACATGTTGAATTCAAGCATGAATGCAGAAAAAAACTAGTAAGGAGCTGCTCACTGCTCAGAATTGAACTATACTATGTCAGTCAGTTTCCTTTTAGAGTTTATTGCTTTACCCTTCAAGTAAGATTTTTTAAAAAAAGCAAACAATGGATAAGTTTTTTTCTAATGATCATTATATATATATTTTTTATTTGCAGTATTTTATTTTATTTTTTTTATTTGAGGGTCCAATAGTTGGGGTAACCCCTTTTATTTTAATGATCATATTTTTAAAACTAGCCCTTTGATAAGGATCTACATGTCATTCTTGTAACCTTTAAAATCTCATTGTCGTTTTGTTTTCTTCATTTTTCAAAGTAAATAGATTCTGCATTATGTATGTCACACCATTATAAGGATTTCTGTTATTAAAAAATTTCGAAAGTACTGAATATTAATTTGTTAGCTCATACACTATGCTAGTTATTTGAAGAGTTATATGTACATGAAGTTTACCTTCACAATGACTATTAAACAGAGATGAAAGATGTGACCCAGACATTAGATCCACTGTTGACAACCGAGAACAAGATACATACCCCTGCCAAGAAAGCCAAGTGGCATCTAGGTCAGTACACAGTTTGCTATTAGCAGTATTTATTTGAAAGTTGGTACATATTTTCTAAAGAATTTGATAGTTACGTAAATCATAACCTTGTCAGTGAAGTGAAGACTGGAGTGATTGTACCTTTTCCCTGCTAAAATGGACTTGTCCACCTTTCAGTAAGGACAGACAATTTATAGGGGACTGCAGTCTTAAAACTACTGACTGAATAGCAAACAGTGCAGATCATGATCAAACTGCATGGACATTTATTGAAAGTCCTGTTTTTGTGTTTCAATGCTTAGAAAGGCTTGAAAGTCATCAGAAATATTCTTTTGAAAACTACTCAAGTTGTGTACTAAGACATTTTATTCAATGGTTTATCAATGGTTTATCAATGAAAGCTTTGTGTTAAGAATAAGATTGATAAATTGTTTTTTTGCACTTTCCAGGTATCAGATCACAGAGTAAACCACAAGACATCATGCACGAGGTGTTCCGGGCCATGAAAACCCTTAATTTTGTAAGTAAAGCTAAAACTGTGCTATACTGTGCTCAATAAAAACCATACTGTACCAAAAATAAACTATACTTTACTTGATTAAAACCATACTGTACCAAAAATAAACTATACTGTACTTGATTAAAACCATACTGTACCAAAAATAAACTATACTGTACTTGATTAAAACCATACTGTACCAAAAATAAACTATACTGTACTAAGTATCACAGATTACTGGCTACACATTCCAGCTATAACATCTGTGTAGAAAACCCCTCTGGTGACACCCCTCTGGTGACATACCTCTGGTGACATACCTCTGGTGACACCCCTCTGGTTACACCCTCTTATGTATATTTTATGACTGACGTTTGATCATTTACAGATAATTTGCTACAATGTAATTGTTGAAAAAAAAATATGCAAACAAGAAAACAGAATTTTGATAGTTGTTGTTTATATTTCAGGAGTGGAAGGTAAACAATCCATATTCAGTGCGAGCCAGGAAACTGAATCCCGTCACTAATAAACATGTAAGTAAATTTCCCTATTCTGGTGGTCTGTAATGAAACTTAATATTTATACCTGCCTGTAGGTGTGTCTGTCATGCTTTGGTTTCCGTTAACCCTGACCTTTCTGAATTTCTACAATGGACTGGTCAATCTGTCGGCTTAGACTGTGCCATTTATTAGTCGTAGGGGTGCTTACTGTAATTTTTTACAAACTGCAGATCATGATCAGGCAGGCTGATCATGATCTACCTTGTACACAAAAGTAAATTCTTTCACTGCCAGCAATATAATGGTTAAAACAGCTCGAGATTTATGTCACCCAAGTCTGGGTAGATATCAGTCTTTTAATTAAAACTAGTCCTTTTCCAATATCATATGTCAAAGGTCACAGGGACCACAATATGAAAGACGTATTTCAGTGTTTAGGCTGTTCGACCATCAAGCTTCATAGGCCTTTTTGATGTAATTTGAATCAGACTTAATGAAATTTATTCTGTGTCGTTTGCCATGTGGATTTGTTTGTGGTGCCTGTTTACTGGAGACAAGGTTCAAGGTCATGTTTCAAATTTTCCCTATTACAGAAAACTGCATGAACACATTTAAATTTAATTATAAATAGAAGAATCAGATTAATTGTATTCTTCCAAAACTATTCCTCTTTGATAGCATTGCTTTGTTCATTAATGTAGC
>JAFMSR010000005.1:46124225-46160649 GCA_022818135.1 Saxidomus purpurata
TTGTTTTGGGAATGAGGCATTGCCATGAAAATTGGTATGCAAGTAGCTTTTAATTATTATTAACCAGGTTTTCAGAAGGAAAAATCCTGGTTATTAGATTGAGGTACAGCGGGCGGGCGGGCGTAAACAATTTCTTCTGTGTGCAACTCCTCCTACATTTCTCAACGGATTTCAACCAAACTTTCACAGAAGTATTGTCATGAAGCGCCCTGGCGCATATTGTCTGGGTTTTGTGATTTGGTCATTTTTGACCTAATTATGGCCCTTTGTTTTTTTCACATATGTAATTCTTCTGTGCGCAACTCCTTCTACACTTCTAAAGGGATTTAAACCAAACTTTCACAGAATTATTGTCACCAAATGCTCTGGTGCATATTGTTGGGGTTTTGTGATTTGATCATTTTTGACAGAATTATGGGCCTTTGTTTTTTTCCACATAATGTAATATATATAGAGAAATACTCTTCTGTGTGCAACTCCTACATTTCTCAAGGGATTTCAACCAAACTTTCACAGAACTATAATTGTGAACTAAAGAATTTTGAATATATAATGTTCTGCCCCTGGTCGTCCGTCTGTCTGTCCGTTAGCAATTTTGTGTCTCCTTATTTAAGTATATATAAAAGGGAGAATACTCTGTTATTATAAAAGGGAGAATACTCTGTTATTACTGTCTATCTTTAGAATAGATTACCAGTCCTGTATATATAGTGTTCTGTTACAGTAAGATGACAAAATTTCTCATGAGACCAGCGGTTCAAACCCCAGACAGAGCAAGTGTTTTTGTTTTCTGTTTTTTTTTCTTTCTTTTTTTATAATTTTTGCCTGAATTATGGCCCTTTGCTTTTTTTCCACATATGTTATATATAGAAGAATACTGTCACGTGCCCACTTCCTCCTACATTTCTCAAGATATTTAAACATTTGCGCTTGGCCAGCAGACTGGAAAATGAAAACCTGGTTTTGTGACAATTTCCTGTCACTTGTTATTTATTAGCTTGGAATTGTATTTGAGGTCCCTAGGTTCAGGTCAAGGTTTCCTGTTTAACACCTGTTTAAATGTTGTTTGCACACCACTAAGTGGCTGAATTCACTTGCGGTGATTTTTTTCCTTTCAAAAGTGAAAAAACTTCTGCTGATTTTATATTGAAAACCTGATTTCTTGGCATTGCCATGTTTCTTATATTCTGTAATTATTTAAGGTATTTTCCTAACATAAAAGATTAACTCACTATCTCTGCTGTAAAGCAGGAGGGAGGTTATAGTTGTAAGGGTCTTCATCTATCAGTCTGTTCATCACTCTATCATATCTGTCCCATATCTCCCATACCCCTTGAAGAAATCTGATAAAACTTTGGTCCTATACATAACATGTTCACATGAGCAGAATGATGTTGTACAGTATTAGAAAATGCACTAACATCTATAGAGAACAGCTGCAGATCAGAGTTTGAGAACACACAGACTTTGGCTACAAAACATATATGTTAGCATGCACACAGTACTGGTTCATCTCTAATTTTGGCTTAAAGTAGGACTTTTATAAGTACATGTATATAATAAAGAGAGGATGTATGTACTTTCCTTGTTTAGGTGGAGGTCATACTGAAGCTATCAAGTTTTTGCTCGAGAGAGGAGCAGACCCCAACAAGATCGGACAGTTTATGAGAACTCCGCTGTACAGAGCTGCTTTTGCTGGACATCTTGAGGCATGTGAGGTAAGGGGCAGAGTGAGATAGTTTACCTCAACAGAAATCTTATGTACATAGCTGCTTTTATCCACTAGATGTATTGTAAGTTTATTAGGTAAACAGCAGATTGTAAATTTAATGATAAATTAGGACAGTTTATGAGAACCTTGCTGTACAAAGCTGGTACTGTTGAGCATGTCTAGGACTTTTAAAGTAAATATCATATGCTGACAGAATAATTATGTCAGTTTGTTAGAACTTTGCTGGCGGCGGTGCATTCAGTGGACACTTCAGGGTTAGCAGAAACCTGCTCTTACAAAGCTGGACAAATAATTCTTTTGTACATTGCCTTTGCTGAAATTCTAGCGGCATGTTCAATGGCTGTAAATTAAAGCCAAAATCACAGACCTATACATGTATACACATGTATATGTGTATATAGGTCTGTGCTAAAATAGAGAGGCCATAACTTGATATATGGAGTCTCATAAGGAATAGACTCTGAGAGAATGGACAACTTACAAACACTGTTTATACAATATGCTTGAGAATGATAAAGCTTGAGAAGTATCACTTGTAGAAATACAGGTAGTTGGAATATATTCATAAAATGGTTTTTGCTATAGCCATTCAGAACTATGCATGGAAATTTGATTTGCTTAAAGATTAACAGTCATAATTGTTATTTAATGAATAGAAAGAAGCAGGTGAGTGGCATAATATATAAAATTATAATACAATAGCTGTTTTTTCACTGCAGCTGCTACTACAGAATGGTGCAGATCCAAGAATCTATGCATCAGATGGACAGACACCTGAACAGGTAAATTTATACAACTTTTCACTTCCCCCTTACCACAGTCTTTCTTTACCTGTAACATAGTTCAAACTGTAGGTTAATGTGTCCAGCTTCCTGCTTAATGTCTTCATGTGCTTAAGCCAGTGATATGTATCTGTAATGATTCAGCTCATTTGTTTTCAGCACTTTTTCTCCAGACTTGCAAAACTATTTGCCAGTTACATGCCATAGAATTTAGCATGCTTGTTTAAGATAAGTAGGTCACTTGATTATAAGAAAACATAGTAAGTGCTCCAGCAAGTAAGTTTTTACCCTAATTGTCTGTGTATTTGACTGTATCTTTTACTATGGTTATGTGATATCTTGGTTAAAAACAAGTCATGCAGTGATGTTTAATAAGTGTGTTCTTTACTATGCAAGAACCATATATAAAAGATCGTTAGATCTCCAGCTGTGATGTTGAAACATAATCACTGGAATTAATTGGATGTTCCGAAAGTAGTAACATTCATCATCAGAAAAGACGGTCACATACTCAGTATCAGGAGCACAACTTCCTCAT
Source organism: Saxidomus purpurata (assembly GCA_022818135.1). Classification (NCBI taxonomy): domain Eukaryota; kingdom Metazoa; phylum Mollusca; class Bivalvia; order Venerida; family Veneridae; genus Saxidomus; species Saxidomus purpurata. Next base: position 46,127,278 of record JAFMSR010000005.1, read on the forward strand.
TTCTCCAGAAGATGTAAGTCAACAAAATATAGGACCCTTTTGATTCACTAATGTACCAGTGAAACAAATTAGTTTGTCAAGTTTGAAGAAAACCTTTTTCTCTAAGTTTACTTTTAGTTATTGCTAAAGACATCTTGCTAGAATCTTGATCTGATTTAAACAGAAGAAAACTTGTCCAGCTACTTGTAGTATGCAGAGGCAATGATATAATAGAAGTTTGTACAGGCACTGGCAGTAAACATATAAATTTGTTATATTGTACGTTATTCATTTTGTGTTATCATAACTTCTAACAACGTAGATATCCTCAGTGGCAGCAATTGCAGACATGTTACAGAACTGGGACATCACACAGACAGAAAGTCTGCTTGAGAAACTTGAGGCAGAGAAGGAGAGAAGAAAAGAGATGGATAGACAGAAACGTGAAGCAGAAACTAGCAAGTATGTACACTACACAAGTTTTCCTTACGTCTGATTTAAACTGCACTGAGGGGCATTGTACAAATTTTCCCACGAAAGAAACGTGAGAATTTCTCAATGAGAATCCAGATTTATTCTTGAGTCTTGACTGAGCTGAAGAAAATGGGTGTACCTAAATTAACCTCGAATTGAGCTAATAATCTCTTTCAATAGACAGAAAATAATCTTTGAGTTATGCTAGCTCCATTTTTATGTCTTGCACAAAAACGTCATACCTGGAAATTAACTTAAAGTGGAATTAAGGTATGCACATTTTTTTTGAAGAAAAGATCCAGCTGAAATAGGTGTGTGTAAAAAGGGTAGAGGAAATAATAGCTTTTAACCCTATACACCAAACTCTTCCTGGTACTAGTACGAAATAATAACTTTCCAAATATTACCTGGGAGAGTCAATTTAAAAAATAAAATGCATGCAGGAGTTGCTTCCCTTCCACTACTGAAATCTCTCTACCAACAACTACAACAACACAAGGGAGATCACTGCAAAGGAAGGAACTATTATTTCATTTGTCCAATTTTTTTATTTCTAAAGCACCCACTTCAAATACTAACGCAGCATTATCATTAGTTTAACACATTTAAATGCAACCGAAAATTGCTTTTATAAAACTGTAACCAAAAATACACTATGTGCAGTAAGATGAGCATAATGTCACTTTAAGTTGAATGTATCAGGGAATCAGGATGATGGAAACATCCCTCACTGCTGCTTCGAGTAGGTATGTTGTAAATCGTATGCAGAGAGCTGCTGTGTATAAGCTAGTAAGTATGTTACACTGACTCTTAGTGAAACTTAAGTCACAACACTAAACTGTACAAAGTCTTACAGATGATGTGTTCTGTAGAGAAACAGACAGAAAAAAGGCTTACTGGTGATTGAAAAATGAATTAATCAATAAAGCATCAATGTTTTTATATTTCAGACTGGAAGATGTTCTAAAAGAAGTACAAGATGAATACAACATCATGGAAAAGAGGGTAAACTTTACATTCTTGTTCTCATGAAGTGTATTGCTACCATTCAGTTCTGGTGTGATGATATATTTTTAATAATCCTGTAAGAAGTATTATCTTCATATAACCAGGTTTTGACTTGAGTAGTGTGTGTTGTTGATTGGTTGAAGATACTAGTGCTCATTTTGTCACTATGAAAAGAACGATGAATATATACATGTACAAATATATCTAACGTTCAGCATTTTTTGTACATTTAAAGCCCAGAACAGCAGGAAGTAGTTACTCAAGTATAGTTATTACATGTGTTTCAAAGAATTCTGATTTTGATGTTGTAAATTAAGTTTAAATGAAATAAAACTTGGTCATTGTTGAAAGCTTTATATTGATATTGAACAAGAGATTTGACCATCCTACAGCTCTAGGATGAAAACATGCAGAAATGAGCTCTGCTACATTTTCAATATATTATGATGTGTTTTAAAAAGTTGGTTGTTTAAAGTAAAAATGAGCAATCACAGAACTAAACAATGTTGGTACAAACATGTTCCTTGTACAATTTCAGTATCAACATGCATACTGTGAGTTACAGAAGAGGATATATGAGCATGATGCTGGACCTGCAATGGGATTTGACAGACCAGATATCACATTACAGGTATGGGAAAGGATGAGGACAAATTTCAAATGATGTGTCTTGTATGTTTAATTGTTACAGGGCCTATTCCCTTGTTGTCTAAGGAAGTGCTCTATCACACTTGAGACTCAACCATTCATGTAATATGGCACATAACTTAGTGCCAACTCGAAAAGCTGGTAACACCATGTCAACCAAATTTTTTTATTTTCCATTTATAATGTATAAATACATTATATGACATTTCACATTGAAATGTTTCAATGATACAGTTGAGAAAGACACTGTTGGTTATTACAAAGACAGTTGGATAAAGACTATGAAACTACTAAAATAACACAGTGTTAACTGTTTAAGCATTCTAGTAACATGAAAAATCAACAGTGGAAAAAGAAGCATGTGCTTTGCATCATGAGGAAGTCTCTCATATTTGATAGTGACAAATTTATGTAGTCTTAATAATGAATATCTAGTTGCCTCCCTTGCATTGTAAAATGTGAGTTCAGTATGTCTAATGCAGAAGAGGCAAGATAAAGGTAACTTGACTGTTTAGATCTTGTAAATGTTTGTTTCTTGTTCAGGCAATACAAGACCAGGAGTGTGAGGTAGAAGTGTTGAAGATAGATCTTGATAAAGCCAGAGACAAACTGTCCATGGCTAAACTTAGACTCAGGGAGCAACAGAGAGGTGGAGAAGGTAAAATCATGATGTTATAATGATGTTCTATTAGGAAATCTTTTATAGTTTGCATTGGAATAAAAAAAATGAGTAACTCAAAAACTGATTACATGTATTAACTACCTCAGAAGGTAGCCCTGGGATTTTTTTCATTATACATAGTCAATTACATGTGTTTTAATGACAACAGACTTACAAGCATATTTAAAGAACATTGGGCTGGTTTTGTTCCGCAAACTTATAGCCGGTTTTATTTGAGGATTTTTATGTGTTTTATTTATCAAACTTGGACTGGTTAAATTTGAATATTGTTAAATTTAACAAACTTAGACTGGTTTCATTTGAATATTGTTAAATTTAACAAACTTAGACTGGTTTCATTTGTTATTCAGATATGGATGAGGATGACCTGCCAGGACTGAGAGTTACAGTCCGAGAACTTGATGATGTCCTCATGAGAGATGTAGGAAATAGAATAATAGATTCTGGCAAGTATGTATTGTGGTAGAAAGAGGCCAGGGTTTGAGGCCTCCATAGTGATTTCTCTCTATCTTCAAGCTATTATAATCTTCACAATTGTTTTATATCTTAATGCTCAAGAAAATAATGTGACAGTGTTTAACTGGGCAGTATTAACATCCCCATATAAACATGTTTCCTGAATTATATTCTGGACATGTGGCTTTAAGTGTAAAGATTCCAACATTTAAGGTTTATAATGAAGTTTGAAAGCCACAATGATTCAGCTGCCACTGCTTACTTATGTTTATGATATATCTGATTATATAGTCACATTACTAGAATTAAGAGTCCATTTAATTTATTACTCAAATATTATTTTGTTACTCTTATTTAAAATTTGCCTGAAAACTGAAATCTTGAGTTTGACAATCTTGTGTTTACTTCCTGGAACTTTAAGGATTGTAAATGGCTTTTGGGCAGCGAGGCTGTTACCCTTGCAGGGTTTGAACCAACTGCTTCTGGGTTGAGGGACAGTCACTTTTCATTTACATTACTGTTCTCGTAAAAGATGAAGTTGATCATTTCCTCTTAAACTATGGATTTATAAAAATGCAGTTTAGATTTTTTCTTTCTGTTTAAGGTGGCCACTGATAATAGATCCGAATGCACAGGCAGCTACATTCTTACGTTATCGTGACACCAACTATATCAACACACTTAGTCCAGCACAGATGGAACCAGATAAAGTACGCATGTCAGTGCTGGGTGCTGTCAGGTCAGTGTCACTATGTCAAAGAACCTTTTGCTAAATAATATTTATGGTTTTACCTTTGTGTTTGTTTTATGGGATTTTGTGTCAGTGAACATTATTTGCATGCAGACAGTTGACCAGGTACCTGAAGAGTCTTTATATGTCTTTTAAAATTAATGTACAGTCAAACCTGTCTTAAGCGACCACACAGGGGAAGTTGAAACTGTGGTCTCTTAAGACATGTGGTCTCTTAACTCAGGATAAATTGCTGTCATGTTAAATTAACAGGGAGGAATATAAAGTGGTTGCATATGTCAGGTTGTTGCTTAACTCAGGTGGTCGCAAGGGCAGGGTTGACTGTACAAAATCCAAATTTTTCTGTTTATGCAGCAAGGAAAGACATTTTAGTATGGAAAGATGGACTTAACAGTAGATTAAACTAACAGTCACTTGATTGACAGGTTGTCATACAGTGAAGTTAATTATTTTCAAAGATCAAAGCTGTCAGTTACTCATTTGCCATAAGTAATTTTGAATGTTAAGGAGATAGTAGATATATTTTTGATTGATGTTTTAACAGCTAATTATTAGGAACTTTCTTTGATTGATGTGAAGTTTTGAATAGTAGTTATTTGAAATGTTTTTGAAATTTGATGTGATGACAGCAGTCATGTGCCGTATGTGCTATTTTAGGTATGGTAAACCTTTGATAATTGACATGATGGAAGTGGACATGTTTCATGCAGTAGAGAGAAGATTTGATGAGGTAATGGAGGGTCTCCTCAATGCAATCATGGACAAATCTATAATGCAAGAAGAAGTGTAAGTATATCAGTCAGTCAGGTTGATATATAGACTGCTATAATGGCAATTCAAACATATTCAACATTTAGGACTGTTTTAATAGATAACAGTTTCCTCCATCCAGTTGCTTAATTACCATAATAAAGTGAACTGTATGTAGTGATACCCCAAACACACCTGCTCCTTATATATTACATTACATTACATGGCATGACCGGCCATCAAAACGCTATTCTGAAACACACCTAATATGCTGCATGTATCACAAACTTAGCAATTTGATTAATTTTGGGAAATGTTTTAGGATGCTTATGTCTTTCTGCATCTTTACTGAGCTACTCTCAGTTTCAAGCAATGTTACAATAAAGGCATTCTGGAGCTATATCAGCTCAGATGTGTGAAATTCTTAAAAATCTTTATAGTAGCAACCTAAGTTACGGAGACATTTTAACATACACCGTTTTCAGCATCCAACAGAAGGCAAAGGGACATTATTTGCCATTGTCCATTTAAATTTATAATGAGGATGGTAGTACCCTCAGAATCTGGAATCTTTCAAATTTTATGCTTTTGAATTTAATTTAAAAGTCTTCCATAATAGTATACCATTATGTAGGTATTAAATACAAGCTGTTAGTATATAGAGATATCTGAGTCACAGGCCAATAAGTATTAACTTTGTGATACCTAATTGCTTTCATTTTATACTAGTATTACAATTTTAATTACAGTTATCTCCCTTTATACATACCTAATTGCTTTCATTTTATACTAGTATTACAATTTTAATTACAGTTATCTCCCTTTATACATACTTTGAACAGAAATAGTATCTTGCCAGAGTAGTACACTAATTTAGCTCAAAGTAGTTAGAATTTAAATTGAATTACTAATATGCTGTTTAAGATAGATTTGACTACATTTCTAAACCACATTGATATTTTTTATCATTCTTATCCCTTTGAGAAGTTATGAATTTATTAGCTCGTCTGATTTTTGAAAAAAATGACGAGCTATCGTCACTTGATTGTCGTCGTCTTCGTCATTGTAGTCGGCGTTGGTTAAGTTTTGCGTTTAGGTCACTTACATGGAAACTATCAAAGCTATCACTGTGAAACTTGGAAAGCTTGTTCATCTAATACCCTTCTTCACATTGTATGCTAAAGATGCTGAGTCTGACCTGTTTTTTTGGGTAAAAAACATGAATTTTGATTGATTTTGGTTGATTTTGAGAATTGGACATAGCTTCTTCATTTTTTGTTAGATTGATTTCAAATTTTTCACAAACAATAAATGGATAATGTACTTCAACATATCAAACGGGGTTTTGAGTTATACATTTGGGGGGATATTTTAATATTTTTGGACTTTGTAGTTTTTAGCTAGTCTGATTTTTTTAAGTTTTGCGTTTAGGTCAGTTACATGCAAACTATCAAAGCTATCACTTTGAAAATTGTTCACTATCAAATGTACAATAGAATGAAGGAAGAGTTTTACAAGTTACATAACCCTGTCATGTATTTTGACTGGGTTATTGCCCCTTCTTAACTTAGAAAGTTTCACACACACAATATTTTTGTAATAGTGAACATAATGCAACCAAACTTAGTGTATAGGAAGTATTTATGATTATTTTTAAATTGGATTGTGTTTTGGGGCTGCTGGGGTCAAGGTCACTGTTACTAAAAATAGGAAAACCGTAATATATTCAATATCTTTAGTTACAGTTGACATAATGTAACCAACTTTTGTTTGTAGTAAGTATTTAAGAAGATCTTTAATGGGGTTGTGTTTTGGGGCTCCTGGGGTCATTGTCAAGGTCACTGTAACTAAAAATAGAAAAACAATAATATGTTCAATTTTTTTAGTTACAATTGACATAATGTAATAAATATAAATGAAGACTTTTATTGGGATTGTGTTTGGGGCTCATGGAGTCAAAGCTCAGGATTTTTTTCTAAAAATGGGAAAAACACAATATCTTTAGTTACAAATGAATAATTGTGACCAAACTTATGTCTAGTAATTATTATGAAAACCTTTTGTGGGATTGTGTTTCGGGGTCAAGGACACTGTTACTTAAAAAAATGGTAATAAATAAACCGTAAAAGGATAAAATCAGACGAGCGTCAGGCACCCGAAAGCAGTGCTCTTGTTTTTGTTTATGCTTTAAGCATATTTTAAAACAATTTGTCATAAAGTCCTATTCTCTAGTATAGATTGTACATTTGGTATAGTATTCCAGAAGAGCACTTCAGCCACATCACATGTTGATTAATATACTAGAGGTTGAGACTACTAGGCTGCTAATTTGGAGTTGACATGTAAAAGATTTTTGCAAAACCAAAGATAGTTAGCAGCTGATACCATACGCTAATAAATTTGTACTTAGGACATCTTCAAACTTTATCTAGCTATAGAAGTACGTATCGCATCATTACCTAGTGCTTCATTGTTACATATTGATGAGACCATATGTATCTATTTTAGGTATTTAAAGCTCCTGAAGGAGACTGACCCACCAGACTATCACAAGAACAAATTCAATGATCTCCGTACTGCCAACTTCAAACTGTATATCATCACAAAAAACAAATTCCCAGCAGAGGAACTACTAGACAGGACTTATCCAATCAGAGTACATGTACCAGTCTCATGATTGCTTCTGACCAATCAGAGATAAACTAAAGGCTGTACTTGATTTACTCTTTGCTTACATGTCCATATTTAAAAATGGTTAGAAATCAAATTATCCAGTTTTATTCAATATACTTAATTTTTTAAGAGATTTGTGCCAAAAGGTTTTCCTTTTTGGTTCACCTGATATTATCAGGTAAATTATTGTGATCGCCTGATACCCGTTATCTGTCGTCTGTCCATTAACACTTGCCTTGGTAACACTATAGAGGTCACATTTGACATCCAGTCTTCATGAAAATTGATCAGAATGTTTATCTCAATGAATTCTAGGTCAAGTTAGAATCTAGGTCACCTGGGGTCAAAAACAAGGTCACACAGTAAAATCAAAGAAAAACCTCAACACTCTTAAGAGGACACATTTATAAACCATTCATCATGAAAATTGGTCAGAATGTTTGTCTCAATGATATTTAGGCCAAGTACGAATCTGGGTCACCTCCGGTCAAAAACTAGGTCATATCAAATTAAACAAAAAGCCTTGTTAACACTCTTAGAAGCCATATTTATTTACTAATCATTATGAAAATTGGTCAGAATGTTTGTCTCAATGATTTCTACGTCAAGTTTGAATCTTGGTCACCTGGGGTTAAAAACAAGGGTCATGCACTCAGGTGAGCGATATAGGGCCATCTTGGTCCTCATGTTTTATTTCATTACAAACCAGTATATGTGAAAGCTATGTAAACAGTTATGTGTTTAGAAAAGTGTAACCATGAGTTTTGTGTCAGTAACTCAATATTGTTCATAGTACTAAAGCTGCTCGCTTTCAGTTGCCGTTGAAAAAAATAAAATTTTCAAAATTGACATACTAGTACATAGATATAAAACTAAAGGCTAGAATCAACAATAGAAGTAAAAATCTAGGTAGGAATTTGCAAAAATCTATTGAAAATGCTGGTTTTACGGCACTGCTACACTATATGTTTATATTTGAATTACAAAAGCGTTTGCAACGCTTTATTATTTGGTAGTATATTATTTCAGATCTATAGATATATGTGACAGCAATTTATACTTGAACTTTTTTATATGACTATATGTTCTAAAATATGTTATTTTCATACAGTTTGAAGAACTTTAGTTTTTTTACCAAAATCTGAGAGCGAGCAGCTTTAAGTGATTGTATTTACTTTATTATTGTCTCACGGTCCCTATTGTGTCAAAAATGCTTTGTTATGGAAGTTGTTGTATATTTTGTCATTCTTTTGCCTGGTTCTGTGATAAAGAGTTAGACAATACAGAAAAAGAACTTGAAGGAATCATAGTCTTCACACTAAAGATTTTCTTGCCAAAAGAAAATGGTCATTGATATAAGGTATTATTTCAGATCATAGATTTTTTCCAGCAAGAATCTCTGATTTATGTTGCTAGTTAAGTGTTTTGAAAAGTGTGAATTTAAAATACTGCAAACTTATTTAGTTTGATGGCCTGTACTTAGAGGCATAGTAGATAGAGAAGTATATGAATTTTCCTCTTGAGTATTGTATCAGTATAAAAATACATTTTAGGTTGGATTTTGTATCCGATTAAAACAACCTTTTCGCTTAAAATAAGCAGTATTTAAACCTGACTGGTTACCTAGGAAACTCACCATGTACAAGGCTTGAATCTCATAATTCTTCAGTCCTATTGTGGTATGACCTCTACCAGTGGTTAAAAAAACCACAGAATAGACAATGTAGACTGCTAAATGTATTTTATGTTTCTATTGCACTTTAGGATGTGATGTAAAGGTGTACTTCTGTGAGTTTTAAAATGTATTTCAGACACTAGTTTGATCTTTGATTTTAATAGACTGCAGTAAGTGGTAACTTTATAATTGAAATAATGATCTCTCAGTATTGACATAATAAAACTTAAAAGGAAGAAGTGATCTTTCATGTGTTAGCATCTAGCTGGTTATACCTAGTAGTATAAAACTTAATCACCCAAACTCACATGTTTTCATCATACATGTATTTTGTATGTATATTGTGTAGTCTTCCAGATATTGTTCAAGAAGCATCTATTTGCCTTGGGGTATTATGAAAAATGTACTTTATTACAAAAGGTCAGTGTTGTGCATTTGTATACATGTATGTTGACTAACTAGTGACTATCAGCTTACCTGAGCATAAAATCACACATGGTGTTGTGATTCTGTTGTAGCTATGTACTTATAGTCTGTCCAAACAAAGAATTGCTGCTGGTTTATACTGAAGTCAGAGTGTTGGTTGCTTCATCCATTGTTCTTTCTTGTACGTATCTATTTGTTGAATACTTCTTCAACAACATGAGCCATTTTGAAAGAAACTAGATATGACAATAGCATACAGCACGGTCCTGGTCACCCCTAATGTCATATATACATATGAGATGAATCAGTTCCTCTTGAAGTGCAGATAGAATGTTTCAATCATTCATACATAATTATTGTCTTAATTCATTATCTGGGTCTCAGGGTATCAAACACATAATTTACCATATCAGTCAGTATCAGTATGGGGATTCTGACTTCGGATCTCAATGTCTCTGAATTTTAAATAACTTCATATTACTGTTGCTAAAATATTTCACTTAATGGGGAGATCACTGTGTGTCATTAAATTCACATGTATTGTTCAGGATGGTGTGGTTGAGTTATTCATTTGATAATGTAAATAGTATTAAATTGTATCCGATTAATCCACTGTGATATGAACTCGTAACATATTTCTGAATTTTACAGTCGGTTTAGTTAGAGAGTTATTATACAAATTTTCTGTGATAATGCATTTACACCTGTATTGTTTTATGAAAAGTATGTTTTTAATTTCTTATGTAATAAATGATGAAAATTCACAGAGTCAAATTTCATCAAATAAATAGTTATTTCATGCAGGTTTGATCTCAATAAAAGAAGACAAACTCCAGTTTCACGATGCATTTTGACTTTAATCATAGTCGTCAACAGGTGAAACATAAACTTAGGAAGATGTTGCAGGTTTGATGATATACTGGTACATATGTGTGCTTATAGTAACTTTATAATTTAAATTATGAATAAACATTTCTCATAGACTTCCACTTAAGAGTTTGCCAAACAATACAGCTTCGTAAATTGTCTTCAAAATATCAAAAGAGTTTTATTTATATTTTAAGCTCTACTGGACGAAGTCCAGCCATTGTCAACTGCATATGATGATTGGTCTTACTGAGTAGAGGATCCCTTAAGTGTTTTTGGTCAGTGGGTCAAAGGTCAAGGTTACAATAACCTGAACTATGAAAATCTTTTTTACTCATTATCTTGAGATCTATTTGACAAACAGTCTTCAAACTTCATAGGATGATTGATCTTACTGAGTAGATGATCCCTACTGTTTTTGGGGGTCAGTGGGTCAAAGGTCTAGGTCACAGTGACCCGAACTTTGAAAATATTTTCCACTCAATATCTTAAGATTTACATCACCTACAGTCTTCAAACTTTATAGGATGATTGGTCTTACTGAGTAGATGATCCCTTTTATTGGGGCAGTGGGTCATGGTCACGATGACCTTTGTTAGCTTTTCCTTGGTAACATTGCAAAAGATTTGCACATCCTGGGCCTATTGTTACATATGTTTGCGAAGGAAGTTTAAATCTTGTTTCCATTATTTATTCTTGGGAAAAAAAACTTCGGGACTCTTGCAGCAGGTTCTTACTAACACTAGATCTTTACCATGTCATGTAGTATTTCATTTAAGGCTTGTTACTACATTAAAAAAATCTTGAAATTTCAGAGCAATTGAATAGTTTTTGAAAACGTTTCAGGCAGAAAGTGGTGATTTGATCTGGTTTAACTTGTTACTTTATTGAACGTATCAGTTTTGCCACATGTTAAGATGAACGTCTGATTTGTCTCCCTTTATCTATAGGTCATTGAGTATGTGGGAAAATCTTTTACCAATACACTAGAAAAGGAAACTTGGCTGAGCTAATGAGGTATATAAAAAGAGCACCAGGGTCTTGGTAATATATCGAGCTTCATGTTCTCATACCTATCATGTTGCAAGGAAATTTGTTTTCTTTCTCTTTGTGTGAATATGATAGACCTTCCCCATCTCACTGCAGGGAAATTAATCGCATTGACCAAAATCTGTTTTATAATTTCTTCGTGTGTACTATAAGTGATAATGTCTGATAATCACTGAGTCATTGTCTGTAAACTAACAATGACGTTTTGTAACAGAAATGAATGCAATAGTGTGGTTTAAAGTCACATACTGAAAACATAAAATCACACAATTTTGATACTGTAGATACCCAACATTTAAGCATAGCTTTTGTATGTTTGTTTAACAAAAATTGAAATCCTCCGCTCCAACGAGCTTTATATCTATTGACAGTTTAGGTAAGTATTGCTTGACAGTATTACACTTCCCGACGGCATACCTACAACGACTTTTTATTACTGTAATTGACTTGAGGTTACAGGTTACAGCTCGCATATGATTACATTGCTAGTATATTTTAAAACTACATATTAGTAGATAAGAATGATTGCAATGTAATAAAAGAAACATTAACATTAGCGAATATATTGATACATACTAAATAACGCATTGCAATCATTGCCAGGGCTGTCAAAAATTGAAGAAACTATTTGTACCAAATGTTTTGTTTTTTTCAAATTCAAGGGCGCCGATAAAACAGGACTTAAAATATTTTACGATCATAACTTTGCACAAAAATTGCAACTTTTTTAATCTATGGTATAACCCACCTAAGTTTCGACGGTATTGAAGTAGACGTGTTTTATTGTATCACCTGCTTTAAAATTGTGACATGCGGTGCGTGTCGTCCACGCGACTCGACAGGTGTATTTGGGCGAGCTTAAGTGCGTACCTCTTCAATGTAAAAAGTAAATGTTTAGAAAATTACATAATTGTATATATCTAAGCGTTACATGATTTTTAAATTGCTGACGGGTGCGCGTGCTGTGGTATTCTGATCTGCCTTAAAGCTCTAATGTATGAAACAAGAGTTACATTGCCATATCCACTTAGTTAGTTAAAAGTAAAACTTAAATTTTCATATTTGCATTTTCGACGCAGGTTTAAAGATGTCTGGCAAGTTGTTGTCAGCGATAAGTTGAAGATTTTTGACGGTGTTGCAAGTCTTGGGTATTGTGGGGTTTGGAATTGTCCTTTGAGCCAAGTAAGCCTGACATACAATGTAATAAAACACGACATACAATTGCGTCTAAAGTGTAAGCAATGTACATGTATTTGAAGACCTCTCAGGCTTGGAATATATTAGTTTGTTATTCATGACTACACTACAGTCACACTTGTTTGTGCAGCCACCAAACTATACATACCCTGGACGAATGTCGCGTATTACTGGACAAAGTAAGATGTTATTTGTTAACCAAAACAATGTACTAGTGCCAGTAAACATGGCCTGTGATTATTGATGCGCTACCTTTCACGTCTTCTCAAAGTATTAATATATCGGGGGATCGTGGCGTCAGCTCGGCAACTCTAAACATAGCAAATCACGCTGTACTCGACAGCTGGCCTGTGGGCGAATCAAAAACATAAATATCACGTATTGTTTGGTAAATAGTAGAAGCTACTACGTTTTATGCCACGACTTAAGCATGAAAATCTTGTTAAAGTATTTGCATCAACATATTCCGTCATAAACAAATTATAATGTTTTCAAGTGTCACATGGGCACGCTTTAAATCTGGTGAGTTGGGTGTAGGGTGCGGGGACACTTGCATGCCGAAAACTTTGAATAAATAGAAAAGCTGTAGGCGTATTAAATTATAGGAGAACACTTTCCACATGTTACGTATGCAAAGTACTAACATTTTATCCATTTGTCTTTTTTTGTATCGAAGATGGCAATGAACGCCCTGTTTGCTTACCGAAGTTAAATTCTATCATTGATCCGGTTAAATATTGGTATTTCTGCGTTCTGTTATAGAAAACACGCATCATCTCATCAGCCCCAGTTACAGCCCTCACTTCACAGTATTACTGTTTCTAAGCCGTGTCACAGCTGACGCTTGTCCCGCCAGTAACAGATCTATACCGTCTTGAAATAGAAAGCAGTAGTACAATTGCCTAGGAGACAGGAACGCTGTGTTTATTTGTGGAAATTCCCAAGAGTTCAGAATGAGACATTGAAGTTGTATCTGAAATTTCAGAAAAAAAACACGTGCGGTCACAACAATGACAATGTCATTAGTTTGTGCATCAGATACACCCTTTCTCAACATCATCGGATTTTTGAATTTTTGACATGTTTCCAAACGCGTTTTAAGCAAAACCATTAACAATTTCGATGTTAATCTGCATATGAAAGTGCGCGCATGAATTCCAGATCCAACTGACCGACATGTGTTTGTTTGAACTTTATAACAGTACAGGTGACACCTTGGCTCTTACGCAAAAGACAAGAGTTGAAGGGCTTAATTTAAAAAGCATCCAGTGTGATTTTCAAAACACCTTGCATGACCCACCCTGCATTTGGCTAAGCACCGTTCATGCTGAAGTTGACAAACTGAAGCGATGTGGGAGGACGGTATCAAAAAACAAGGAGAGACACAGAAACCTTTGGAATGAAGAGTTCTAGCCCGTAACAATTACTTATAAAGCCGAACACATCGGCCGCAAAAACAAAATGAAATATCGCCACTTTTTTGTTATGGTCTATTAATAACATTTTTTAAGATTCTAGCGAGTCATCAGTTACTTTTTCAGTTTGATAGAGTAATGTTAGACCACTGGCGCCTGTCCTTTTGTGAATTTGAAATTTTGTATCAATATGGTAACATATGTACCTACAGAAACAGCAGCCCTAGTAACCTTTGACAGGTGGGTCTTTACTGGCACGCGTCCCTTGTCAAATTTTGATAAGCGACACGCGCCATAAAAAAGCTACTATTTAGGTCTAACTTTTGATACGCATCAAGAAAGATTTATTTGATTCTACTATGTTAAATGTTGCGTTGAAACATTTGATCTATATCATGCATACAGCAGCTGTGTGCTCATACTGAAAATATGTACGTGTATGTATGAAAGAAATTTCACTTTCTTTCTTTTTGTTAACCCCAAGCGCGGCCGCACCCAAAGTTACGCATTTTTACTTTTAATGAAAAAATCCACGGGCGTATCGGTCGACCTTACCAATAGCATCTCCCTGACGACCCACAAAAAGCTTTGGAACGCAGTAAATCATCGATGTCATGCAATAGAAGTTTGATTTGATAATATTGTATTGTCCGAGTTATACACAGATAGTCAGATATGTAAATAATATCAATTTAAGGCATTACTTCAAATGAAGTATGAATTATGACAAATGTATTAGGTCACGGGTACATGTAATCGCAGCATCTAAAAACGCTCGTAAAGTAAACGACAAGACGTCATGCCGTATCACTAATACATACACTGATACAAGCGTTGAAGGTTCGAATCTACTGTAGTCTCTGTCACACCTCGCCTCCAACCAAAAAGGAGGAGACACTGCTTTCATTGGAAAGTAAACTTGACCTATATGTATCGTTTTATTAATTCATCTTACAATACTCATTATATTACAACTAGGCTTGTTGCACAGTTATTTCAGCAGTACTGTGCATCATTCAATGTCTGACAAGCAGTTCAACATCATGATCAAGTCATTCATGTTCCCATGAAGAGTGTGGTATGCCAGCTGATGTATATACTACAAAAATGTGCAGCCACATGTTCGTGTAGTCAATATTTTCTGAGAATATGCGGTTTTACTAAATTTAAATTCGTAGTCATAAATTTCGTTTGCACACATGCAGTAAAAATTAAATATTTTCAAATTTCCTCTTGCGTACGTTATGAAGGGGAAAAATCATGCGCTAAGCGATTTCCAGCTAAGACCTTAGCCTTTATTTTCAATGTGGACGCTTTACTGATTTTAGAATCATGATCGTTTTACAAGTCTTTGTTGTGAATCATTGATTTAGTGTCCAATACACAAATGATCAATTTGCTCAAGTCAGCAACTCGCTCGGGAGTTGGCGATGCATTTTTTTGTTATAGAATGTGGCATAATGCCCGATCAACTCGACCTTAGTCTTGATTGGATAATTGAAAAACTACTTTCCACAGTCGCGTCAGCATTGTTAATTAAGTTGTGAGCCTGACAAACGAATATTGGTTTATAATGTAGACCTTATCTCGCCCATAGCAACCACCAAAAGCTATAGTGGACGCGAAACACACAATATAGAACCGTTTGGAGGTAGCAGGTGGCACACGCTTCTGTTCTGCATTTAACTGTAAACGTAAATTTAAATTCCTTCAAAATACGGTAAGTCGACATTAGAACCGTTATAAACCAATTATCTCTTCACCTGTGCCACAAAAGAACGGTATATTCCTTTGTACTCATCTAACGCTGAAAGGTCGCATGCCCATCTGTCGCGTGTCACAAAATCATATCGACCAATCGGATTCAAGTTTCAAAAAGTTATCGAATCAATTTTCACGAAATAAGAGTTTTCTATCAGCAAATATTGATTATTATCGCGTCGCTAAGTAAGGACAATGCTATTGTCCGTACAATTGGCATTTAACGGTATGTCTCCGGCTGTCAACTACTTAAGATATTTCGGGTGTTTGATCGTAAATAATTTTAGTCAAAAGGGGAGAAGTATAACACGATAACAGAATTTCAAATACAAAATCAACTTTTCTATCCGTAGCCTTTTTTCGTATCAAGCAACATTACTCATTGCGTGCATAGTCTGTTTCAGTCATGTATTGGGTTTCAGACAGCACGCTGCGTTCCCACAAGCAGCAGACGATATACTCGCTGGTAATGGCAGCGGGATGCAGATGACCATTGAACATATGCCTTGATTGGCTAAAAGCTTCGTTATAACAGCACATGGAGTTCCACTGTGCCCAATAAATGTGCATACTTTGGTTCCGTCACAGAGCCCTATATCTCCAAGAACTGGCCTCAAACCTATATGCCTGTTCGTAAAAGTGAAAACGGTGGCGCGGTGGTCTAGTGGTTAACGCTCCGGACTACCAATCCGGAGGTTCCCAGTTCGAATCCCGGTTCAAAACGCTTTTCAGTGTTTCCCACCCATCTAGAGATGTTGTGTGTATATATGTACAAAGGATGTACGTACTTGTCTACTTGGGCGAAATAAAGTGTCTGTCTGTCTGTCGCTTCGGTTTCGTTCTGTTCTGTTCTATTTTTTCCCTACCGTTGAACAATATCGATTGACTTCTCGTATGCTCGTTTCGTAATTAATTTTATGAATAAGTCCAACGTGTGTAGCTCCAGGGATTTTGTTTTACACCGTTCAAATAAATAGGACACTGACCATAGATAATTTTCTTTTCTGCCAAATTGACATTTTAATGCGTATAAAAAGTACGTTGACAAAATCTAAAACCTTTATATCGTATTTATATTTGATAAGAAATTGAATTTCTTTATAATACCGGTTGAATATAACTGCGGACATTGACACCGTATTTTCACGAGCTGTTGAAGTAATGCCATATTATGATGCATTATGTATTATATGCATCACTTATGAATACATTATGCAGAATTCTAAGTATGTTGCGCCACAACTTGTGTAATGAACAATTGAACCAAAGTAAGTTGTTTCACAATTGTATCAAAATAAGTTGCGTCACAATTCAGCACCAAAGCAAGTAATTCATTATCATTCAATAACTTCAATATCATGGTTACTGGTACACAAATTTATTCGTTAAAAACAATGTAAAACCTGTATAAAATATCACCATTGAGAAAAATGCACAGAGGTATGTGTCTCTGGTACAAATTTAGTTTCAATATGGCACAAGTAGAAACATATGGTGTTTGATTGAATTTCCTAACCGAGAGTTACAAATAATTGTCAATCCTGTAAGTTAAACGACCTTGTTGTTCTTCGAGATATTCAATGAACATTCATATCTTGCTGCGAGGACGGTGATTAATGTTTTTGTGCCGAGTCACATCCATAATGCACCAAGTAGCTGCCGGACAGGTTCAGCCAGTGCACTGAACTGCAATAAGAGCTGTCCCTGGTTTTATATACATGTTCAAGCTCAAACATCTAAAATGAAATAATACCCAAAATAGAATCAAATATGTTGTTGTTGAGTTTACAGTGACATCAGCTTTTCGTTAATTTGTACAAAGAAAAAAGAGACAAAGCGGACAAATCTATTAGTGTATTGGCTCACATGACTGAACACTTGAGCGAAGTAACCAATGAAAAGGGAGAATCCGGGAAAACTAGGATAATGTTATAAATAGTGTATTGTATCAGCTGATCGTACTATGTTATCGGATCTCGTAGTGAACGGACGTAATAACGATAGGAGCTTGTGTTAGAATTAAACAAAGGCATTGTGTCTGTACTGTTGGATAAATTTTTTATTATGACATACACAGAAAATATACGCACAATGGAAGAAAATAAAACGTAAGTGCATCAATTTTTCTACTCTTAAACATGCACCGCATTCACAAAGAGATTAATTAACTTTACAGAATCTGTTATCAGTATATATACAGTGCATTTGCAAAGCAAAATAATTGTTTGTCATAATTGCAAATGTAAGTCAAGTGTGCAATAAACAGTATTATAACCCCAAAGTGTAAGTAGAGATTGCAGATTGCAATGTGTAGACTTTTGCACTGCAATGTATATTCCAACGTGGCAGCTATTACGTCGAGGATTCTGTAGGTTACCATATTGCGTCATGTATTGTTTCGAAAAAAGTCTGGTAAGTTACACGATGGCAAATGTTATATGTGGTGATAGTATACTGCCCACGCTTGTCATGCAGGAATCTGATTTCTGAACCTGACCTGCATAGAAACACAGATGTCGGGACATATGTTGCATCATGTCTGCTTTCTGGTGTTTATAATGTTACAGCATTACCATCGTAGTTTCTTTCGTCAGACTATTTGCATGTGGTCATCTTTGTTTGAAGTTCAGATGGCGATAAGATATTCCAATAATTCTTGCAAAAGATAAATTTGACGACGCTGATGAAGATGATGACGACGATGAGTCTTTGGACATTAAAACTATGAAATATTTGAGAAAACTTGAATTAGCCTACCGTATGCATGCATTAATGCTTAATTGAACTGCTGAATGAGTTACTAAATCGTTCTGCCAGGCAGGCAATGTGTTTACATGTCTGACTTGTACATCTGTACTATGCATTATGAAAAACAAATGCAAATGTGATGCTCTATGATTCTTTAACCATTCACCCCACCTGTATACTGCACTAAGTAATACTCATGAAGTTCATAATTCATTTATTTTCGCTGATCATACTTTCTGCAAAACATGTGACAGATGTTTGAATATTAGCTACCCACACGTGGTATACGGTCCAGTGATCGTGAACAGACGGCGTACAAGCCTTAGCTCGCATTGACCTTAGCGTTAGAGTCACACACAGAGTATTGAAATTAGATAGGAGTGGTTTAACAAAGATTTAACCACCTCTTTGTAAAACTCTTTTAACAAGTAAACCGTACTACCGTTGTAGATGCAATCTCTTTGATCATCACATGAATCATGACTTTGTCTTCAGTAAGTGTATCGTAACTCGCTAGATGATTAACTCGTCAAACTATCATGACCTCTTAATGTGTCTCGATCGTTTAATTAGTACCTATGATTCACGATCTTTGCACTGCTATTGAGCTTCAAAGGTCGGACATTGTCGAAATTCCTTCATCTAAAGTAATCGCGAGATTCTTGCGGTAGACGTGTTACGGAGATTTGGAATGTCATGCATTTCGTTTTTCTTAGCATTGAGAAAGAAAGCATTTGTGCATGTAGTCGTGATTGCATGATTATGGTATCTCGTGACAAGCTTGCATCGAATCATCAAAATGAAAGTACTTCTGGCAATAAATTTCACAGCAACATGCATTATTAATCACGTACCATTCTCGTATTGTACCGGACTTGTTTCGGTCGTTAAAATTTTACCTTTATTATTTTCCGTAACCAAAATTGATTCCTCGTATCAGCAAATTTCCCTTAAAAGCTTTTATTTCCGCGTTTACGTTCCATCCGTGTTAACATCTGTCAAACGTTTTCCGTACTGTGTTTTTCCTGATATAATAGCAAAATAAAGTACATGGTATACGCGTGTATTGATTAATCGCTCTAAAACGTTGCTAGTTTTCAATTTAATGTATCTATTTTTACTTCAAGATGCCACATTTAATTGATGGGTTCATAAATAGTATATATAGTTCGCCTTAACACAGTGTCAATTGACGCGTGTTGGTGACATTTTTGTATGTGAGGATCGAATTCTTTAGGTATCTTGCAAGACAGAACAATATAGCATGCTCTTGCAAAAACTTAGACGATGCAGGTATATATACTTAAATTGTCCTTGGACGTTAATACCGTTCCGTTGATTCTTTCAGAAAACCTCCTTCTACTATTGGAAGAGCTGTAAAGCATGTACTTGTTCAGGCCATGGAGCAAGACCGTGTCAACTATGGAGTTTTCGAGTGTGTTGATATACTTGAAAGGTAAGCCAGCAGAGTCTTGCGTCATGAGAGTACATGGTCATTGGCTTCAATCTAAACTGATGTAACGTCCAGATAATACATCAAAATCAGTTTGCAGAGTCGCCCATTCTAGTTGAAATAGGAAATCCGAATACTATATAACCTTTGGACACCGGCATATTTTGTTACACACTCGGCAGACATGCATGCGTTTTTGTAAACACTGTACATCACGTTTTGGCTACTTTCGGTTTACTGCGCGTGTTGTATACGTCAGCAAATAGATTGAGCTGTAACATGAAAGTAAAATTTCCATTGGCCCACCTACAGAGGTCACGCGCAGGGGTCACCCTGCCTGCTAACCTGCGCATGGACTTCTTTGTTTTTTTTTTTTTTTTTTTTGCTAACGGGAGGTCAATTTCAAGCGTTCTCATAAGATGTCAATATACCTAGGTTTGAGTACGACATGTCTGCTTTATGTCTGTGAAAAAATATTTGCACGCGCTCAAAACACTATCCCACAGGGGCCTGTACGCGAACGTTGGTAAAATGAAAATTTTCAAAGCTGGTAAAATTGTGTCCAAGGTCATTTTCAAGGTCGTCTAAAAGTGTCAGCATTTGCCTCGGACGTCTGAGTTTTCAACAGTCAGGAGCTGTCGGCATAGCCTTTAAATTCATACCGACAAAACGTGTTCCATACGGTCACTGTCACTTCTATGGAAGGCCAAACCTGTCTTAACCCGCGTATACGTTTTATTACGTTACAGGTGTTCAAAGGATATATTGTATAGCAGGTGATACGTGCACCAGTTACGTGTTTTCCTGAGGGAAAGTTTCTATATTGTATTTTATTATTCTGAGAAATATGTAACATTCTCAGCGGGCACCTTGCCAAAACTGACACTATATTACTCCTGCACATGATAGGTTCAAACATATCTTATATAAAACACCTTTGTTCTTTATTCAGCTTATGTTTTATTGCTTTGTTAAACACGGTCATAAATCTTCAAAGAATATTAGCGTATAAATTATACATGATAGAGTCTCGATTCAAATTCAAAAACGGTGCGAAATAAGTTGGCAATGAAAACGATGCATACTGCGCTACTGATTAAAAATTGGGTTAAATATTTGTTTATCTGCATGTGTTGTAAATATTTTTCTGTTTGTTTTATCAGAGATACAGAGCGGGTTATGGTGGTGATACTCCCAGAGAGCAAAGTCAAGGACGCAGCCCTGAGAATGCAGCATACGCTTATTGAGGCGTTTTGTAGGGAGAATGATGTGAAGGTCCTGAAGGTCAGTATGTTATTTGGTATTAAAAGTCAGGCCCGTAAACACATTCTTAATCCCGTTTTAAACCCGCCATCCTTATCTCCTTATCTCTTAAACAGTAGCAATAGTTAATAACTCGTTATCTTTCAAACAGTAGCCATTCGTGTACTTAACTCCTTATCTGCATCTGAAACGAATAATTACATTTTAATGTAGAGACGTTTACAAAACTTTAAAAAACAGAAGTAAAGAGTAAGCATCAGATGTCTGGAACAGGGGCGATTGTTTCACGATAACTTGCATTTTTTTCGCAAGTTTTAGGCTGTTAGCCAGGGTTTATAACAATGTAACAAAGAAGATATAAACTGCTGTAGTTCCGGGTTTAGATTGAATGATGAAATGGTTGATTAAACGTATAATAAGAAGTTGTGTTGATCCCAGATAACGATGTATGTAAACAATAAAAGGATGCATGCTCGACTGTTTTTGCCATTGTGTAAACAGGGTTTTTTTGTCATCCTCGTAACAATTAAATGCCAAGTTTCGGCATTTGTTATTTCTATTGTTTAAAGTTGATTGACTTCGTTTATAATATGATAATACGTATGCACATCAAACTCGCGTGTATCCCACATTTCATTGAGACGTTTTCTAACTGTAGAAATAATTTAACATCACAAATATATGTATTGTCGTACTTTTAGTTGTTTTATCGAATATGTATTTTGACAGGTTGATTGTGCCACGAAGATCTCCACTATATTTACGTCATCTGCCACAAAGCAACAGAAAGAACGCTGCTTTACGTCGGATTTCAGCTGTATCCTTGTGACGCAACCGGAAGTTGTTAGCACGGACGACGAGTTTGTAAGCGACTACTGTGAAAACTTTATACTTGGTGGTTTGATTCCCCACGGTTGTGTTGAAATACCAGTCTGAGCCCCTATGATACCGCTTCATGAGCATGGAACCAAAAAACCATAGGTAAGTACTAGTTGTGTAGATGGTAAGCATTTTGTTAGTGACACAGCAAGGTAGCTCTAGATAAAAGTTATAGAAGTCATTGAAAACATAAACTACTTTCGTGAACCAGACATTCTGGCAAATGTAAAATGTTTGTTTAATTCAAGTTTTATTGAAACACAAAAAGTCTTTTTAGGAGGCACACATCTGTAAAGCATTAATTGTCATTTCTATTTGTTTCCAGGGCTTTGCCTATTTACTCGTGTGAGTAATCATCGGGATGCAGACGACGGAAGTCAACATGAACTATTACGTCGGGCTTAAGACTGCTGCGGATGGTGTATGAACAGAGACCGGACTGCGGATGCCGGTAGATTGCTATATTTCGGGCTGGGATGATCGGGGTGCAGCGATAGTATTTACACTTGGGAGAAAGCAGACTTATCTAGCAGAGCTAAAGATTGATACCTCAACGCAGATTGAAGGGTGCATTTGAGAGAGGTAAGCCTTTTTCATGATTGGTCTCTTTAGTTATAAATAATTAAGTGGCGTGTGGCAACTAATAAAGTACAAAACCTGTATTTTCATTTCACACAGCATTTCGTTATTTCTCTAAGACTTCACTGAATGTCATGATAGAATGTGACCTTTAAATATTCGCATCCTCTATGAAACTTAACATTTTCTACTTACAGATGCAGTGTTAATCCTTATCAGACGGGAAATGTAATTAATCACAGTTATTTGCTGCCGTGAAAATTACTGGGGGTGGAAACAGCGACATTTAACGCCTTACAAGATACAGTGACATTTTGTGATGCTCGTTTGTTGTTGTTATTGGAACAGGATTTTATCTGATATATCACTATCGACCGGAGGCGTTTGACATTTCTGAACTATGGTGTGAAAATAATTTGTTTACTGTCTATACCAATAGCAATGTTTCATTTTATTGGTTTAATTGTAAGAAATATGGAGAAAAGAAAATGACCACTTTATTACAGAAAAAGTGAATGTACTTGTGATTTTCTAATTTAAGTGTTTGTATATATATTGTGAAGCAAATAAATTATAAATGTTTATCCATTTATCCAGGATTTATTAGATTGTATATAAGATCCCTGGTTTATCGTTAAAGATAAATAATATTTGTTTGCCCACATAAATAGCCCCGGAAGTATAAATGTGGCGGATTAACCACGGTCACAGTCCTTGACGGCTGAATGCACTAATGCTATCCAAACCTACATATACATTGCACCTAGTACTTTAGGTGCAATTCCGTTCAATAAGGAGCTGTCTGAGGCTAGAACTTGGAACTTTCTTTTGTGAAAACTTTAACAACCGTACACGTAGTGATTTACCAAAATCAAATACATGCTTCCATATGCTCAATATTCACGTTTAGAGCGTTATAGAGTTGAATTTCGAAATAGTGTAACATCTACATGTAGCATCTAGTTCCCCTTTCCCTCCCATAATTTGCATGATGTACAACAAACGCGACTTTGATAATAGAGTTACACACACGAAACGACTAGGCACTGTCTGGTACCTGTTTGGAACGCCACAGCTGTCTGATGTTGTCATATTTCTTTTTGTCTTGTCCACCCCGTATCCTATTATGTCAAATTGTTGCGTGATTGTGTCAGGAAGACGTGTCATCATGTCAACGAATCATGTGAACTTGTCTATACAGCGTGTGATTATGTCAAATGGCCGTATTGATTTGTCAATGTGTGGTGTTGACTTGTCCACTATGCGTCTTATTATGTCAAACAAACGTGTCATTATGGTAAAAGGGCATGTTATCATGTCCACTAATCATGATTAGTGGACATGATAACACGCTCTTTTAACATAATGACATGTTTGTTTGACATAATAAGACGCATAGTGGACAAGTCAACACCACACATTGACAAATCAACACGGCTATTTGACATAATCACACGCTGTATAGACAAGATCACATGATTAGTGGACATGATAACACGCTCTTTTAACATAATGACACGTTTGTTTGACCTAATAAGACGCATAGTGGACAAGTCAACACCACACAATGACAAATCAACACGGCTATTTGACATAATCACACGCTGTATAGACAAGATCACATGATTAGTGGACATGATAACACGCTCTTTTAACATAATGACACGTTTGTTTGACCAAATAAGACGCATAGTGGACAAGTCAACACCACACATTTACAAATCAACACGGCTATTTGACATAATCACACGCTGTATAGACAAGATCACATGATTAGTGGACATGATAACACGCTCTTTTAACATAATGACACGTTTGTTTGACATAATAAGACGCATAGTGGACAAGTCAACACCACACATTGACAAATCAACACGGCTATTTGACATTATCACACGCTGTATAGACAAGATCACATGATTAGTGGACATGATAACACGCTCTTTTAACATAATGACACGTTTGTTTGACATAATAAGACGCATAGTGGACAAGTCAACACCACACATTGACAAATCAACACGGCTATTTGACATAATCACACGCTGTATAGACAAGATCACATGATAAGTGGACATGATAACACGCTCTTTTAACATAATGACACGTTTGTTTGACCTAATAAGACGCATAGTGGACAAGTCAACACCACACATTGACAAATCAACACGGCTATTTGACATAATCACACGCTGTATAGACAAGATCACATGATTAGTGGACATGATAACACGCTCTTTTAACATAATGACACGTTTGTTTGACATAATAAGACGCATAGTGGACAAGTCAACACCACACATTGACAAATCAACACGGCTATTTGACATAATCACACGCTGTATAGGCAAGATCACATGATAAGTGGACATGATAACACGCTCTTTTAACATAATGACACGTTTGTTTGACATAATAAGACGCATAGTGGACAAGTCAACACCACACATTGACAAATCAACACGGCTATTTGACATAATCACACGCTGTATAGACAAGATCACATGATTAGTGGACATGATAACACGCTCTTTTAACATAATGACACGTTTGTTTGACATAATAAGACGCATAGTGGACAAGTCAACACCACACATTGACAAATCAACACGGCTATTTGACATAATCACACGCTGTATAGACAAGATCACATGATTAGTGGACATGATAACACGCTCTTTTAACATAATGACACGTTTGTTTGACCTAATAAGGCGCATAGTGGACAAGTCAACACCACACAATGACAAATCAACATGGCTATTTGACATAATCACACGCTGTATAGACATGATTAGTGGACATGATAACACGCTCTTTTAACATAATGACACGTTTGTTTGACATAATAAGACGCATAGTGGACAAGTCAACACCACACATTGACAAATCAACACGGCTATTTGACATAATCACACGCTGTATAGACAAGATCACATGATTAGTGGACATGATAACACGCTCTTTTAACATAATGACACGTTTGTTTGACCTAATAAGACGCATAGTGGACAAGTCAACACCACACAATGACAAATCAACACGGCTATTTGACATAATCACACGCTGTATAGACATGATTAGTGGACATGATAACACGCTCTTTTAACATAATGACACGTTTGTTTGACATAATAAGACGCATAGTGGACAAGTCAACACCACACATTGACAAATCAACACGGCTATTTGACATAATCACACGCTGTATAGACAAGATCACATGATTAGTGGACATGATAACACGCTCTTTTAACATAATGACACGTTTGTTTGACCTAATAAGACGCATAGTGGACAAGTCCACACCACACATTGACAAATCAACACGGCTATTTGACATAATCACACGCTGTATAGACAAGATCAGATGATTAGTGGACATGATAACCCGCTCTTTTAACATAATGACACGCTTGTTTGACATAATAAGACGCATAGTGGACAAGTCAACACCACACATTGACAAATCAACACGGCTATTTGACATAATCACACGCTGTATAGACAAGATCACATGATTAGTGGACATGATAACACGCTCTTTTAACATAATGACACGTTTGTTTGACCTAATAAGACGCATAGTGGACAAGTCAACACCACACATTGACAAATCAACACAGCCATTGACATAATCACACGCTGTATAGACAAGATCACGTGATTAGTAGACATGATAACATGCCCTTTTAACATAATGACACGTTTTTGTGACATAATAAGACGCATAGTGGACAAGTCAACACCACACATTGACAAATCAACACAGCCATTTGACATAATTACACATTGTATAGACAAGATCACATGATAAGTGGACATGATAATCCGCCCTTTTAACATAACACATTTTTTTGACATAATAAGACGCATAGTGGACAAGTCAACACCACACACTGACAAATCAACACCGCCATTTGACATAATCACACATTGTAAAGACAAGATCGCATGATTAGTGGACATGATAACACGCAATTTTAACATAATGACACCGTTGTTTGACATAATAAGACGCATAGTGGACAAGTCAACATCACACATTGACAAATCAACACGGCTATTTGACATAATCACACAATGAATAGACAAGATCATATGATTAGTGGACATGATGACACGTCTTCCTGACACAATCACGCAACAATTTGAAATAATAAGACACGGTGTGGACAAGACAAAAAGAAATATGACAACATAAGACAGCTGTGGCGTTCCATACTGTAACGCCGTGTGTTATTAGTTTGTCCTTCACCTAATGCAGCTTGTAGATTGAGGATGAACCAATCATTGTGTCTGCTGCTATGATTTGTGTAGACAAACTCCTTGTTTTTACCTAACATGAACGGTGAGCTATTATGATCAACGATTTTCCAGCGTCTATCCGTCCATCAACAAGTTGTTGTAAGCACTCTTAGTAGAGACCACAATTTTAGTCCAATTTTAATGAAAATGTGACTTTATTTCCCAAATCATCTTGAAGAAATTGGTCAGAATGTTTGCACAATGATTTCTGGGGCGTCACATGGGGTCTAAAACTAGGTCACATGGTCAAATCAAAGACAAATGCTGGTAACACTCTAGATGTCACATTTATTGGCCAGAGTGTGTCTTTAGGATTTCTAGTTCAAGGTCGAATCTGGGTCATCTGATATCAAAAACCAGGTCACACGGTCAAATCAAAGAAACAGCTTGTTAACACGCAAGGCCACATTTAGTGTCCAGTCATCATGTAAGTTGGTCAGAATGTTTGTCTGGTCAGGGTCAAGCAGAATATTTGTGTTTGTGATATTTAGTTTAAGACTGTAACATTTATTTTGGATAAGAGAATAAACAAATCCTTTGAGTAGAATTCTAAAGTTTAATAAGTCCTAAACTAATTTGTCTAATATACGGCATAGTGTTAAAACCACTCCGATTCTTGGAGATCTCCCCTTTTATCCAATTCCTACAAAGCCCACCCAAAGCTAACGTGTTAGCTCCTTTTAAGGTAGCTAACTCACAAATCATGGAACCAAGCTAACCAAATGCTACCATGTTAGCCCCCCAAATAAGGTATGTTAGCCCAATAAATCAGGTAGCATTTGCTATCTTCCAGCAGTGCTAACTGTTGAAATACCAGTTCTGAGATAGCATAGACACTGGCCAACCAAGACAATGAAATTCATCTAAGAGAACCCATTGAGCATTACTGAGAGTCAAAACTACATTGGATCATAAGTAGGTCATGTATTCAGGTGAGCAATATAGTGCCATGATAACCCTCTTGTTAATAGTTGTCACATCTGCCTGCAGACAGCAGAGAGACTGACTTTGCCTTGACAGTTTGGTATGGAAGCCTTGGAGGGCCACTTTTGAGTTTCGACTTGCGGGTGTTTTTTTTACTTTTGACTTATGACTTTTGTACGCCGTACTTTTGACTTATGACTAGAACTACTGTATTGCCTCTTTGGCGTTTTTATTAAAACAATATAAACACGTCAACACTCAATAAATACAATTTCTATTTAAAAGATTTTAATAAAATCAATTATATATATATAAAAGTTACATCATTTGTGTCAATAGTAACAAAATAAAACGTGTTTTAACACGCTTTTTGTTTTGACTTTTGACTTATTACTTATGATTTATGACTTATTACTTTTGACTTTTGACTTTTGACTTATTACTTATCACTTTTGACTTTTGACTTTTGACTTATTACTTATCACTTATGAAAAAAGAAACCCTAATCCTAACCCTAACCCTAACCCTATACACGGTCATCACTGAGGACCTCCAGCGGCAGGTTCAGGTAATACTAGGAACCTGCTACTGAGGACCCAACAATATAACAATATACTTATACATATTACAGCACTTTAATATCCTTCGGTATACCTTGTGATATTAACATATAGATACATAAAAACATAAAAAGTAATTTTTTAAAAATGTTACCATAGCAACAAAAAAAAATCAATTTTTTTTTACAGTTCCTTCATAGTTGGCTTGACGCCTGGGGGGCAAGTCCCCCAACCCCCCGCTTAAAGAAAATTCTCAATTGTATATTATCATTGTTAAAAGAAGGTTCTCATGGTAGATAAGAAATATGTTGCTTTATGTACATTATGCTTAATGAGCTAGCTTCTTTAAATAAAGAGATTATTATTATTATTATTATTATTATTATTATTATTATTATTATTATTATTATTATTATTATTAAAAGAAAGAGGACACCCACAAGGCCTCCCGAGCCGAGAGTTGCGTCGCCGCTCACTGCGGAGACTCCCAAGGTCGCCTCCTGACGCGCCGTCACGGCTCATTGATACTAAAATAAATGACAAAGACAAAAGTAACTTAGTTCATTTATTTACAGCAAACAAGTTTACAGTGCTACGCACAAACATCATTTTAAAACCTTAATACAGGTTCGAATCCCAGTTTATATTGTCACAGCAGATCATTATGCTTTTTATGCAGTACCATTCCTCTTAAAGTGTCTGAAAGTAGCAGTCATAAGTCAAAAGTCAAAAGTTGAAAGTCATAACTTAAAAGTCAAAAACACCCGTAAGTCGAAACTCAAAAGTGGCCCTCCAAGGCTTCCATAGTTTGGTCCAACATGTCGACTTCTGTCCATGGTCCTTCATCTTCAAATTAAGTTACTTCTCAATAGCTGTCTCAGTTAGCGTAAAGGTCTATGGAATAAGGGTCAAGGTCGCAGAGCATTCAAATCTATTTTCGGAGCCCCATTTTCTTAAAATAATTTTACCATAGCTAGTAGATTAGGATCAAGACTAGGGTCACAGAAAAATCCTTATTCTACATTCTAAAATTTCTCGTGAGGAAAACTGTAAATGTTGTTGTTGTTGGTTGAGTTTCACGCCCGTTTCAATCGTATTTTAGTCATTTTTACAGGCGGACAGCCTACCTAACCGTCTTTCCTGGGAAGAACCAGTGTTTGAATCCCTATCCTCCGTAAGAAACTACCAATAGACATGGCCTGTAGCAGGGAACCCAAGGACTCTGACCACAGGTGAGATTGCAAATGGTCACTCGTAGTTGTCCCCTGTATACCTTGCGAACAGCAGGTCAAAGGTCGAGCTTGCACAGGGTGAGCTAAAACGGAGCACGATTTGTGCCTTTATTGCCGAAAGTGTATACAAACTCATCTTTAAAAGATTGATCTAGACAATTAGGATACCAAAAACGTTTTCTGAACCGCATACATGCTTATTTCATTCAATTTTAGTTTAAACATGAAAATTTAAAGTATGTATGATAATTTACACCACGAAATTTGGACTACATTTATATAGTTATTGCTAAGCATTAAGGATCGGCTATATGATTCATTTAACGTTGAAGCTTATTCTTCAAAATCCCGAGCTTGCAACACCCTATCAAATATTAAGAAAAAAATAATCTGTGTTGTTGATTGATGTATACGTGTTTTATGGACAAGATTTTGTCACGCTGTAAAGTTCATCACGGTATTGACAGGTACCCGCTAAACTTAAACCTTTAACATGGACTTAAAGGTGAACCTCTTTTATTTCAGCAAGTTTATATGCAGACCGCCAGACAGAAGCACCTACTCTGCATAATAAGTATAATAGTTTGATGTAATTTGTTTAATTTCTTTTAATAGTATAACAACCTCTCGAATTTGCTTCCTAGAAAAAGCCAGCTGATCTAATAAAGCCCTACCAAAATGTGTGTCTTTGAGGCTGAGCGGAGTTCGAACCGGACTGATCGGCTAATGCCTTAACTTTTATGTACACTAGAGACTCACGATCGCGCTATGTTTACAGAAACAAGTTTTATTTTGAAAATAAATAGTGATGCTTCTATAGGTGTTTATCATATAAATATATTTTATTTTTCTCCCACATTTCATAATTGTCTTGCATGACGTTTTCCCACATATCTACTTTTGTGGAAACTCCTTACCAATGTCTCGTAATACAAGACGCTGTCACACTGAAACGGAAATTTCTCTGTATTACGCACAATTTATTGCGTTGCGCCTCAGCGCAACGCATGTTTGGGGTAATGTAACTGGAAGTCACTGGTGAGGTGGCAATGATCAATTTATCACCGTATCGGTAGTAGTGAATAAATTCGTTTTCGATACTGAAAAGACTTCGTTGAAGTTACTGACATTGAACTAAATTCCACTGGTAAACAGTGCAGTATTCTAAATTTGTTACAAAGGCACAGAATAGTTAAATGATAAAAATGATGTATAATCGTGTTTTATATTAAACTTTTTTTTTTCGGCAAATAATTGTTCATTTCGGTAAATATTTAGGTATGTGGTAAAACCCTGACCAGACCAGACCAGAACACACAAAAGGCCGATCGTACCAGAAATTTTCGCCGATATGACTTACACACAATAGCGTTATTATTTCGGTATTAAAAATATCTGCATTTGGTACATGTGTAACCAAACTAGATTTTTCATTGTTGAAGTAATAATATTGAGCACTAAGAGCATTATCGAAACGTTTTCATCTGTAATAGAAACTATAAAATTCAGTGTTAGTTCACCGAATGGATTTATTTGTGTGTGTATAGGCCCGCTCATGTTTTACCGAGTTCTGAGTATTCTTTGTTTATATTGTTTTGTTCATATCGGCTGAAATTTCCGGTACGTTTCGTGCTTTCCGTGGTGTAGTCTTTTACCCCCAACAATTAAAATTTTCCAAATTGAAAGACCCGCCATTACGATCTTTGCGGGACTGTTTCTCCCCATTATGATGGTCAGGAAAATTGTTTAAAAATTTAAAAATTCGCATAGAAAGTACAGTAACAATGCATTGAATATAGCCTATGCTCACTACAGATGACCACTATATACAATTTACATTCGTAAATATCCATCTTTACAGGTCAAGTTCTATCATGGCCACATTTGCACTTAATAGTTCAGAGAAACACATGTGTGCACCTGTATGATAGTCGTTATACATTTTCATACTTGCATGTTACTGAATAGCACAAAGCGGGAGCATCCGTTTCCTTTGGAAACTTTCCATTGCACACATTTCAAGATTTTGCTCTATTACTCTAGGTAGAAAAACTCTGACATATTGTAAAACAAATGATAAAATAGAACACCATCTTATACTTACTACCCTGGGAAATAATACAGACTGTATGCCATGAAGTTTTCCTTGCAAGAACGGTAACATACACTTCCACTTAATATACTTGTATAAATTTTGTATATATGTCTTTGCACAATTATTGTAGTCATAAGCAATTATTATAACATTCTAAACAATGCAACCAGGGATTTGAGGGGCATATTGTCGTAATTGCAAGACTCAGTGTAATTTGAAAATTAAAACAAAACTTGCTTCTTTCTATTCCTTGGTTTTAATCAATCGGCCCCTGTATTAAAGTTGTAAAGTATATATAGAGTATGCATGTGATTATATTGTTATTGCAAACCATTTTGAAATTCTGACAAGACTTCTGGCATTTATTCTTGTTTTCATAGTATTAGATCACCTGATAAAAGGATGACTGTCGACCTTGAAAACATTCTAGAAACTACCATCATGAAAATTGGTCAAAATGTTTGTCTCAATGATTTCTAGGTCAAGTTTGAATCTGGGTCATCTGGAGTTATATAGAAAGTAGGTCACACAGTCAAATTAAAGAAGAACCTTGTAAACACTGTATAAGCCACATTTTATAGCCAATCAAATGAACATTGGTCAAAATGTTTGTCTATGTTATATTGGAATGGTGGTCACCTTGGATCCAAAACTAGGTAACAAGATCAGATCAAGAGATAACTTTTTATTGCTCTAAAAGTCACATTTTATAACCAATTTTTATGAGAATTAGCCAGAATCTTCCGGTCTTGATGATGACCTGACTAAATCTGGAACACATATAGATCAAGGTTGATTTTGATCACATTGTGTAATAAGTAGGCCATGCACTCAGGTGGACGATATAGGGTCAAGATGTCTACTCTTGGCAGTTCTAGTCAAGTGAAGAAAATCAGTCGATTTTATATGTCTCTCTCTTGTTTTTTTAACGTCTCAAAATCGTGTTCCGAAGTCTAATACAGTTCTGCCTTTAATACAAGTCATCATCATTTCCTTGGGCAACGCTATCTTCTTTGCTGCGATCCGCAGCAACTTTTCTACTTGTATAAATTATAACATTATCTAATGTGAGAAACGTGCGATTCTAATCACATTGGTGGGGACGTTTATTTCCTTATTCTGGATAACGTCATTTTGCACAGGAAAGAAAACAACGAAACAAAAGTTATACTTGATTCATTAAAACAGCAATAATTAGCTTAGAAAGATGTTATAGCAATGAGACAGAGGAGGGATTGCTTCATTTACAACAAGCGAAGTGTAAAATATTGTTTAAAAAACTTGCAGGTACCACCCGTTGCTTTGCCGACTGGCTTATCCTTTTCTATGTTGCAACAAAGATAAATTTGTTAAAACTGAATGTTTAAAATTCAGTCATCTTTGACCATGAAAAAGTAAAAGGCAATTACATATAATTAAACTTATATAACAAAGAATGTAAGTTGCAAAGTGGCTATTTTAAGTTTAGAAAATCAAAGGTTCTGGATGCTTTGTTCTCCCATCCCTAACCAGAGGATGA
>JAFMSR010000005.1:46161149-46200156 GCA_022818135.1 Saxidomus purpurata
GTTTCGCTCCATTTTCAAGCTATAACATAGTACATATTAAGTGTTAGCTTTATATCAATGTAACTATTATCATATTGTTTAACTTGTTATACTATATGAT
The DNA here is from genome assembly GCA_022818135.1 of Saxidomus purpurata. NCBI lineage: Eukaryota > Metazoa > Mollusca > Bivalvia > Venerida > Veneridae > Saxidomus > Saxidomus purpurata. Next base: position 46,161,250 of record JAFMSR010000005.1, read on the forward strand.
TATGATTTTGTTTTGACACATGTAGGACTGGTTACAAATGTAAAATTATCACCTTAAATAACAATACCTAGGACACAAACTAGCTTCATACACTACCGTAAAAGCCCATTAACATATTCAAGCATTGATTGTAGATCTCTTATTTTTGATCTAAAGAGGATGCAACTCGCATGTGTCACTTACAGGCACTAGGTCCTGACAGCCCTGCAGGACAGCGAAATATTGGAGGGACCGTCTCATAAAAGTTAAAATGCTATTTGAACGATGCGATACAAATAAATCAACTGCAAATCTCAGTAAAAAGCAAGACAATGGATTGGGAAAAAAGTATTATAACATATTGATGTAACTCAAAAGAAAGATGAATGAACAAATTCGCGCAAGTATTTAGCAGTCAGTCTGAAAAGACATGTCACAAAAAGGTAGGTATCATAAATGTCTTATAATGTATCTGTAAAGAAACTTGACTTGCAAACATTAACAAGAGAAACACCGATGGCTGTTCTCCGACGCATATGTGAACAGCACGCATATTCTATCCTTGTCAAGTCTCAATTCATTTATATGAAAATAGTAATATAAGACTGATAAAGCGACGTTCTTCAAACATAGGCCCAGACATGAACGTTATATTTCCATTTATATCCTCTTTCATTTCGCTAAATATCAATTTCACACGATAAAGGGAGGTATTTCAAACATGAGATTAGCTAGAGTTATGGTTCTTAGTCGCCGCTTCTCTATCATTGTGTGAAATCAACGCGATCCCCTGCATTTTTAAGTTATGTTCCGGACAAGCATATTACATGAAGGGATATAATTTAAAAAAGGGTAAGGCTAGGATTATGGCTCTTTATCACTGCACTTCAACTCAATGACCTCTATCAATGTGGTAAGTACCTAGTCGATCCCTTACATAATTTTCAAGTTGTGCTCCAGACAAGCTTTTCTAATGAAAGGGAGATAATTAAAAATGACGTAAGCTAGAGTTGTGGTTATTTGTCACCTCACTTCTATAAACAGTGAAATATCAATCAAATACCTTAAAAACATTTCGAGTTATGCTCTGGACAAGAAGTAACCGGACTGACAGACAGACAGACAGACAGATGGATGGACAAATCGGCGACTATAACATTCTCAAAGGAAAGATAAACCGTATATGTAAGGAAGCATAGAATGTGCTACATTTCATATATACAGTATTCATTCACCAAAGATTGTCTTTTTCTTCACATAGCTCATTCAGATACATTTTGAAATTCTACTCGTTCCAAAAACTGACTTACAAGCATGATGGCACATTCGTCTTTGTCTGCGCACGCGCAGTAATGCAGGGGCCGCATACCATTTTCACCTTTTAAGTTTGGGTCAACTTTATCATGGCTGAGCAAAGCCTGTAAAACACAAAACATAAATGCATTTTCACATCTTTTGGCTTACCATTTAAAGAAAAGATTGGGATTTCAGTTGCATATTATGTCTAAAATATGTTTTTTTCAATACAGTGCAGTAAAACTACGGTAAGCCGTCTTGTACATTAATCGAAACGTTTTATCATAATGTTAATAAATATTAATTCAATAGTAAGACCATTTCTTCCCTCACAGACGCAAACTTCAAATTGGTGTACACACCTTGAGAGCTTTCTTGGCATTGATGTCAACTGCAAGATGTATTGGAGCTAACTGGTCGTTATTCAATATGGTGCTGTCTCCCCCATTGTCCAGTAGGTATGTGATAGAAACTGGTTGATTGTTCTTTACAGCTACATGTAGAGGTGTATTCCCATGGTTATCGGTAACATTTAAATCTAAACGAGAACAAAAAGTTGAACAAACTATAAGTCATTGTCGCCAATAGACATATCTACTTCATATGTTATGTGATGCCACTAGTTACTGAAACATTTATAACTTAGATGAATATATGCATGATCAGGGTTTCTCTTAAACCTTTTAATCACGTACTTTTGAAATATGTCTTACTCGAATGGTAATTCATGATCGTTTAAATAGAGCCAGAGAAGTTAAGTTGGATAATTTGAATTAAAATGTAATTTACCTCCGCCATTTTCACATATAAAAGTAAGTATATTGACGCGTCCCGACTCGGAAGCCTTGTGAGTAGCAGTACAACCCTTGGCATCCTTAGTATTCAATCTGTTACGATCATTTTCATATAAGCGTTGAAATTCCCCAAGGTTCCCTCTTGCTGCAGCCTGAAAAAGAAATAAGACATAAAACTTGTTATTAACATCTACATCACTTTCTGTAAGACAGGGATACATTTTATCACTTCGGTCTGTATCCTTCTGTAGCATAGATGTTTAGGGGTAAACATTTTGCAATTTTTTGTCGTCAGCTATATTCATATTCACAAGCTATAATGCTGAAACAGCAGAAGTCTGTAGATCATGGACTTTACCATAATGATATCAAATTATAGCAAAAGTATATAGTTTACACACTACAAGCTTAGTTTCATTTGATTTTCATATTTATCATCAATTTGTTTGATTCATTTATATACAAATGTATGGTTTACAAATTGTGGGTAAGTGTTTACTTGACACACATTTATGTTCGTTTGCTTGTGTTATTCTTGAATGCCATATGTCAATTATTATGTCGATATAGTAATTTTATATTGTCTTAGCGTAAACAGCGTTAAAATGGTATATGTTACGGTAATAGCAGTCGAACTCGTCCCGAAAAAAAGTCCGCACAGTTATGTCCCTTTGTAAAAGCGCCTATTTTGTAGTTCCGGAAAATCGTCGCGGGAACGTTGCCTCGTGATGGATAAAGTAATTGAATTTGTTAGTTTAGGTGCATTTATGTAGGCCCATTGAAGGTAAATATGATCGAATATTGCAATTTGCATTTATTTCATGTATGCCATATGTTTAATAATGCTTTATAACATAAATACATGTAATTGGATGTGTTTTATGCTGACTTCAGTTTTCGCGATTGAATATGTAAACTGCATTTCAACTATAAAATGTCTACTGTTTCAGTTTGACGTAGATTGATGGACATAGGGAAATAAAGGTCTAAAATCTTCAGTTATCTTCCGGGTTGTATCTAAACATTTGAAACATCTGGCAACAACGTTTACGCTGCCGGCATAGTCAAACTTCAAGGTCAATTCGTCCGGTCATTAGATTACGAATCCCAAACGACAAGTGGACTGCATCAGTATTTGTTATATGGAAATTCCACATGAGTTATAATCTTTAAAAAATGAAAATATCTTGTGATCAGTGTTTCAACAGTTTCAAGAGGCTTATTCAGTGAGTTAATGATAAGAGAGCTCAACACTTAAATGAGATCTTTGGAATGGAAGATAGATCAACATCTTCATTGAATAAATGATACGAGAGCTCAACAGTGTGGGATCATATTCGGTGCAGATCGAACAGGACCTAATTCAAAATATAAAGGGAAAGAACGAGAAGCAGCGGATTCAATTAATTTCATCTCGCTATTGGTTGGCATCTAGATTAATTACGCAAAGGAAACACTTCTAAAGCTTCCAAGGCTCAATTTTTTGGAGATGAAGGATCGTGTATAAACTGTTGTGCAAGAACATATGCATAGGCAGGGAATGCCCAGCCATGCTCGGTTACATGTCGCTTAGTCACAATTAACAGTGTTTTAGTACTTTGTAAAAATCTGTCAAACATATTAATGCTAATAGACATTAGGCTGTATTCAGTGATTATTGCTACATTTGTTGGTACATGTATTTCAAACTTATCAATTATTGAAATGTTAGTTCTGACTCATTGTATAGGGTTTGTCTCACTGTTTTTCTAGGTGAGGTAATTTTTTATTTGTACTACATATTAAGGCTTAGTTCTGTAACTTCAGTAGAGGCAGCTCAGCCTTACATGCATTTTTGCACTACCGCACTGAACAGTTAAATTAATTTTAGAATTAATAGTTTTGAAATTTCCGTTTAACATGGATGAGGAAGACGAGTCAGTTGTGCAGCAAGATACTTTAGATGAAGATCTTTCGGGCTCGGCCGAAAGTACTGTAATTGCAAAAATAGACACCTGCGAGGGTGCCATTAGTAAATCAACGCGTGAAATTAAATTAACAGCAAAAGGCCTTGAATGACGTATCACTCAAGATAAGAAAAGGTTTAGGTCAGCGCTCTCGGAGTAGCGTGCACATTTTAATGACATTTCGACATTGTTGTCCGACAGCTAAGACTTGTCGCTGTTAAGAAATGCTAGGGATAGACTCCGACAAAGTTTCGAGGGTATTATTGAAAATTACGACAGGTTAAATTCATTAACTGATCTGGCAGACAGTGATCCTCTTTTGGTTTCTAGAATGGAGTCTATTGAAAGCGAAAATCTACAGCTGTTACAAACAGTTTCAGCCAGAATTCTTGAATTATCCTCTGATGATTCTGTTTCGCAAATTTCTTCGCATAGTTAAATCAGTCGTGCGTCTAAACATAGTAATATGTCACATAAGTCGGATTCTTTGATTAAGGCGGCTGCATTGAAGGCTAAGTTGAGATATATTGATGTAGAAGCAAGGGCTAAGGCTGAGCTAGAAAAGGTTAAAACATTGCAAAGATTGCATATTGAAGAAGCTAAGCTGGAAGCAATGCAGACTGACAACATTGACTTAGACTCAAAATTAGATGAATTATGTTTGCCACGGGTAGATACAAACAAGTATGTTGCAAATTATATTCATGAACATGAGCATATTAATGTTAAGTCTGAGACTTGTTTAGGAAACGCTGTCCAAGACAATGTAAACACATCTGTACCTACAAGCAGTGTATACCCATCCTTTCCTATAAGCAGTGTATTTACATCTGTTTCCACCAGCAGTACATTTACACCATTTGCTGCCAGCAACATATCTAACCCCCTTTTGACTGTAAGTCAATCTACACCTAGTGCTGGCAAACCTCTTGTATCATTTGACTAAGATGTATGGCCTGAAGCTAAAGGGTTTGTTTCAGCTGGTCTAAATCCCTCGGCTGCAGACTTCTTTTCACAGTTTACGCCTGCCACTTGCCGTAGTACTAAATACAGTGCAGTACTGACACCTGCGACTGGCTTACCTAGCAAAACATCTTCCGATCCATTACTTACCTATAGCGTTCCAAATCCTATACCACACACTGCACATGGAACATTAGTTCAAGATCAAAATGTTGTTGATATTGCTAAATCCTTTACAGAACAGTTTCAACTAAGTAGACTTCCACCCCCAGAATCCGGGATTTTCTCAGGTGATCCCTTAAAATATCCGGCTTGGAAATCTGCCTTTCAGATTCTTATTGAAGGTAAACAAATACCCAAGTCTGAAAGACTATACTATCTTAAAAGGTATGTGTCTGGTCCAGTCAATGATGTTATTGACGGTTATCTTCTCCTGTCCTCCACAGAGGCTTATGAAGATGCTAGAAAGTTGTTAGATGAACGGTATGGAAATCCTTTCGCCATTGCATGCACCTTTCGGGAGAGACTTGATAAATGGCCTAAAATTGTTTCAAAGGATTCACATGGTCTAGTCAAATTTGCAGATTTTCTTCGCCAGTGCTTGAATGCAAGGCAGTCTGTTCCAAGTCTTTAGGTTTTAAATGACAGTTTTGAAAATCGAAAGCTTTTGTCCAGATTACCAGAGTGGCTTGTAACGCGATGGAATAGAATTGTGGTGGAACAAAGGGAGTTCACCCACGTATCCCCCCCCTTTAAGGACTTTGTTAAATTTGTCACCAAGGAGGCCAAAATTGCAAGTGATCCTGTAACGTCTCTAGTTTCACTTAGGAGTACAGGTTCCAGTGACGAATCTAGGGAAACAAAAACGCCATATAAGGCACCTTATAGACAGCAACAAGGTCCCTTAAGAAGCCGTTCTTTACTTTCAGGGACAAATGATAATCAAGTCTCAAAACAGACTCCCACTAAACCTGTTTGTGCTTTCTGCAAAGGGTCTCATAGGTCAGAATTGTGCAATTTGTTCTTGAGAAAGACTCTAGATGAACGAAAGTCTTTTGCTAAAGATACAGGCTTGTGTTTTGGTTGTTTGTCGTTGGGTCACATCTCCAAGTACTGCAAACAAAGAATGAAGTGTAATGAGTGTTCGAAATTCCATCCTACATGTTTACACATTGAACCCAAGAAACAAGTCAATGTTGATAATTCCCTAAAAAATGACCAGCAAAGAGACCAAGTAAATAAGCCGCCCCCTGTTGTTAAGGAATCTCATTCAGGAACAGCTTTCCTTAATAACAGTGCAAACATTAGCATGTGTTCAATGGTGGTCCCAGTTTATTTGTCTCATTGTGACAAACCTGATGAAGAAAGATTGGTGTATGCTTTGTTAGACACTCAATCGGACACTACTTTCATTCTTGAAAGTACGTGTGACGCTCTTGGGTTGTCAGGGGCAGAGGTAAAATTGGCTCTGTCTACCATGTTTGCTGAAAACAAGATTGTTGGCAGTCATAAAATAAAGGGTCTTTTGGTGCGTGGTGTTTATAGTCAAGAACAAATTTCACTTCCAGAAACCTTTAGTAGGAATATTATTCCAGCTAATCGCTCACACATTCCAACGCCAGAGATGGCAAGATCATGGTCACACTTAGAAGGGATTGCAGATAAGTTAATGCCCTTGAATGAGTGTGAAATAGGGCTTCTCATAGGGTACAATTGTTCTCGTGCTTTGGTCCCTCGTGAAGTTCTTTTACCGTTTGGAGATGGTCCGTTTGGTCAAAGGACAGACTTAGGGTGGGGTGTAGTAGGTGTCGTTAGTCCAGATAGTTATGAGAATGACTTGATTGGTTAAAGTCACCGTATTCTTTCTCAAGAAGTTCCTGCACATTTGTTGTTCAATGGTCAAGGTTCGAAGCATGTTTCATTTTCCTTGAGAACAACTGTAAAGGAGATAAAGTCCTTAGATGTGCTGCGTTTGATGGGACAGGAATTTTTGTGATCCAAAGGGCAACGATATCGCATACTCATAGGAAGATCAACGTTTTTTGGCTTTGTTAGATCAAGGGATCATTTTCAAGGATGGTCATTATGAGATGCCACTACCGTTTAGAAAGCCTAATCTCATTCTCCCAAATAATAAATCTGTAGCCCTAAATCGCTTGCAATCATTAAGGAAGCGGTTTATGAAGGACCAAAGGTTTACTAGTCATTATCATGAGTTTATGATAGGCCTTATCAGTAAAGGGTATGCTGAACGAGTTCCAGATGCTGAATTGGCTCTAACCAGTGGTCATTCGTGGTACCTGCCCCATCATGGTGTTTATCACCCACAGAAACCTGAGCGTATACGTGTGGTCTTTGATTGTAGCTCTTCCGTTAATGGCGAAAGCCTGAATTCTCACTTACTTCAAGGACCAGATCTGACAAATAAGCTTGTAGGTGTTATATGTAGATTTAGGAAGGAGCTAATTGCCTTGTAGAGCAAATGCTTTATCAGTTTAATGTAAAGCCTGAACATAGAGATTATCTCCGTTTCTTTTGGTGGGACAGTAAAGATTTCAGTGAGAAACCATCAGAATATAGAATGACAGTTCACTTGTTGGTGCTACATCGTCCCCTGGGTGCGCAAAGTTTGGTCTTAAGCGAATTGCTGTTGATAATGAGTCTGATTTCGGTAGTGAGGTGGCAGATTTCTTACGTAGGGACTTTTATGTTGACGATGGGTTGAAATCTCTTCCATCAGTCCAAGAAGCCATTGACTTAATTGAAAAGAGCAAATTAATGTGTAGCCGTGGTGGCTTGAGGCTTCATAAATTTGTTAGTCATTCAAAGCAAGTACTTGAGTACTTAAAACCTGAAGACCGTGGGAAGGATTTGAAAGACATTGATTTGGCTTGTGATAGATTGCCTATCGAACGTGCCTTGGGTATTTTATGGTGCATAGAATCGAATGAATTCCAGTTTCGTGTTGTCCTTCGTGATCGTCCCTTAACGAGACGTGGAATTCTGTCCACAGTGGGTTCTCTGTATGATCCTTTAGGTTTTATTGCACCTGTTGTGTTAATGGATAAATTAATTTTGCAGCAAATGTGTGCTGACAAGCTGGATTGGGATGAACCTTTACCAGAGGATTTATATGTCAAGTGGTGTGAAAGCCTTAAAGATCTTGCTTGTATTAAGGTCAAACGATGTTTGAAACCAGAAGGTTTTGGAAAGGTTCAGTTGGTAGAGTTCCATCACTTTTCCGATGCAAGCTCTATCGGGTATGGTCAGTGCTCTTATGTTCGAATGGTAAGTGAAGCAGGTGAGGTTCACTGTTCCTTTTTGATAGGAAAGTCGAGGGTCGTGCCGTTAAAACCTGTAACAATACCCCGTCTTGAGCTGTCTGCTGCAGTACTTTCAGTTAAAACTGCTTCTTTTCTTGAAAAGGAACTTGATTATGACAAAGTTGATCATTTCTATTGGACTGATAGCAAAGTTGTCCTTGGTTATATTGACAACGAATCCAGACGTTTCCATGTTTTTGTCGCTAATAGAGTGCAACAAATCCAGGAAAAGACTGAAACTAGTCAATGGCGTAACGTTGCCTCTGAACAAAATCCTTCAGACATTGCTTCAAGAGGCGCCTATGCCAAGGAATTGAATAGCAAGTTATGGTTTAAAGGTCCAGATTTCCTATGGTTACCCAAATTACCTGTAGCCATCCTTTAGGATATTACAGTTAAGCCCGATGACCCGGAATTGAAACAAGTTCAATCATTTCAGACTTCTAGTAAACCACAGCAGTTCCCATCAGTTCTTGAACGCTTGAAATATTTCTCTGACTGGTATCGCGCAAAAAGGGCCATAGCATTGTGCCTAAGGTTCAAGTCTAAACTTCTCAGTCAAACTGTTGGGGGGTGTAAGCAGGTTTCCAAGAACATCAAAACTCCGGTTTCTTTTCAGTCGGTCACGGTTGATGAACTTGAAAATGCAGAACATGAAATTGTTAAGTTAACTCAAAGAGAATATTTTTCTGACGAAATTAAGGTGCTTAAAGAAAAGCAAGCATTTGGTGTTCCAAATGATAGGAAGGGATTGTCAGTGAGACACGCTTCATTAAAGGGTGGATCTCATTTATGCAATTTAGATCCATTTTTAGATTCAGATGGTGTTATAAGGGTAGGAGGTCGCATTCGATAGGCAGTTATTCCTGACCACATGAAATATCCTGTTATCCTTCCTAGAAAAGGTCACGTGACTGAAATGGTCATACGCCATTTTCACTATAAGGTTGCGCATCAAGGACGAGGTCTTACCACGAAGGCATTCAGGTCAGCTGGGTATTGGGTCATTGGTTGTAGTTCAGCTGTAATGTTTTTGCTGTCCAAGTGTGTTACTTGTCGTAAACTGAGGTATTCAGCCCAAGGTCAGAAAATGGCTGACCTGCCTGTTGATCGTTTGGAGCCAGCTCCTCCTTTCACATATTGCGCAGTTGATCTATTTGGTCCATTTCATATTAAGGAAGGACGCAGGGAGCTTAAAAGGTATGGGGTCTTGTTCACATGTATGTTGTGCAGAGCAGTGCATGTCGAAACTGCTAATTCGCTTGAGACAGACTTTTCATAAACTGCCTGAGAGGTTTCATTTCAATTCGTGGACCTATACGACAGTTACGTTCTGACAGGGGTACGAATTTTGTAGGTGCCAATAATGAACTCGAAGAAGCAATAGGTGAATAAAATGAAGCTAGGATAAAGGAATTTCTTTTAAAGGAAAATTGTGATCTAGTTGAATTTAAGATGAATGTTCCTCATGCAAGCCACATGGGTGGGGTATGGGAAAGGCAAATTAGGTCAGTTAGAAATGCAATTGCTTCATTACTTCAAAAGCACGGTACACAATTAGATGACGAAAGTTTGCGAACATTTCTGTATGAAGCCGCTGCATTTGTTAATAGTCGTCCTCTTACTGTCGAAAATGTTAATGACCCGCAATCGCTTGTGCCATTAACTCTGAATCATTTGATTACCATGAAATCAAGTGTAGTATTGCCTCCACCTGGAAACTTCCAAAATACTGATGTATATTCGCGCAGACGGTGGCGGCGTGTACAATATCTTATAAATCAATTCTGGTATCGTTGGAAAACTGAGTTTCTGCAAAATTTGCAGGTAAGAAAGAAATGGACATCTCCCAAGCGAAACGCTTGCGAAGGAGATATCGTGTTAATAGTTGAAGAAAATCAACCGCGTAATCAGTGGCTCCTTGGTCGGGTCGTTGAAACGATTAAAGAAGATGATGGCCTTGTGCGCAAGGTGAAAGTTGTTTTGGCCACTTCACATATTAACGCAAATGGCAAACGAGATGGCCCTCTTGTTTTCTTGGAGCGTCCAATTCATAAAATAGTCCTATTGCAGGAAGCCGAGGTTATCCCCGTCAAGGAGCCCTATACGTTTTAAGCGTTTAAGGATCAGTTTGTAATAGTATTGTGTTTTATCGTTTGAAATTAGTTTCACTAATTTGGGAAGCCATGTTACGATCGAACTCATCCCAATAATAAGTCCGCACAGTTATGTCCCTTGTAAAAGCGCCTTTTTTGTAGTTCCGGAAAATCGTCGCGGGAACGTTGCCTCGTGATGGATAAAGTAATTGAATTTGTTAGTTTAGGTGCATTTATGTAGGCCCATTGAATGTAAATATGATCGAATATTGTAATTTGCATTTATTTCATGTATGCCATATGTTTAATAATGCTTTATAACATAAATACATGTAATTGGATGTGTTTTATGCTGACTTCAGTTTTCGCGATTGAATATGTAAACTGCATTTCAACTATAAAATGTCTACTGTTTCAGTTTGACGTAGATTGATGGACATAGGGAAATAAAGGTCTAAAATCTTCAGTTATCTTCCGGGTTGTATCTAAACATTTGAAACATCTGGCAACAACGTTTACGCTGCCGGCATAGTATACTTTAACAATTACATTATATACTAATCAAAACTTCTAACGCACCACCTGCCCTTTTCTCCTTTAGTTAATTACCGACCCGGCTTACTTTAGCTATCGATGCACTAAAAATATCATGTCTACCATTTATGAACACATTAGGTAGATACTTCCCTTAAAATGAATCTCAAAATGGTCAGGAGGTACACATTTCATTTTGAACAGAATTTTAATTAAGAGTGGGTTTCCCAAGAAAGAGCATCAATGCAATAACCCATGTTAAGTCTACGGAGGCTTCAACGTTAAATTAAAATTCTCTGCCATATGATTTGTACCACTCGATCATTTTGAAATTCATGACACGGAAGTATCTACCCAATGTCTTCATAAATTCATGATAGCTTTCGTGCATCGATAGCTAAAAGAAGTGTCGCTTAGTATACACTATCGCATAATACGTACGTTCTAATCAAATGAAAATATACAAAAAATATTTCAACATTTTTGCGGGTAAACTTTCAGGTAAAACTCTTTAAAATATGTAATTAAAGGTATACATTATACTGACTTATTTCTGTCATTTACAGATAGAAATGCAACAACAACTTACAGAGTATAGAAGGGTTATCACTTTCTGATCGAGATGGTTACAATTACTTTCCCTTTATTCAACAGAATTGAAAACAAAGCATACATATTTAAAACTTAGTTGTCACAATGGTACCGGTACTATCCTATTTTGTAAAGGGTATAAATCAGTGCTTAAACTATATTTTCATAGTTGAATGTTAATATCATATAAGCTGAAAGCTTTTTATCTACGAGTTCTTTGTTACAAGCAAATCATTCTCTGTTTAAAAATATTCTTTACCAGATACATGTAAGCATATGATGCAACGGTGCAGATTTGTTTCTGTTTGACATTATTTGTGGAACTGACAGTTGCATGCGATAGTATTTGAATGTCTCCGTAGCATTATTGTTTATGTACAAATAACAACATCGTTGATAGTTTCTCTTATTAAGCGCAAGATTGTGACAATCCCTCAGGCCTGTATGCTATGGAACAGTTTTGATGCAAAAATTACATTGAGCCTTCTGACATCCCATCTTGCATTGTTACGTGTGTACTTGTCCATCTGATATTACATGTTTCTTTTTGATATGCTCTATGCTTAAAACTGGAGAAACGATTACACCTTTCTGAGAGATGAATTGATGTATTCTACATTATTTCATATATCAGTGTTCTGTATTTGTTATTAAACTGAACTTATATTTAGAGATGATTGACTAAACGGTCGAAATTCAGTTGAACAACCTGACTGCATTGTTGGACTGTCATTCATTCCCTCATCATAACATTCTATAAATGATACTGGATCGAAATGCAATAACTGCGTTTGTCATACTTGAAATGTATGATTTTAACGTCTTTAACATATTAGCCAACTGTTAATATAAACCAATATATCTACGTTATACTGAAATAGGCATAATATATCTAAGCTAACAACGCATGTCAGTTGGACGAACAATGCATGTCATAACGCACCATTGAAACGTGCACTCGCATTATTACACCAGATGGCGCGCTTGCATAATCATCGACAGTTTTCGGCACCTACGTAATAATCCGTACTTTTAGGAGAATTATGTCTTGGGAAGATATATTGTTTTTGCCATGTCTGTCCGTCCGTCCGTCGTCCGTCCGTCTGTCTGGCAAAATAGTGTCCGCTCCATATCTCCTAAACTCCTCGAAGGATTTTCATGAAACTTGGGTCAGATGTTGACCTCAACTAGACGATGTGCAGAACCCATGACACTTGCTCAAGGTAACAGTTCAAGGTCAAAGGTTTGAGCCTTGTATTTCGTGTCCGCTCTGTATCTCCTTAACCCCTCGAAGGTTTTTTATTAAACTTGAGTTAGATGTTAACATCAACTACGCGATGTGCAGAACCCATGAACTAACTGCGCCGGCTCAAGGTCAAGATCACAGACATCAAAGGTCATATGACTATATTTCGTGTCCACTCCATATATCTTGAACCCCTTGTAGGATTTAAGAATAACTCAACACAAATCGTCACCATATTGACACGTTGGCAAAGCGCATGTAACAAACATATTAGTTCAAGGTCAAGGTCACTGTTACTACAAATAGAAAAATTGTTTCTGCTTAATAACTCCAGTTAGGAGTCACCTATGATTATTGACAAACTGCCATTGGGGAGACATATGTTTTGTGACAAAAAAAAACCATGTAGGGAAAAGGCTACCAGAACGGGTCGTTTTGTTTGTAATTGTGCTTATTAGGTCCACCATCCTCGTTCGAGGTATAGTCGGTACGACCCGTAGAACGGGTCGTAGAAATCGAACTTGGTTTATATATGAAGACTTCCTCCCCCAAACAGTGAAAATGACGTGTTTCTTGTAAATGCCTGACAAATGGCGAGTTCAATACAAAGGGTCACAACCTACACTAATTTAATGTCATTAAACTAATATCAGTCGCAGTCCCGAACTAGATGGTTGTTTTTGTCATGAAAACATATGTCTCCCCCATGGCACCATTTTTTCTATTTTTAGTAACAGTGACCTTGATCTTGAAACAAGGTGGTTGTTACATGCGCTCTGCACATCGTGTCAGTCTGGTGAAGATTTGTGTTGAGTTATTCTTAAATCCTATAAAATGTTCAAGAGATATGGAGTGGACACTGAATATAGTCATATGACCTTTGATCTCGAACTGTGACCTTGACCTTGAGCCGGCACATTTTGTAAACAAGCTCTGCACATCGCATAATTGAGGTCAACATCTCACCCAAGTTTCATGAAAATCCTTATAGGGGTTTAGGAGATATGCAGCGGACACTATTTTGCCAGACAGACAGACGGACGGACGGACAGACAGACATGGCAAAAACAATATATCTCCCCAAGGTATTATTCTCCTTAAAGAACGAATTATTACGTAGGTGCCGAAAACTGTCGATGATTATGCAAGCGCGCCATCTGGTGTAATAATGCGAGTGCACGTTTCAATAGTGCGTTATGACATGCATTGTTCGTCCAACTGACATGCGTTGTTTAGCTTAGATATATTATGCCTATTTCAGTATAACGTAGATATATTGGTTTATATTAACAGTTGGCTAATATGTTAAAAGACGTTAAAATCATACATTTCAAGTATGACAAATGCAGTTATTACATTTCGACCCAGTATCATTTATAGAATGTTATGATGAGGGTATGAATGACAGCCAAACGACGCAGTCAGGTTGTTCAACTGAATTTCGACCGTTTAGTCAATCATCTTTAAATATAAGTTCAGTTTAATAGCAAATACAGAACACTGATACATGAAATAATGTAGAATACAACAATTCATCTCTCAGAAAGGTGAAATCATTTCTCCACTTTTAATCATAGAACATATCAAAAAGAAACATGTAATATCAGATGGACAAGTACACACGTAACAATGCAAGATGGGATGTCAGAAGGCTCAATGTAATTTTTGCATCAAAACTGTTCCATAGTATGCCGTACTGAGCAGCGTTGTTGAGCCGTAAATATTAATCATTCAAATACACAAACAAGTTAAATAAATCAGCCATTAACTTATTTTACCATAATATATATGTCTGTCTTTTATCTTTATGTTTACTTACGCATACTAAAATCTCTATATCCTCCGATGAAACTAGCCGAGATGCATACTGTGAAATGTTAGTATCACTTTTCGACTCTAATTTGCGTTTTCGTTTACTTTTTCTAGTAAGCTCCAGGTTGTTTTCAGTAATCTGGTTGTTTGTCTTTACTGTTTTACACAAGAGATTTAAACCAACGTCTTCGTCTGATAATATAGTTGATCTCCTTAAAATCTTTGCCGTAGATCTTCTTCGTCCTTTCGCTGACATGAAGGGCATTTTGTTTGTTTTTCATTCACTCATTTACACTTCTTTTATTTAATGCACAAAATGATTCATTTGTTCTTTAATCTAACCCACTATTATGGTATATTTTCTTAAATCTAGGACTTCTTTATCGGTAAGTTCTATTTATAAACTAAATGTGCAACGAAGCAAGAGCTGTATGGATTGACTGACACGGTTACTGCTTTACAACTACTTTCACGTTGTAATCGTCTTACGCTTTACTTTAATTTAATGATAGATGGTATGGTAAATACTTAAATCCTTCACCACAGCTTTTGAGAATTTATCAATCTTTCTCCGGAGCAACCGTGATTGTTACAAGGAATGTGAATAATAATTATAATTCCATGGTAAAATAAAGTCTATGCCTCCCAACTGGCAGACTGCTATTTTATTTCGAAGATGTTCTGGTAATCAATAAACATGCCGTGCGTCCTTGCATGTGATATCAAGCCTTATAATCCAATGTAGAAAATACGAGAAGCTGTGTAAATACTCAATATAGAATAATGTGGTTTACTATAATATAATGTTTACTATTCATTCTAAAACAATGTTGACGAAAACCTTTCTTTAATATTTTTGTCGCTTTTACATGAAAAAAGTGTTGATAGACAGCTTTTATACTGTTTTGCAATATCATTGAAATATTAAACTATTACCCTATATGTATAGAATGTGAGAACAAGGTTAAGATTTTTGTTTCGAACAAAAAATTGTCATTTTCGCCCGTTAGGTATCTTCCTTGGTGATATATAAGCTATAAGTAATCATACATCCAAAGTGTTCATACGTCTTTAAAATTCTTATTCCAAATTTTAAAAACAGTGCTTATCTTGCAAATGAATGTGCGAAAGCATGGCCTAGTAAGAGTTTTTGCAAATCAGCAACATCTCATTTACTGTATGATTATGATATCAATCATAAAGAATCAGTTTCTTTTCAAATTTATAAATTATGTCATCCATAAAGTCAAGATATGCCATCGTGAAATATATGTGTTCGTTTCCTGATCGTGAAAAAACACTTACAGCCCCCAGCAGCCGGTCATCACAGGGATCTACAGGTCCAAGAGAAGAGTCTATATAGGTAAACAAATCTCTTTGGCAAATTATATAAGTGTACATGTTGCCTTCAAGCAGTCACTGTGACCGGAAAATGTAATATATATATTAAGCTGCCTCATGTTTTGTATATTTATGATGTACAAACTGTGCGCTTTATAATAATAAAAGTTAAAACGTTAAACTTGAAAAGGGATCAACAGGATTAATATCAACTGGAAAGCAAATAGTCCAGTTTTAATCAAGTCAAAAGTGTCATTTCACAACAATTTGTTTGCAAAACATTTCCTACCAGCATCCAGGTACCATGGGACTCCTGACTGTTACGTTTTAAGTTTCTCAAAGTACCTTCTGATACGAATTTTACTTTTGTCTAAAAGCTATATCTTTCAAACCAATAAATGTTTTAACTTTATTCCTTATGGGCTATCCGATAGTATTTTTGTTTCATTAGCGAGTTTAAAAGCATTTTCAAACGTGTAAGATTATTTTTACGCAAAGGATAAAACCCAGATTCTATTAAACGCCTCCTTTTCTGCCGTTTTAACGTTATAATTTTAACTTTCAAAACATTTATCTTAAATACAGATAACTTCAAACGTACGAATAGCTTACTGTAAATAAACGTGATACATAAAGCATTTGTCAGTGACTATAGTTTAGTACTCCCGACGCGAACTTTGTGGAAAGTCAGTCTTAGATTTTCTACAGATTTAAATTCATTACTTATGTATTCGTAGTTACTAAATCACCGTAATGTACATCTTTTTTTAAAGTGATATTACCGTTTAAAGTGACCATCAAAATTTTAAATTAAACATTAATCAGTGATTTATACTCCTAGTATAATAAACATTGCCATAGTTATAACCCAAAAATAACGATCCGTATAACTGATTCATTCACAATGAATATAGAGGAATCTGTAAAAATCTTTTTTGACTATCCTAGTCAAAAATAAAAAATACACCCTTTTGGTCATGTATATCTTAATTTGTATTTGTCAATAACAGAAATGACTTGTTTAAACTTATTTTTTTATATGTTTTTAAAGCATCCACGTGTGTTTTGAGCACCATTCTTAACTATAAACCAATATGACCATTTTGAAGAGTAATATAAATTTAATCAAAAACTTTTCAAATGCCATAAAGCCCACACCACCAGAGATGCCATAAGTAAACAAGAAAGCGGTACGGCGACATCAGTCAACAAGCTTATTGGTACACGAGGTTTATTGTCAAAGACTTATTGTCAAAAATTGAACTCAATTATACATATCAACATATATATGTCAACAAACAGTAGCATTTATTTTTCATATTTACCTGGTGTACCCGTTTCCATGCTTTCTTGTCTTGAATAATGTTTTTAATTCCCTCGTAAGGTAGAAGTATCTTGCATTTAGATTTACTATCTCCTTGGATTGTTTTGTCTTTGACACTTATTTCTGACATACTGTTTGTCCGGTCTTACTGCAACAAACACAACTACGTCTAGCACGCGCTTATTGGCTTTTTATAGTTGTATAACAGGTCGTTTCAATAAATATTGGAAATCAGTAATTGATATATTTTCAGGGAATGCTAGTAGTTAAGAAGGCCGCATATATCCGAAACTTTCGGGCTGTTTTCTCTCTTCAAGCTTCTATTACGTACTTTTTATAATATCATAAATGCATATTTTGACCTTCAAACAAAACTTAACGGTAACAGTAATTTTCAATCAGCATAATTATATCATTTAAAATTGTTCGGCAATTTTTGATTAACTTTTAAGCAACATGTGTTGTCAGTGAGCCAGGAAAAAGAACTTACACTTGTTAAAACAGCAGACGGATATTTTTTGACATTTTGCATATACCGGTAATATCCTATATAGACGAGATCGAGTCAGCGTCATGTAGCTGACAGAAGAGTAGTCTTGCTTTCTTTAAAATGCCAAGAAGAAACGTGAAAATGTTTCTAGTTTTTATTGAAATGCATCAAGTTTCACGGTTATATACGTACAGTATAGCCTTTATCTGTTACTTCTGACAAGTGAAATAATTCACGAGGTAGGCATCTTTCAGAAATTATCATACCGAATTTGTATATTATTTACTATAACTCCTGCATCCACCTCAGACCAGATCACGGCGGATTTCAGAATATTTTACAATATCAATAGAACTATTATTAGATACAATGAAATGTTTTCCCGATGAGTCCCAATATCATAGATGTCAATTTGAATACATTTGCGTGGTCTCCTGTGAGTAATATAACATGAAAGCATCGTTTGCGGTTTTGTAGCAAACTTTACCGTATAAACAGATCCAATTTGATTTTGTTTTGCTACACATTTGATATATAATTATACCATTAATTTACTCATGAAATATTATTCCCTAGAATAGAGGGTTTCTTTGTTCCTGCTGATGAAAGCGTTCATAAATAAGAACACCTGCTTCAACTGTTTGCGTAATATAGAATTTACACTTAAAGCCCTTCCATTTATACAACTTAGAGAGACAGAGACAGAGACAAAGACAGAGACAGAGATGCAGAGAGGACAGAGACAGAGACAGAGATAGAGACAGAGACAGAGATACAGAGAGAGACAGAGAGACGGAGAGACAGAGACAGAGACAGAGAGACAGAGAGACAGAGACAGAGACAGAGACAAAGAGACAGAGTGGATGTAGCGAGGCAATGTAAATTATTGTATTTTGCATAAGGACACTGCCACCATGACGCTGGTGGTGGATATAACGAACCCGGACCCTCGATCCTGATACGAACGGATGACTGTCTGATTCTATTTGTTTAAGGTGAAGGGTGCAGAACATTTCGATTATGTTTGCACTGATGAAATTCCTTAGCCGTAATTTATATGGATAAGCGCGTTCATTCGCTATAGTTGTATGTGTCTACATGTAGGGCGTGGCACTTTCACATTCAGCGCAATTTACTGTAGGAGTGCATGCTATTTTAACAAGAGCCATACTGACATGCGCAAACCCCTAGCCGAGGTAAGGTTTTGAGTGAAAGGTGAGCACATAAAAGAGCCCTAATCCAATGAAAAATCATTGAATCGGAATATCCTGTTGATATAGGCTAACTTGCTAACAAAGCTTCCGTGAAGATCCTGATGAGAAATAGCACAGACAGTGAGTAATATGAAAAGTATAATAAAAGGACAGTAACTCCGTTTAACTTTTCATTAAACTGGAACATGCTGATAATATGCGCATCTCCTCTTGATAGTGAATCAGTCTATGAAGTTCAATTCAGCGGTTCCCGAGAAACAGCCCGGACAACAGTGCACACAAGTTCTATACATATATATACAATATGTACATGTAATGAAAGGGCCTTAATCTGGTGTAAAAATCATTGAACAGGAGTATGCTTGCAATATGCACACATCTCTTGATGTATTCAAGTCTGCGATTGCTGAGAAATAACGCGGACATGAAAGTAAAGGTAAAAGTATTTAAAATGCAATAACTCTGTCAAAAAGCATTAAACTGGAAAATGCTGATAATGTGCGCATCTCATCCTGATAGTGAAATAATCTACAAAGTTTAACTGAATTAAAGTCAGTGGTTCCTAAGAAATAGCCCGGACAAGAATAAGTGACGGACGCACGGACGGAGATCATTATCATAATTTGTAGTTTAAAGCAAAAACAATCTTTAAGTATCGGAAAAGGTGAAGTTTGGTACACAAAATCCATAAATATATCACCTCCGCAAAAGAAGGCGAACACACCCTCATCTAGTCACTGACCGTAATCATAAAACATTGCGACTTTGTTGTATGCTCGTAAGTGTGACATTTTTATACAGGCAAACACAATATTTACTGATCACTATGACCTTACTAAAATAAAGGACATTTAGTTTCCCGGTGAAGAATTGAGAAAGTGAGAAAATTTATTGTTCTGTATTCAAAGTTTATTTTTCTTGAATAAGATAAGAAATGTGATATTTATTTGATATATATAAATTTAAGCAATTGCTTTTAAAATTGTAAATATTGTAGAATGTAAAAATTATATGTGTTCATCAACTGAACAATTTTCATTCAAATATTATAAAACAATCACACGCCAAACACGACACGAGAAAAAATAATGAATAAGGATGTACAATGGGTTGATGAGAAGTTGCACAATTGTGGACGACGGACGTTCAGCGATCCTTTAAGTTCAACATGAGCACTCCGTGCTCAGGGGCATTAAAACTGTTAAGGAACTCTTAAAAGGCCAAACATTGGTTACAGCATTCATGTTAATAGCAACATTATTTACGAGTAAGATTTAATCCCGCTAATGTTCTTACGCGTTCGAATACATTGGTTCATAGTATGGTTCACGCTAAAAAATGCAAACCGCCTAAACTACCCGTGCCTTTATGTAGCATTTAAAGAATGGTGAATATCTACCAGAATCTACCGTGAGTGTTTCATATATTTTAACAGTTAAGTGGTTACATGTAACTGGTTCAGATTTCGGATGACAATGTTAGAAAATCGGGTCACGTTGACGTCAATGCATGCATGGATATGACATTTCTATTAGTACTACTTTATTAGTTTACGTCGGTAATAATGCAAATGCCAATAAACCATTTGACTTTGACTTTAAGTAATAAAATATATCATGTGCAGTTAGTTTCCCCTTCAAATGCAAAAAAGTGGACGATACTTATAGTCAAATTGATATAATTGGAAAGAGTTCGTAAACAATATAGCCAAATTGTGATTGTTTTTGTATTTGTGATTTATTTTTTATTTCCATCTGACCACTTTTGTAATACACGTGTACAAATATCTAACACTTTCCTCTAACTTGTGTAGGAATGAAAATTCCATTTCGGGACGGAAGGGTACGGACCGCTAATGTGGATTCAATGCGCTTTGTGCTAACATACAACACAATGGCCAACCAATCAAAATTGACGCTACTACCAGTTCCTAGTATAGCATATGGAGCTTGAGCTAAAACAAGGCGAATAAACCAGACTATGAAGCATCGTTTTCGCTTAATTTGACCACAGCATTTAAACATCTACTAAGGCAATATGAAAAGAGAGAACATTTTAATTTTCCAAACACAATTTGCCTGATTGATTAAAGCATCGAACAACAGTCCAGAGAACCGCCAGTTGTCATCATCAAATATTTTATTGTTTCCATTATGTGAACATATTCCCAAATGGTACTTGTCAGTAAAGCAAACTAAGAATGAAAAATTCAACAACAACACATTATTACAACAACGTTTTTATATCATCATTTTCATATTAACGTTTCGGCGAAAGCCTACGTCAGAATAACAATATAAAGCGGACGTGACGCAACGTCGTATACATTTGAACTTTTTTTTTTAAGGAAGAAAGCCTCTATGCCATTCTAAACAGCGACTGTTTCATTATTTCAAAACCGTCAGCCACCGTTACGGTAACGGTTCTCTCCTACGGATAATAGGATCTAGTACTGGTTCTTCCAAGGTCCGCCTGTTAAAATGACCATAAATAAGATTGGAACGGGCGTTTAACTCTTACAACAACAACAACGCAACGGATATTTACAACTGAACAGACAGGAACTTGAATACACTTCTGCTAATCTTAAGCCCATCACACATATCAAAATGTCGCGAAATGTAATGCAATTTGAAATCTAAACCAAATTAGTAGGAGTCCCTTTTCTGATTACCGAAAGTAAGAAAAATAATAAACAAAGGAAAATGACCAGTTGACCACTGAATATATTGTAGCATATTATTTTCTTTTCTTATTTTATTATCTTGTACCTCCGAATAAAAAATGAAAAGAAATGCGGCAATTTGACCATTCTTTTGAGTACCCTTGCGGCACATACTTATATGCAGCACAAAAGAGTATTAGATTATTGTATTGCTTCAAATTGAGATTGTCTTAAAATATCAATACATTCATGCTGATCACTTCAAGCTAAACCTTAAAATTTAAGATGAAGTTTATATGAACTTAAAAACAAATGGCTAAGCAGTAACAGAGAAAATTACGTTTAAAGCAAAAAATGGCAGCGGCATGTTGATCGCAATAGCATACCATCAGCCCATTCATCGTACCAGAATACATATGTTTCCTTTTGTGATTAAGGCACCAACCGGAGCTTTCTGTTAAACAAGTTTGTATAATAAAGTTAACCTGCAATGTGTCAGTAATTCCATTTTCCATTTGACAGAATATGTTCGAAATTTCAGTGGTTAGTTTAGACCGATGCAATTCACATTTCACTGACGGTCACACACGGAACTACAAGCCTTGTAATCCTGACCTGCCGACGGGTGAAAATTTGGCGGCTAAAATTGATTATTAATACTAAATGAACAAGCGTTCAGGATTAAATGTCTGTTACGCAAACTTAATTGAAGCGGAATAATAATAAGTAGAAATATCGATTTGGCAATATATGATATGAATTTATTTGTATGATAATGAAATATAAATTGCAGACTAACAGTGATGTTTGACAGAATCATCCCAACCTCGAATGCATCAAATTCCATATGTCCCCAATCAGGAATCATGTGTCTGCTATTGTTAAAGAACATCAACATTCAAACCCACATAGAAACGGTGTAATCTAGTTACTTTCATAGCTGCTGAAACCAATCTGTATAATCAAAAGCAATCGTGTATGTATCTTACTTCAAATTATCTAGAATATAAGCTACAGTTACCTATCTCAAATAAAAAAAGCATCTTGCCTTTTATAGATTAAGGCGATCTGCAACATTTCTTTTTTATACTGAAATATTTGCTTTGAAGGTTTCCTTCTTACACGATGAACTGTTTAAGTATAACTTCTTTGTTTTTACTGACACAAAATGTGATTTCCGAAAAGCTGATTTTCTCTTTTTTGAGACCGAAAAGCAGATTTATTGGCCAATTTTAATTCCTTAGGTGCTCAAGTTGTGCCAGATCTCTATCAAACTTCAAACGAAACTGGAATGACACCATCCAACTAGAAACCAAGGTGATCACAGAACGCTCGAATTTTCTCTAGATTTGTTTTTAAGACGGTGCTTTCGGTTAAGACAACAAGTTTATTTTCTTTTTGACATGAAACATATCTAATCACAAAAAGAGATTTATTTTATTCAGTACTATATTCTCTATACTACAGATATATAGCATGGTAATTAAAGAGGGTTTTATCAAATGATGGGTAGAAGAGGAATAAACTATTTCCATCTGACATGAAAACAAGAAATATCTTTAAAAAAGAAAAACGGCGTTGAGCCAAATAAGATACCCGAATGCCGGATATAACAATCCGCACTTGCAGCCATTAATAGAGTCTTTTTCGAGAATATCATATAGAGCAACTTTCATTCGTAACAGTTGATTGGTCCAAAAAGTAGATCAAAAGCCAGCTTATTCAACTAACGCCGAAAAAAATCCATTATTGAATAGTGATTTCAGTTTTACATTATTATCTCAAAATATATAATCCAAAGTTTTTATACGACTTTAAAATTCTGATTCTAAATTAATAAAAAAGTGCTTCCCTTGCACAGAAATGTGCGAAAGCATGGCCTAGTAAGATCTTTTGTAAATCAGCAACATCTCATTTGCTTAAACAACACTACAGCTGCGCCACTCGTGAAAATATCACTTTGGTGCCCACTCGGTAAAATTATATCGTGATCTTACATCGAAACCAACAATTATCCTCTATATATCAGTGACATAAAATTGATATTTCACTGTATCAAAGCAGTGAAATATCAAAATCTTCATCCCGGATTGACGTCAAAAAGTATACCAGAGTAACGAATACCGGAAACTAAACGACGATGACGTCGTTAAAATGACGTCACGTGTGCCATGCTTTCTGATGATGTTTCCCGTGGTTTTCGACATTTCATTGAAACAAACTCAACAAAAAGCAGAGTTTTAAACATGAAATAAACATAAATATTGTTGGTATCGATGTGATAGCACGTTAATTTCACTCGTGAACACCAAAACTAGTTATTTTCACTCGTGGCTGCGCCACTCCTGAAAATATTACTTTTAGTGCCCGCTCGGTGAAATATTACGTGATATTACATCGAAATCAACAATTATCCTCTATATAATCAGCTGCCTCCTGTTTTTTTATATTTATAATGTAAAAACTGTGTGCTTTATATTAATAAAACTTGAAACTTGAAAATGGGTCAACAAGATTAATATCAACTGCAATTAGACCAGTTTAAATCAACTCAAAAGAGTCATTTGACAACAGTTTGATGTTTGCAAAACATTTATTACCAACAACCAGGTACCATGGGACTCGGGACTGGCACGTTTTAAGTTTCTCAAAGTACCTTCTGATACAAATGTATCCAGTAACAAGACTTTGTTTGTTTATTACTTTTTCTAGATGCCATATGTTTCAAACCAATAAATGTTTTAACTATATTCCTTATCGACTCTCCATTATATTTTGTTTCCGTACCAAGTATAAAAGCATTTTCAAACTTGTAAGATGATCTTTACGCAAAGGATAAAACCCAGATTCTATTTAACGTCTTTTCTGCCGTTTTAACGTTATAATTTTAACTTTCAAACATTTATCTTAAATATAGATAGCTACAAATGCACTAACAGCTTACAGTAAATCAACCGCAATACTTAAAAGCACTTGTCAGTGATTATAGTTT
Organism: Saxidomus purpurata; assembly: GCA_022818135.1. NCBI lineage: Eukaryota > Metazoa > Mollusca > Bivalvia > Venerida > Veneridae > Saxidomus > Saxidomus purpurata. The sequence goes on from JAFMSR010000005.1 coordinate 46,185,856, forward strand.
AGTACTCCCGACGCGAACTTTGTGGAAAATCAGTCTTAGCATTTCTACAGATTTAAATTCATTGTTAACAAACAGTAACACAGTAACAGTAACACATGTATTCGTAGATACTAAATCACCATAATGTACATGTGTAGATCTTTTTTAAATCGAAAACTTTCCAAATGCCACAAAGCCCACACCACCAAAGATGTCATATGTAAACAATATAGCGATATGGCGACATCAGTCACCAAGCCGATGGGTACACGAAATCTTATTTACAAAATTTGAACTAAATTATACATAACATATATATGTCAACAACCAGTAGCATTTTTTTCTTCATATTTACCTGGTGTAACCGCTTCCATGCTTTTTTGTCTTGAAAATTGTTTTTAATTCCCTCGTACTGTAAAAGTATCTTGCATTTAGACTTACTATCTCCTTGGATTTTTTTGTCTTTGACACTTATTTCAGACATATTGTGTGCCCCGGTCTTACTGCCACAAACACAACAACAATTTGTACGCGCTTATTGGCTTTATATAGTAGAATAACAGGTCGTTTCCATTAATATTGGAAATCAGTAAATACTAATATAGTAGAGGGTATTTATGAAAAATAGGGGAATTAAATCCTACAGAAATGATTTTTGGCATATGTGATATATAGCTTAATACGAGCTTACATACCAGAATCTACTAAAATCTGCTGGTGCGAAATCCCTTTTTTGGGGGTAAAAAGTTGAAAAAATGAAAAAAAAACTAAGAATTTCTGGAATCCGCTCATAACTTTTTTCTGTATCATCTGTGAAGGTAAAAACTTTGCACAATGCTAGTTCAGTGTGTAACTTGTTATTAAGACACACAATCATGTCAGTAAAAATCAAATATGGCTGCCAAAATCAAAGATGGCCGCCAAAAAAAATATTTTTGTAATATTAAACCAGATGTCGCATTAAGTTAGGTATATTTTTAGTTTCATTTATTACATTTTTATACAAAGATGCAATAAATTAATTCCTTGTGTAAAAAGATGACTAATTAAATGTTTAAAAGGACATTTAGTCATCAAACTGCAATCTTGTGCTACAGTGAGTGTTATATACGCCTATTTATATATATATATATATATATCTAGTTCAGCAGATTTGATTAAAAAAAGTACGGTTGAAGGCAATGGTTTAAAATGTGTAGTCATTTCTGGGAATTAAAGAACTATATTCCACATAGTGAACAACAGAGATATATTATCATGTTTTCGTAGTTAGATAATAGGTCAATAATAAACAGTATGCTTAGTATGCAAATCTGTGAAAATCTTACCTTTGCAAGCAGTCACTGGCCTTCCAGAAAAGAACTGTTAAATGCTGAATAATATATAAATTCTACATGTACTTCTACCAGATACTGGCCACATTCAACAGACTGAATATTATTGCCAGGGGTAGCGCAAGGATAAGACAAGACTAAAAGTGAGAGTATGTATATTGAAGGATAAAAATAAAAGCATTCTTAAGAGTCTAGATAAAGAGGGTGGCTAGTCGAGCCTTGAAGGCATGAACTGAGCCTACTGATATGATATCCTGGCGGAAGACTGTTCCAGTCCCCGATTGTTCAAGTGAAAAATGACTGTTGACGGTGGCTTGTAGAACATTGTGATATATTGAAGGTGTGTGTTGATGTATGTCGGGAGAGACAGGACTGTGGTAAATGACGATTGGTTTTGTTGATGGCAACAAGGTCGTTTGAGATATTGTATAGGAGGGTAAGGCAAGAGATCTTTATGCGGTCCGGTAGCGAGGTCCATTGGAGGTCTTCGAGCATTAAGGTGATGCTTGATCTATTCTATGGTTCAGCTTGTGAAGGAGAAGACTGTGGGAGACGTTGTCAAACGCCTTGGAGAAATCCATGACAAGAACGTCTGTCTGTTTATCCTTTTACAGATTTGAAGATATGTCGTCCGTGAATTCTATTAGCTGTGTCTCGAAGGATCGACCTTTGCAGAAGCCATGTTGTAGTGGGTTCAAGTTGTTGTTGATTTCCCCATGTTGCATAATGTGACTGGTAATAATATGTTCGAGTAGTTTACAGCAAATATATGTAAGGGAGATAGGAAGGTAGTTCTCAGGGTTGTACTTGCTCCCTTTCTTATATATTGGTGATACATACAGTGGCTTTCCGCCAGTCAGCGGGTATAGTGCTGGTAGTGAGTGAGTAATAAAAGATGGTGGTAAGAATAGGAGCTAGATGAGTAGATATATCCTTCATTAGTCGAGGAGTGACTCCATCAGGACCTGGAGATTTGTAGGGGTTCAAGTTGCTGAGTAGCTTTCCTACCCCGTTGTTTGTGATGGAGATATCGGGAGCTACTGGATGTATGATGGGTGGGACATATTCCCCTGTGATGAATTGATGATCGGAACAAGGAGTATTTTCAGAAAAAACAGACTTGAATTGGTGGTTCAAGATGTTTGCTTCAGCTTTTGGATCTGAATTTTTCCTCAGTCCAGAAATAGACGTGTTATCTTTTTTCTTGTGTTTAATGCAGCTCCAGAAACGTTAGGAAGTACTCTTGTCGGTATCAGTGGACTGTGGTGTAATAAAGTTGTCAATGTAAGACCAATATGCTTGACGAAGTTTCTTTTGGAGAAGTTGCCTGATGGATTTAAAATTAGCTATGTGGCCTTGTAGAGATGATCTCTTTTCTTCACAAGTTTCTTGATATCAGGAGTAATCCAAGATGAGGAGTCTTTTGATCTTGCCATTGTGTGTGGAATGTGATGGTTACTGCTAGACTTTAGACTGTTTTTGAAGGTGTTCCATACCACACTAATATCTGCATTATTGCTCACTTGTGAGGTTATTCGTAAATGGAGATGGTTTGTATTAGCTCGTATGCTATCCCAGTGGGTATTCTTGTAAGGCCGCATATCATTAGTTCCACCAGGACAGAGTCGTGATCAGAGATTCCGTGCATTACACAAGTACGGAGCACCTTACTTGGAAGGTTGGTGATGAATAGATCAAGGATGTTGTTGTTTCGGATGGGCTCCTCAACTAATTGTGTTCAACCATTGTCATCTAAAAAATTCCAAATTTGTAATGAAGACGGGTGTGTGAGGCATTTGATTTCAACGTTTTTGGATTTCCAGTCCCATCTTTAGTTAAAGTCACCACCAATAATGATAGTAGCATCGATGATGGATGCTTCTCGATATACTCAGATTCTGGGTAAGACTGTGTCCGTCGCTAGTTTTTGGATTGTAAAATGAGCAGAAGTTGAGTTTTTATAGAACCCGCCAGATTAATCTTAGCCCAGATGATCTCACAATCAGTCTGTAGCTCTAGTACATCTGTACTAAGTAGAGTGTCTCTGATGGCTCAAAGTATGCCGCTGCTAGGGCGTCCCGTACCTGTATGCGAATCCTTTTGCCATAATTTGAAGTTGGAAGGAAATATCTGGTTGTCAGTTATAGATGGGTCCAACCAGGTGTCTGTTTCCATGATAAGATCAGACTTGGTACATTCTATGGTGTTCTCAATTCTTTCCTGCTTTGTCTCAATTGACTAGCAGTTGATGTTGAGGATACAAATTGGTGGATGTGCTGTCGTTCTCGACTTCTTTGAATACGCCGTTTTACGATCAGGAGTGGAGGAATGCTGAGGTTTTATGTAACGACTCAAGTCTGGGCTTGACAGACTTGTAGAACTGATTGACAGTATACTAGTAGAGATGGAGTGGAGATCAAAACAAATGATGGAGTAATTTGGGTTGTTACAAGTAATGCAGTCCCACCTGATAGCACTTCCTTCACTCAGAATAATGAAGGTGCCTGTGTGAACGTCCTGACAGTCGGTGTGATACCACTGGTTACACGTGTCGCAAACTACTGCTCGGTAGTCCCATGTGACTTGTTTATCACAGGTGATGCATGGGTAAATGGTGCTGTCATTATGAGCCGGACCTGAGTTTAGCTTGATATCATTTGAGTTAGCTAGAAGGAGAATCGTAATGTAGCTTAGAAGACCCCTTGGTTTATAGTGTTTATCAATATCAAACCTGGAGATGGTTGCCAGAAGTGGAAATAGTCAGTGCCAGCCCATTTGCAGACCCGTAATGGTGTGTTTATACTGATACCTGAATATCCTGTGGTAGGATGTTCTTCAAAAGAGCAGCAAAGATCATCAAATATAGAAGGAGCATCATATTCTCATCAATTTAATTTGTACAATTTTAAAATGGCCGCCAAAGACGGCTGATTCAAAACCGGAAGTGGATGAAACAATCTGAAAATTGTGTTGAAGGACATCAGGACCGGGATTTTACCGCTAATTTCTACTCTCAACCTGTAGATGATATTTTCTTTTATACTTCTGCTGGCTTATCAGTGTAGAAGCAATAACTAGAAAAGTAATGAAACAATCGGAAGAAGATAGACATTTACACTTAAGCGCATGCGTACCCCACGATGTCTGTCGTGGATCATATTCTGATATACTGCTCTGAACCTTTTATGCAATTACCTAAGATTTGATAATACATTTAAGAGGAAATTGTTTGAAGTTGTTACATCGTTAGAAACAAATTTTATGCTGTAACATCATGTTTTTCTGGTGGCCATTTTGAATTTGGGAGGCCATATTGGATTTATACTGATTTTATACATGACACATCTGTATCTAAATACTAGATGACATACTAAAGTACTAAATTACAAAGTTCTGACCACCTCAGAAGTAAAGTAATCAGACTATTAATGGATTCTAGAAATCCCCAGTTTTGTTTCATTTTTTTAACGTTTTACCCAAAACATAAGTGAAACACACCAGCAGATTTTAGTAGATTCCGGGTAGTGAACTCGACACAATACATAGATTGCACACACCAAAAATCATTTCTGTAGGGTTTAATTCCTTTATTTACTTCTGCTGGATTCCAGTATCAGTGTAGAAGCAATAACCAGAAAAGTAATGAAAAAATCGGAAGAAGATAGACATCTGCACTTTAGCGCATGCGTACCCTACGATGTCTGTCGTACATCATAGTCTGATTTACTGCTCTGAATTTTTTATGCAATTACCTAAAAGTTGATAATACATTTAAAAGGAAATTATACAAGTTAGAAGTTGTTACTTCGTAAGAAACAAATTTTATGCTATAAAATCATGTTTTTCTGGCGGCCATTTTGAATTTGGGCGGCCATATTGGATTTATACTGATATTATATATGACAAATCTGTATCTAAATACTAGATGACATACTAAAGTACTTAATTACAAAGTTCTGACCTCCTAAGAAGTAAAGTAATTAGGCTATTAATGGATTCCAGAAATCCCCATTTTTGTTTCAATTTTTCAATGTTTTACCCCAAAAATAAGGGAAACGCACCAGCAGATTTTAGTAGATTCCGGGTAGTGAACTCGACACAATATATAGATTGCACACACCAAAAATCATTTCTGTAGGGTTTAATTCCTTTATTTGCCATTTTTGGCCATAAATACCCTCTACTAATAGTAGATTCAGGGAATGCTAGTAATTAAGAAGGCCGCAATTATGCGAATCTTTCGGGCTGTTTTCTCTCTTCAAGTTTCTATTACGTTCTTTTTGGAATATCATCAAATTGAATGCATAATTTGACCTTCAAACAAAACTTAACATTAACAGTAATTTTCAATCAACATAATCATATCATTAAAAATTGTTCGGCAATCTTTTATTAACTTTTAAGCAACATGTGTTGTCGGTGAGCCAGGAAAAATAACTTACACTTGTAAAAACAGCAGACGGATATTTATGTAGCTGTAGCGTTATGTAGCTGACAGGAGAGAAGTTCTTGCTTTCTTTAAAATGCCAAGAAAAAACGTGAAAATGTTCTTAGTTTTTTATGAAATGCATCAAGTTTCACGGTTATATACGTACTGTATAGCCTTTATCTGTTACTTCTGACAAGTGAAATAATTCTGTCAGAAATTTACCGAATTTGTATATTGTTTACTATAATTCCTGCATCCACCCCAGACCAGATCACAGCGGATGTCAGAAGTAATATGAAAAGTATAATAAAAGGACAGTAACTCCGTCTAACTTTTCATTAAACTGGAATATGCTGATAATATGCGCATCTCCTCTTAATAGTGAATCAGTCTATGAAGTTCAATTCAGTGGTTCCCGAGAAACAGCTCGGACAACAGTGCACAAAAGTTCTACACATGTTTATACAATATGTATATGTTATGAAAGGGCCTTCATTTAGTGTAAAATCATTGACTTTACATTGGTAACAACATTCAAGTTAATAGCAACATTATTAACCCCGCTTATGTTCTGCGTTCGAATACACTGGTTCATAGTATGGTTCACGCTAAAAAAATGCAAACCGCCTAAACTACCCGTGCTTTAAATATTACACCTTTGTGTAGCATTTAAAGAGTGGTGAATATCTACCAGAATCTACCGTGAGTGTTTTCATATATTTTAACAGTTAAGTGGTTATATGTAACTGGTTCAGATTTCGGATGGCAATGTTAGATAACCGGGTCACGTTGATGCCAATGCCTGCATGGATATGACATTTCTATTAGTACTACTTTATTAGTTTGCGTCAGTAATAATGCCAAAGCCAATAAACTATTTGACTTTGAGTAATAAAATATATCATTTGCAGTTAGTTTCCCTTTCAAATGCAAAAGGTGGAAGGTATTTATAGTCAAATTGATATAATTGGAAAGAGTTCGTAAACAATCTAGCCACATTGTGATTGTTTTTGTATTTGTGATTTATTTTTTATTTCCATCTGACCACTTTTGTAATACACATGTACAAATATCTAACACTTTCTTCGAACTTTTGTAGGAATGAAAAATCCATTTCGGGACGGAAGATATGGATTCAATGCGTTTTGTGCTAACAAACAACGCCACGGCCAACCAATCAAAATTGACGCTACTACCAGTTCCTAGTATAGCATATGGAGCTTGAGCTAAAACAAGGCGAATAAACCAGACTATGAAGCTTCGTTTTCGCTTAATTTGACCACCGCATTTAAACATCTACTAAGGCAATATGAAAAGAGAGAACATTTTAATTTTCCAAACACAATTTGCCTGATTGATTAAAGCATCGAACAACAGTCCAGAGAACCGCTAGTTGTCATCAGTGATATTAATTTATCAATATTGTATTGTATCCATTATGAAAACATATTCCCAAATGGTACTTGTCAGTGAAGCAAGAAAGCCCCTATGTCATTCTAAACAGCGGCTGTTTCATTATTTCAAAACAGTCAGCCACCGTTACGGTAACGGTTCTCTCATACGGATAATAGGATCTAGTACTGGTTCTTCTCAGGTCCGCCTGTTAAAATGATCAAAACTAAGATTGGAACGGGCGTTAAACTCCTACAACAACAACAACGCATCAGATATTTACAACTGAACAAAAAGGAACTTGAATACACTTCTGCTAAGGAGGCAGTATACGGTTTCAGGCTGTTAGTTACGAATTGGCCAGGGTTAAATTTACAAATTAGAGGTAAAATGCAGATCCAAGTGCATGGTCTTGGTTGATAATATTAATACATGCTATATATGCATTTTCATTGTCAAGTATTGAGATTTAGTGATTTGATGAAAGTGAAACCAGTGACATTGACCTTGCAGTAGTGACGTAATGGCTGCCAAGTACGAAAGCATGTCTGTCTAGAATTAGCCGGGAATGCAAGTTTCATTTTGACAGGGACCTTTGGAGATTTGAAATTTTGAAAAAACGGTATGGAAACCTTGTAGCATGGAGCTTGTTTTCTTGATTTACAGTGTTTCAAGAGTCGGAAACAGTGTAGCAGTTGGTTCCATCAGTGTAGAAGAATTTTCAGTGGTAGTGTAAACATTAGCAAAATGTGTTATTTTGTCGTCAGATTTCGCGATATTTGAAAACACAGAATGCTGAGCTGGTGGATGACGGTTTTGGTTTCGGACTGAAATTACTGGCAGTTTTTATTGAGTCACACATGATCATGCTAAAAATGTACTACATTTGTTTCAGGTATGTGATTACAGTGTTTGGGTTGTGGTTTTGAAAGTTGCGGAGTCGAGTGTTGTGTGAAAAGCCAAGAAAACTGTAGTCTGCCTCCTAATCTTAAGCCCATTATTTTTGGTATGAGACGCCTAAATACATTTCCATAGACTTACATTATAAGGGTTTCTTCCGGTGCGACTACCCAAAATCTCACCGACTGCTGAAATGAACTTTATTTTGTAGAATCATCCTAGTCCCACATAAAAATAACAAAATTTATACATGTGATCCAATACTTTATGCCAGTAATTTGGAGCTCAATGACACCACCCCCATTTTTGTGGCAGTTGTAGTGGTCACCGACCAAATATGTCAGTATTTTCAAATACCAAATATTTTGATTATAATTTATATCCAGATTTTTCTCTTCATATTTCATTTGTGATCTATCATGCAGCGATTATTTCAAACTAATTTTTCTTGTATGCATCCACTTAGTTTCAGCCAATCAGCAATCAAACACATAGTGTAGGTCCGCATGTTCCCTAGACAAAATAACCTGCTTCCGGTTTTCACCGATTTAGGCGTCTCATACCTTATATATATCAAAATGTCGCGAAATCTAATGCAGTCCCTTTCCTGTTTACCCAAAATAAGAAAAATTGTAAACAAAGAAAAAATGACCTGTTGACCACTGAATAAATTGTAGCATATTATTTTTTTTTTCTTATTTTATTAACTTGTTCCTCCGAATAAAAAATTAAAAGAAATGCGACAATTTGACCATTCTTTTGAGTACCCTTGCAGCATATATGTCGCACAATAGAGTATTAGATTATTGTGGTGCATCACATTTAGATTGTTTACTATTTAACCAAATCTTGAAATATCAATTTATGCGTGCTGATCACTTCCAAGCTAAACCTTAAGATTTGAGATGAAGTTTATATGAACTTAAAAACAAATGGCTAAACAGTAACAGAGAACATTACGTTTAAAGCAAAAATGACAGCGGCAAATTGATCGCAATAGCATACCGGTAATCAGCCTAATCGTACCAGGATATATTATGTTTCCTTTTGTGAATAAGGCACCAACCTGAGCTCTCTGTCATAAAAATATGTATAATAAAGTTTACCTGCAATGTGTCTGTAATTCCATTTCCCATTCGACAAAATATATTCCAAATTTCAGTGGTTAATTTAGACCGATGCATTTCAAATTTCAATGACAGTCGTACACAGAACTACAAGCCTTGTAATCCTGACCTGTCGACGGGTGAAAATTTATATAACAAGAGGGACAAGATGGCCCTATATCGCTCACCTTGGTACAAGTCCACTTGCCTGGTGGAAGATCACTAGATAATGTTATATACCAAAAACGTTCTCCTATATACGCCTTTGTAAAACAAATGATCCCCCGGGCAAGGTAAATTTTGACTCAAGGGACATAATTTGAACAAACTTTAAAGAGGTCTACTAGGAAATGCTACATGCCAAATATCTAAGCTCTAGGCCTTGTGGTTTCAGAGAAAAGGATTTTTAAAGTTTTTCCTATATAAGCCTTTGTAAAACTAAGTGACCCCCGGTGCGGGGTCAATTTTTTCCCGTGTGTCATAATTTGAACAATCTTGGTAGAGGTCCACTAGCCAATGCTACATGCCAAATATCTAAGCTCTAGGCCTTGTGGTTTCAAAGAAGAAGATTTTTAAAGTTTTACTATATAAGTCTATGTAAAACTAAGTGACCCCCGTGCGGGGTCAATTTTAATCCAAGGGTCATAATTTGAACAATCTTGGTAGAGGTCCACTAGCCAATGCTACCTGCCAAATATCTAAGCTCTAGGCCTTGTGGTTTCAGAGAAGAAGATTTTTAAAGTTTTTCCTGTATAAGCCTTTGTAAAACTAAGTGACCCCCCGTGCGGGGTCAATTTTGATCCGGGGATCATAATTTGAACAATCTTGGTAGAGGTCCACTAGCCAATGCTACATGCTACATATCTAAGCTCTAGGCCTTGTGGTTTCAGAGAAGAAGATTTTTAAAGTTTTCCTATATATTCCTATGCAAAACTAAGTGACCACCCGCGCGGGGTCAATTTTGACCCGGGGGTCATAATTTGAACAATCTTGGTAGAGGTCCACTAGACAATGCTACATGCCAAATATCTTAGCTCTAGGCCTTGTGGTTTCAGAGAAGAAGATTTTTAAAGTTTTTCCTATATATGCCTATGCAAAAAATAAGTGCCCACCCGCGCGGTGTCAATTTTGACCCGGGGGTCATAATTTGAACAATCTTGGTAGAGGTACACTAGACAATGCTACATGCCAAATATCTAAGCTCTAGGCCTTGTGGTTTCAGAGAAGAAGATTTTTAAAGTTTTTCCTATTTGTTGCCATAGCAACCAGAGTTCAGAGGAGATGTCATTTGAATCAAAATGTTGACGGACGACGTACGACGGACAATCATCGATCAGAAAAGCTCACCCTGACGTAGCCAGGTGAGCTAAAAATATAAAAGAGATTTTTTATTCAGTACTATATTCTCTATACTACGAGTATTTAGCATTTTGTTAAAGAGGGTTTTGTCATATGATGGATAGAAGAGGAATAAACAATTTCCATCTGACATGAAAGCAAGAAATATCTTTAAAACAGATAAACGGCGTTGAGCCAAATAAAATACCCGAGAGCAGGATATTCCACTCCGCAGTTGCAGCTTTTCAATAATATCGTATACATCAGGGTATTCATTTATAAAACAACACCTTTAACCGTGAATGGCAGTTTATTTTAAGAAGTGGGTCGTTTACAAGTTTCAATTAATAATAGTTGATTGGTCCAAAAAGTAGGTCGAAAGCCAGTTTATTCATTTAACGCCGAAACCAAATCTATTATTAATTAGTGATTTCAGTTTTACATTATATTAGGTGATAGTTTCAAGTGAAATGGCGCAAACACTTTCATAGGAATCAAAGACACCAGGAAAGTCTTACAGGCAAAAATGATGCCGAATAAAAATGCTACATATTATCCTAAAGGCCAAACTTATTAACACATTAAATTAAGCTATTCTCTTTCTGACAATAATTCCTCTTACTATAACACACCGTTTATCTTAAAATTGATTTGGACTTAAGATACAGTTTATGCGGTTTACATAAAATTTCTAAAGCAAGCAGCCATATGTTTTAAAGTAATGAGTATTTTGCTTTGATATCCCAAGGCTTGTAAACACAATATGGTACCTTACCATATAAACTGGATATAAGTTTTCAACATAAATTGATATTTCTCTTTGTTCACAATGCTCTCAAACTCGCACACTTATATTCCTCGCATGATCGGCCTGTAATATCCATATACGTTTATTCATGTATCTATGTTGAGATATGTATCTCACGAAGTCACTGAGAGTAGGTAAATATAATTTGCAACAACCTGCGTTGAGTTCAAATTAAATGAAATGACTAACTCATGTTGTGTAAATTTTAACAGAACACTGTGTTTGTTATGAACATACCATTTCAATTTATATGCGGCTACTGTCGTAGGTAGAAACACCTGTTTGTTTTGCCAGCGTAAAAGAACTTATACTTACAAACGTACTGAAATGTTTTAACGTCTTTCAATTTTAAAGTAATTATGTCTGTTGTATATGACCTGATACATTACAGACACGCACTACAAGGAAGTAATACTATTGAAATTCATCATTTTCTGTAATGTGTAACAAAAGGCATACCATACAATTAGCGCTTTTCAACAAGAACGTAATATTACTCTAACAAACTGTCTTAAAAGAAAACTCTAAAGAGCGCTCTATAATAAATCGCTATCAACCAAAAATTCATGAAACTATAAATGAAACTTATAGAAACTACATGTACATGTCTTATTTGTCTAATTTTTTATCGCTATGTTGTTGCAACTTTCAATGGTGGCATTTTTTCAATTAATGTTTAATTTACAGGTTTGAGGCTATTTAAAATTGCTTCAAGATTTAGGGTGAGACTCTTTAAACTCAGTATAAAAAAATTAACGAACATCAACCATCACAGTGTCAATACGACATTCTTTACATAGACTGAATATTCAAAATAAATCTAAAGATTACATCTTACCTTCAAAATCCTAAATGGGCTGTCAGTTATGCTACAAAGTAGAATGTTGTTACTGTCTAAATCCATTTCAGGCGGGTTACCATTGTGTTCGCCTGTCTCGGACAGCTCATAATTTACATTTAATTGCTTTTTAAACGTTCGTCTTTTATTGTTTGAAAATACTGACAATGCACGTAAAACTGACCTTGTCTTAGTAGTTTGAGTCCGGTGACGAGACATTAGTCTTAACTAACACTTTAAAATCCTTCCTCGATGATTGTTTATATATTTTGGCAGATTAACCGACCAAATAGATTGCAAAGTTAATAATAATGCCACATTTTTATACAACTTTAGACTATAACAGATTATTTTATGCGTATCTAAAGTCTGTTTAAACCTTTAAATACGTATTACGCACTGTCCCAAATTTTGCACTTCTGTGTCAGTCACTACCAATAATCGTTTTAGCGTTCCTTTACAAGATCATTTATCCGAAACAAGAAATTTAACAGTTACGGTGATCGGGTTATACACTAGAGATAAAAAATGTTCCGTCCATTAGAAACAACTAAATGGACCATTAAGCTTAATTCATATTTTATCTAATAGCACGGAGAGAATGGAGAGAATGAAAAAATGTCGAGTTGAGTAAACTGTATTCTACAATATTTCAGCAATTATAAACAATTCAAGTGTGTTTAGATTTCCCGCAAAGTAAATAATTCCTCTCTCGGGCATATAAATAGAGAGGCTGAAAGGCCTGATGGAGAATTGTGTCCCGGTTTAAATTTGCTTGCGCTACAACTAGCAGATAATAGGTAATAAAGAAATGCATTTTTCAGGAATATATATCGAATAATAATATCTTTTGTGCACAAAATGCTACTCTTGCGACACAGTGATCTTTTTCTGTCAGAATTTCGTGTCAAAACAGTGGACTTTTTTTTACAAAGAGTTTAAATTGTTTTTGATAAGGTTATTAATGCCCATTCTCATTATAATATCTTCACAAAAGTTATTCTTTGATAATTTTGAAGAGAAGAAAGACACATCTAGTACAAATATTCTGCAATATCAATCTAAATTTTTTAGTTAGAATATTTAGGGGAATATTTCAAATTTTTTATCTTGTAAAGTAAGCGACATCAGGTGCTTGAAGATGCCATAATGGGCATGAAACACAGGAGACGCGTGTTGAACTGTTATGGAAAACGACCTGGCAGCTCTACACGAGAGTTGAAGTCTTACATAATATCTATGAAATACAATTTTTGTAGAAATTGACTTGAAGTATGAAGTGTTCACAAGGTCGTTGCTTTCATATGTCAATAAGCTGTGTATGCAAACTAATTTTTCTGTTTGTTATTGTACCTAAAAAGGAGAGACAATTTTAATTGAGCCAAAGATGACATTAAAACAGTTGAGATATAATTTGAATTTAAATGAGGAAATCGATCTACAGAATAATGCTCTGCTAGAATTATTCAATCTTTCACTCCAGTGTTGTACAAATTGGTCGTTTAATCTTTGTTTTACTAAAAAAAGAAATATTTTATCATTTCTTACATCTTGGTTTAACCATGAATCTACAAGTCCTAGAGAGCAAAGTAAATTATCAGATATAATTCAGAATCATTTCTCAAACAACTGATAGACAAGATATACGTATTTATCGTGTCTTAATTATAAATATTTTCAACCACTATTTTATAAACATTTGAATAGTTTTGTATAAAGTACGCCCTTATTCAATACTAATGTAATCGTTTTGAGCTGTTTTCTTTGCTACAAAACTTTCAACCGGCATACTACTTCAGAAACATGTATCCCCACAACAGTCGATTAGGATAAGGGATACCAGTTTGTAAAGATAATCTAGCTAATGCCTTGATGTTATAAAGGTAAAGTTATATAAATACTTATTTCATGTATACATGTCTTTTAGAGCTTGACCTGATAGTGTATCCTGTGCTTTGTTCAGCGATCCACTAATGGTAAACACAGCACCTAAATAACAAAATCTATTCACTATTTTCACAAGTTGGCCATCATAAAAAACACCATATTTAGATGTAAAGATATACCCAAGAAGAAAATATTTACCATACACTTAAACCTTTATCAACAATACTCGTTGTTCATCGATCACCATTTCAATTTAGGCTAAAACAGTGCTCTATAAAACACTTGCAAAT
>JAFMSR010000005.1:46200656-46288156 GCA_022818135.1 Saxidomus purpurata
TTCATGTTCTATTTTAAATTATACAGTACACCTTACAGTGTAATCGATACCTCTATGTATGTTTACTGACATATAAACGAAAATATGTATGGATTATCTAAAATGTATTATACAAGTGAAACTAAATTAAAGATGTCGATCATGTGGAAGCTGAGGATGTTGACATTTCACTAAGAGAATACCAGAAGGAACTAGCTATGAACGGGTCGCAAGGAGACAATGTTATCATAATAGCTCCAACCAACACTGGCAAGACAAGAGTGGCATGTAGTATTATGCAGGTATGCTAACTGACTCGACATTTAATAAAAGCATCGTGTTTTGAATGAATGTTACTACATGTGTATATCAGACTGTAAACAAGATCTTTGTTAAGCACTGACAGTTTGCTCCTTGCAGAATCTTTGCTACATAGTCTGATTCAAGAAAATTTATAATCTGTCTAATAAGAGAAAAAAAACTGCATGATAAGCAGTCTTCTTTGTATAGCGGAAATGCAATAATAATCAGCTCAATGTACATGATATTGCTTATTTGCAGATGTGTTTGAAGCAAGTGTATAACAGTAAAATGAAAACCATTCATTAAATATATTTTTCTTTCACTTGGCAAAATATGCAAAAACCATGTTACCAGTACTTGTCCAATTAACAAACGTTCTTTCATTGATCTGCATATACAGGTTCATCTTCGGCGCCAGAGACTGTCAGGGCTGATTGGAAGAGTGATATTTCTAGTAGAAAATGAAGCTCTTGCATGCCAACAAGGAAAAGTGTGTGCAGAGTTGTTACCTGCTTACAGAACGAAGGTGATCAGTGGAAGCGTGCAGAGAGATAAGAAACAATTTTTGAGGGACTTCTTGGATAAGTAATTCTCTTTTTACGTAGAATATGTATTATTCGAAAGGTGTTCCTCTCTGTTATTGGACTCAGATTCTGTAGCCACATACCTAGCTTGACACTAATGGTAGTATAAGCTATTTGAATAGCAGCAAACAAACAACTTGTTCTCAGTTTTCTGGCTTACTATAACAGTTACTGTAATTAATGCAGTTTTATCTTCATGTAATGTAAAGAACGTTGTTTCATGGACAAAGTACCTATGTGCTCACAATGTGTGTCGGTGTCGGTGATTTGTGTATATATGTATCCACGTTTTCACATTTGCAACTGATTTTGATAAATCGTCAACTATTCCTGCCTCGTGTAAGTCCTTTATTTGAAGTAGCCGCTGTTGATGTGGGTAGTGTAAGAATGTTGCCGGTGGTTTGTGTTTATTGTGTTACCCTTTTAAAGAAAAGGCGATATATATGGATCGCTTTGTCCGTCGGTCCGTCACAAAAACTTAACGTTGGCTATAACGTTGCCATTTCTTTAAGAATCCTTCATCAAACATTGAAAATGTATTGCTTATGACAAAAAGGTCGTGATGCCGCCAAATTGTGTAGGTCAAGGTCATATTTGACAGAGTTATGCCCCTTTTTGTACTTAGATGTTGTCACGAAATTATTGGTTATTCTGACAAAGTGTAAGAAGGCAACACAAGTTTTCCACTGAACACCCATCTAGTTTCATCACATTATCGTCTGAGGTTGCCTAATGTATAACAATATATGTATATGGGATTTGACCATATAGGACTTACAAAGCCTCTCGAATATTTTCAGGAGGGACATACTTGTTGTGACAGCGCAGGTGTTGCTGAATGCCCTAAAACATAAAGAAATCGACAGTTTGACAGTGTTCTCTTTAATTGTGTTTGACGAGTGTCACCACACTGATAATCTTCACCGTTTCAATGAGATAATGAGTAAATACATGGACCTTAAATTGCGAGACAATCTAGAGGCACCAGCATTGCCTCAGGTACAATAATTTAAATAAGTTTCCTGTAATGTTACCTTGGACTCCCTTTTAATTGCTCACTTTTGCATCGGTAAGATGTATTTATATATAGAAATTATAAGACTGAACACATGGAATACTAATGCATACTGATTTCGAGAAAAAGCAAAATCCTCTGAAGTTACAAAGAAAAGCCTTTGAAGTGACAGTTTTGTCCACTTGCCTTTTAGTGGATATTTCAGTATTTTCCAAGTGATCAGTTACCTGTATTGTTCCCAAAGGTCTTGTAAAGAGTGTGAAGCTGAGCATAAAAATGAAACAGGTTACTGGAAATTAAAGGTTAACCTACTAAATTTTACACACTAAAAAACTACAAAAATTGTCACGGTTTCGAGTTAATGATGTGTATGCAAGTAATTAAAAAAATATTTCAATGATATTTCAAGTCTTTTTGTGTCGCCCTTTCGGAGAAAAGGCGATACATAGGGATCGCTTTGTCCGTCCGTCCGTCCGTCCGTCGGTCCGTCCGTCCGTCCGTCCGTCACACAAACTTAACGTTGGCTATAACTTTGCCATTTCTTAAGATTTCTTCATCAAACTTTACAATTGTATTGCTTATGACAATAGGGTCATGATGCCACCAAATTTTGTAGGTCAAGGTCATATTTGACAGAGTTATGCCCCTTTTTGTACTTAGATTTTGTCACGAAAACTTAACGTTGGCTATAACTTTGCCATTTCTTAAGATTTCTTCATCAAACTTTCAAATTGTATTGCTTATGACATTAGGGTCATGATGCAACCAAAGTTTGTTGGTCAAGGTCATATATGACAGAATTATGCCCCTTTTTACTCTTAGATTTTGTCACAAAATTGTTGGTTATTCTGACAAAGCATAAGAGGGCGACACAAGTGTTCTACTGAACACCCATCTAGTTGTTGATTTTGCGACGTGACCCTTAATTCATCTTTCTGTGTATATTTATACCCCCACAAAACGAAGTTTGGGGGGGTATATAGGAGTGAGCTTGTCGGTCGGTCGGTCGGTCGGTTGGTCGGTCGGTCTGTTGGTTTACGTTTCCGGATGATAACTCATGAACGACTTTACCCTTTTGAATAATTTTTGGTACACACGTGCAACTTTATGAAATACAGGTCAAGTTCGACTTTGGGGTCAGTAGGTCAAAGGTCAAGGTCACAGTGACTCTGATGTGTAAAACAGTTTCCGGATGATAACTCATGAAAGGCTTGACCGATTTCAATGAAACTTGGTCTGTAGGTAGCTTGCGTGGAGACGCCGCTTGGGATTGCATTTGGGGTCACTAGGGTCAAGGTCAAGGTCACTGTTACTAAAAATAGAAAAATGGTTTCCGCTCAATAACTCAAGTTAGGAGTGACTAATTGCAATCAAACGTAGTGTGTAGGTAGCTTGTGTAGAGAGGAAGCTTGGGATTGCATTTTGGGTCACTAGGTTCAAGGTCAAGGGCACTGTTACTAAAAATAGAAAAATGGTTTCCGCTCAATAACTTGAGTTAGGAGTGACCAATTGTAATGAAACTTGGTGTGTAGGTAGCTTGCTTGGAGAGGAAGCTTTGGGTCACTAGGGTCAAGGTCACTAGGGTCAAAGTCAAGGTCACTGTTACTAAAAATAGATTTTTATTTATTTTTAGTTTTTCGATTGTTTTAAGCAAAAAAAAAAATTTTCGTGGTCAAGGTCACTAGGGTCAAGGTCAAGGTCAGTGTTACTAAAAATAGATTTTTATTTATTTTTAGCTTTTAGAGTCTTTTAAGCCAAAAAAAAATTTTGGGTCAAGGTCACTAGGGTCAAGGTCAAGGTCACTGTTACTAAAAATAGATTTTTATTTATTTTTAGTTTTTAGATTGTTTTAAGCCAAAAATATAATTTGGGGGTCAAGGTCTCTAGGGTTAAGGTCAAGGTCACTTATACTAAAAATGTATTTTTGCTATTAAAACAATACATTTACACAAGTTATTGTATAATAACTCAACTCTATGTCCTTGTGGCCATTCCTTTCTTATGGTTGCCATACTTCTGTGACAAAGCTGTATTGTGGGGGTATAATTCGTCACTCTTGTGACAGTTCTAGTTTTATTTTGCAGATAGTTGGCCTGACGGCTTCCTTAGGGGTTGGCGGTACCACAGACAAACTCGTCGCTATGAAACATATGAAGGGACTTTTGGCTAACCTGGATGCAAAGGTTTTGTGCACAGTCAGAGAAAATAAGGAGGAACTAAATTTTTTTGAAAATAAACCGAATGAAGGTAAATGAGCTGTTACAGATGCATTAGAAAGATCTTAACATTACAATGGACGTAAGATATACAAAAGTTGAAATTACACTGAAATCCTCGGATTCGTTGTTGTTGTTGGAGTGTAACGATCGGTGAACGTAGTGAAAACGTTCGGTCGCATATGATGATAATATGCAAATTTAAAACCCATGTACATGTGATGGGGATTAGGGTAGTATATATAAGGCACAGAGACCCATTCAGGGTTGAGTATACTTTTCACTGAATGGATCTGCTGCGTCTTAGGCCCTCGGCTCGTTACAAATGGTGGCAGCGGTGGGATGAAGACAACTGCCAGACAGGAGTTGCCTTACCCACAAAGTTCTCAGGCCAAGACTCGGGACGAGTCTTCTCGGAGGGGGAAGTAGTATAACGATCGGTGAACGTAGTGAAAACGTTCGGTCGCATATGATGATAATATGCAAATTTAAAACCCATGTACATGTGATGGGGATTAGGGTAGTATATATAAGGCACAGAGACCCATTCAGGGTTGAGTATACTTTTCACTGAATGGATCTGCTGCGTCTTAGGCCCTCGGCTCGTTATAGGAGTTTTATGCCAATTCCAACAGTATTTTGGTCATTCTAACAGGTGGGCAGTTTACCTAACCATCTTTACTAGGAGAACCAGTACTAGACATCTATCCTCCGTAGGAAACTGCCAACTTTCTCATATAAGTTGGTAGTTTCTCACGGAGGATAGGATTCGTATTTTTCGTATTGTATTTTTCTTACATTTTGCTATGCATGAGTATTAAAAACAGCCGTATGCCTCGATTTCACGACAGTGCCAGTCACCATTTACTGCATTAGCAAGTTTTGAAGACTTGTAAATAAATCAATTCCCGTTTCAACGGCTCCTGTCTAAATGTGTCTGCACGTGGTAAATCATATTATTTCGTTTTTAGTTCACCTCAGTACAAAATGCTCATGGAGAGCTATATTGTGACCGCTTGATGTCCGTTGTCGAGCGTCGTCCGTCGTCAATAATTGCTTCGAACGACATCTTCTCCTTAATCACTGAGTCAATTTCAAAACAAAATTACAGGATTGTTCCTTGGATGGTCTTCCATCAAATTTTTTAATAGTTCCGCTCCACTGCACAAAATGGCTGCCAGAGCTAAAATACAAAAAATCTTTTAAACGACATCTCTTCCTAAACCACTGCGCCAATTTCAACCAAACTTGACAGGATCGTCACTCGGCTGGTCTTCTACTAAACTTGCTCGCAGAACTCTGCTCCAACGCACAATTATTATCAGAAATTTTTCAGATCTCCTGATGTATTGCAGGTGTTAGATATGTTCACTCAGGGGAGCGATATAGGACCATCACGGCACTCTTGTTGTTGTTTGTAGTCGTGTATATGATTTGCGTATTATACTGTTACAGAAATAGTCACTGCTAGAAAAAGGCAAAATGACATTTTCAGACAAGCCATTCTGGATATAATGGAGACTATAGATAAATATATGAGATCTCACGAGAGTAAGTTTATCATTTTCTAACATGTATCGTATTTATTCATATCCAGTATATTAAAGTTAGGCTCGCTTGTTACGTCATTGTTTATACAGAAGTATGAACTATATTAAATCAAGCCTCTTGTCTGCTGCATTCTTTTTAATTAAAGTTCGGACGACTCTCAACTCCTAAATTATTTAAGCAGAACTAACCATGCAATCTTTTTGGGAAATATCATGTTTGGGTTAAGACTGGCAAGCTAAGGAATGAACGGCTGAAATCATATTCTTTATATTGCAGCCTTATTGCACTTTATTTGTCTACGTCCGACACGCAGGTAAAAAAAATTAAAGAGAATTACAAGAACATTTAAAATTTAGTCGTGTCTAGACAATAGCAGTGGTATGTCCAAACAATATATTGTTTTGTAATTAGTTCACAAAATCATATTTCATGCTCAGGTATGGGGAACCTCCTAGAAAAAGACAAGTTCATCAAGATAATATGTCGAGTACCACCTTCTCGGGGCACAGAGCAGTTTCTCCAGTGGCTCAGTCAGTTTAAAGATGCCATAGGGAGAGTCAGTTCTGGAGCTGCCTGTAGAATGATGAATCCATGCCGATTGCATTTAGAGGTGTGTATATTATCGCTAAGATTTAAAAGAGTTTACATATAGAAAGGCATTGTGACGGGTGTATTTACACAAAGGTCTCTCTGGTTATTTTTATTTTGCAGTTTTAGAAGTAGAAAGTATATTCGCATTGAAAGAGGCACTCCCTAAATCTGGTGTCAAATTAAATAACTTCAAAAACATAAATAATATAATATTAGTACCGTAAAACATTAAAAAATAAATATATGTAAAGTTGTTGTTGTATAATTACATGTAGTAAGTGAATAACGATTTATAACAGAAGGTCTCCATGTTGATTCTTTGTGCTAAAATGAGGCTTTTTTCGATATATCTTGTTCTTTAGAATTGTATTTATTTATCATTTTACGTTCATTGGACAAATTTTTTATGTCTGGAGATGGAGTGTCTACTCTGTCACCATCATGATACTGTTTGAATTGAACATTGGAGTCTAATTACCAACTGAATATGTAGTCTTAAATAGTGAAAATGGATTTTGAAATACACACATGTAAAATCACATCTAACGGGATTTCTTATAATCAGGTGTACAACAAGGCCTTGCTAGTACATGCCAATGCTAGGATTAAGGATGCTGAGGCTATTCTTGAAGAGTTCATGGACAAGGAGATGGAGATAGAACCAGAAAATGAAACAGACAAAATGCTAATTGGCCTGTACAGAAGTAAGTGATATGCGACTGTTTCATGAATAATTCTTTAAATTTGAATGGGGCGTTTTAAAAACTTAAAACGGTTATGTTTAGATTAAACTATTCATGAGACAATACAAAGGTTTGAACAATTTAGTTGGAGGTTTGCATTCAAGCAGAGAGCTCACTATTTAAGTTACTCTTGTATGAAGATTATGCAGCATCATAAACGTCATATCACGAACAAACGACAGTTTTACTGTTTTTACAATCGTGTTTTTATGGTATCATTTTAGTTCTATACGTTTTATATTTTATTGCTGTCCGTCACATTTGTACAGTAATGTTTCAACAATTTGTTATCATTTATATACAAGATCTGAGGACCAGAAATTTTGATGACGAACCCGAGAACCCGAAACTTTTGAAGATGCAGGAGTTATTGATAAATATCCTTGGCAATGATGAAGATACACGTGGTATTATATTTGTAAAGACTCGTGAGCTCGCTAAGGCATTGGTGAAATGGATGCGAGAAACAGTCACATTAAAAACACTGAATGCTATAGAGTTTATTGGTCAGGCCGCATCAGCAGCGGAAGGAGGTAGATACAGTAAATTTACATTTTATGATCATCCTTTGCTATAACCTTGATATAACGGAAGTAAGTTTCTGATCCCAATGACATGTAATAAAATAAATCAATGTTATTCGTAATAACTTAACCACATGTTCATTTGTTTGATCCCAACTTATGAAGATTGTAAGGCAAGTTGTCTTGAGTCTAAAGTATAAAAGCATTTTTCCCGCCTTTCAGGTATGACAAAGAGCGGACAGAAAGATGTGCTTGAATATTTCAAAGATGGAAGACACAAAGTTGTCATTGCTACCTCGGTGGCAGAGGAAGGGTTAGACATAACAAAATGTAACCTGGTCATTCGCTATGAGCATGTCACAAACGAAATCGTGAGACTGCAGTCCAGAGGTAAGTAATTCTGAAATGTTTCGTGCTAGTCTGAATACTTTGGTTTTCCATGATATGAAATCCAAAATAATGTAAAGATATGAAATTAATACAGTTAAAGTGACATTATGCGCATTTTTTTCAAGTAAAAATCCAGCTGAATATGGTGTGTGTACAAAAGCGTAGAGGAAATAATAGCTTTTAACCCAATACACCAAACTCTTCATGCTACCAGTATGAAATAATAACTTTCCAAAATTGATTTTCTTTTTGACTGGGGAGTAAATTTAAGAAAAGAACACTGCTGCGGAGTTGCTTCCCTTCCCTGCCGAAATCTCAACCACATAACACGACACAATCACTATCTTTTATCAGTCCGATTTTTTTATATCTAAAGCACCAACTTTAAATACTAATGCGGCATAATCATTCATTTAACACATTTAAATGAACGCAACCAAAAATTGCTTTTATAAACTGTCACCAAAATACACTATGTGCAGTAAGATGCGCATAATGTCACTTTAAACGATTGTAAATGCTGACTTGTACGCGGGTAAGCTAACGTATGTTTTTAATATTTAAAAGGTTTTTAGTATTAATTTTATTTGAAGTACTGAAATAAGTACATGTATTTTGGTGTTGTTTGTGATTTCAGGTCGAGCAAGAGCCAAAAATAGTAAATACTACGTTTTGACGGCAGAGGGTTCATGGATAGAAGCAAAGGAAGAAAAGAATAAAATGCTTGAGGAACTAATGAAAAGAATGGTTCCTATACTACAAGCCTACATTGAAGAGCATCCAAATCGGTGGGAAGAAGAGATACGGAATATACAAGAGGAACAGAAACAAGCTGAAGAGATGAAAGAAAAGCAGCGTGAAGCAAATACTACAACAGGCGAGGTGGAATTCCGATGTCTGAACTGCAACCAGTTTATCTGTATGTCCTCAGACATTCGCAAGATTATGAATATGCACCATGTTGTGGTTGATAAAGATGTGCAAACACGTCTTATTTCTTTCCGTGATCCGCATCCTAAGTTCATGGAGGATGAGCTAAAATATGATGGTTTGGTTTTCTGTGGGGATCCAGAATGCCAGCGGGAGCTTGGGGGAATATGCGAGTACCGCCATGTTGAATTTCCCTTGCTGAAAATAAAGTGCTTTAAAGTTGTCAACAAACACGGTCAAAGTCGTACATTCAAACAATGGAAAAAAATTACTTTTGAGATAGAGGAATTCAGCTTAGACGATCTGAGGGAAGTTGTTGAAAGGAGAAGAGCAGACATGTAGAAATGTATATTAAAAATTTGTACTGAACCTACGCAGATGCACATAACACATTGTCTATACGAAATGTAAATTTCTTTCTATATATATTCTAAATATTCACCTAGTATCTTACAATTCTGGGAGGATAAAATTATCCAGTATACAAATGAAAGCTAAAGCAACAAAAAAGTTGATCTACATCATCATTAGAAAAAAACTACAAATTAAACCGTGAATGCATTTATGTCAAATTAAGAATTGTTTCAAATTTATTCTTGTATCAATCGATTTGTAGTTATGCTTCTCTAAATGTTTCTAACAATTTCAGACGTTTCGAAATTTTGACTACTTTTTACCAAAATCGTTGGATAAGCAGTTATAAAATATTCCAATTTTATAAATATTTGATATTGAGCATCAATTGTTTGATATAACATATGACACTTGTTTTGAAAATTGAAGTTAAAACTGCTCCCTCATAGTTTCAGGCGAAAAAAAATTCTCCAAAATATTATATTCAAGTGTAAAATGTAAAAGTAAATGCAAGAATCAACATGGAAAGTAAAATTCCACGTAGCAAATTACTTGACAGCGTATGATTTCAAATATACAGATAGACTCGACAGGAATTTATACTCGGACCTTTTTATATGTTTATTCGTTCTCAAATATATTATTTTCAGAGAGTTTGGGGAACATCATTTTTTCACCAAAATCTGAGAGCGAGCAGCTTTAAGTTATTTTTTATTATCCCCCACCAAAGGCGGAGGGATATTGTTTTGGCGTTGTCGGTCTGGCCGTCAGTCCGTCCGTCCCTCCGGATCGCGAGTATACTCCTTGTTGAGTGATGCAATTACTGGAGATGATGATGAGATGATGATGATGATGATTCATAACTCAAGAACCAATGGATAGAATTTCATGAAACTTAAAAGAAGTGTACAATAGCATAATGCCGCGGCGCAAACACAACTTTTGTCAAGATTGGATTAGTATCTCCAGAGTTATTGCCCTTTAATTGTTAATTTCTTCCATATTTAATATAAAAACATTAAAATTCTATTTCTCTGAGACAGGTTATTAAAATTAAATTGTAATGACTCAAATAAATTGATGGTCACTCTTTCAAATATCCACCCCGACACATCCTGAGTCTTTTTAGAAATGAGGCCCCTAAAGGGTGCAGCACTTTCTTAAATATTCTATTTACAAACTTAGAAAGTTTTGCTTTCTGATACTAATAGTACTGACTTAATTTAACTTACAACAACTGAGTTCTGTATCACTGAAAGATGCAGAAAAAAGAATTACCCCTCAGATTTGTTTGGTGTTGTCTGCTTCTATAATGTTTTCGGTTGTTGGTATTGTATTATCCTGTCTTTCATGTGTTTCTGTTTTCTTTTAGGCATTACAGCTTATCTAAAGAAATTTAATTTTTACATATAGTACTATTTATAACTGTATATGACTTTAATGTTAATGAAAGAAGACGAATAAAGTTTTATTGTGTATTCATTTGTATCTTTAGCAAGTTTATTTTTTAAAGGAATTCTCGAGTCGTCCAGGAAGGGAAAGAAGATGCACTTCAACTTACTTAGTGACATTACAGAGAATCGAGTCATTGATTCCCTTAACGATAACATACATGTATGCGTGAACATTTCGAAAATATACATATTATACCACTGAAAATTTGATGTACGTTTCATTTAACAAGCGTCGCACTTTCCGAGACGATCGGGTTTTTTCCTTTATTCAGCAAGCGTTTGAGGAAAAAACTTTTGAAGTTAACTGTGATCATCGGATTGTAAAATTCTTTTAACTTAGAAACTGAGTGCTAACACATGTTTAGGAATTAAAAAAATGTTTCCTGTTTGCAAATTACAGAGCAGTGTAATAGGTCAAAATACGCTGAATTTTTACTTTTAATTTGTATTTGGACACTGAGGTTAAATATGTAGAGCACTAAACCATGTCAACATGCATAAAACATTAAATTTGAACATGTTTGATAGTTCACTATATCACTTAATCACGAATTTGTAGTAACATGCCTTACTCACTTGTATTCAATTACTAAAAGAGTCACCGAAGGTAATTTAGCTACTGTATTTTTCCAAATCATAATCGACAGTGTCGGGTAGCTTGAAATGAAAGATAAAGGGGCGATTCCTATGTTTTCATATATTTAGCCGAGTTGGAAAATGACTGTTGATATAAACAGTCTCTGTCACGCTTTTGCATCGCAGTTAACACCTAAATTGTTACTGAATTTATGTAGATCTTCTTGCAGTCTTGCTAGACGTAAGTAATGTGAACTGTTTATACGAACTACATGTATATTATTTCACCATCACCTTCTACAGCGACTGGCTCTCTACAAAACATATACCGACGCGCCATATAAGAAATCAAAGCGTCGTGAGCGCTGAAGGCCTGGGGCTTATAGGTTAACTCACAGAAAAACAACTTTTGACCTACGTGTTTTCTTCCTCACGGTTACAACAATTTAGGATTTCTTAATTAGGTCTTCCATTTTACAATAGAGTAGGTGGGGAAAATGGCCTTTACTTGAGCATCACTTCCTTTAGATTACAACAATTTAGGATGCAGTCTTAGTTATGTCTTCCATCTTTAAATAATAACTTTTGGTCCCGGTCTTACTCCCACTTCCATATCATACTGGCAGTCTCATACATGTAATGCTGTTAATAGCTGATGCCCTTGAAAGATTAAACACCATATACGAGGCACGGATTCAGATTCCACCAGACCCACTCCGGCCACAAACCACCAAAACAATTTAGGCAACCTATACGGGTGCCCGACCAATAACCATCATCACCTCAAATTTCGTGTGGGAATATATAGGATCGATAATATAATCGAGATATGGTCATCCCATACCCAAACCCTCACAGACCAGATTGAGGGTGTACAGGGAAGAGCAGGCCGATGGATAAAGTCCGATTTTTGGACAAACATCCAGTGTCACGGACATGCTCCATTCCCTTAACTTACGCGAAATAGATCTTACGCGTATTGATAACAGATTATCACTTATGTACATAATCCATCATGAACTGGTTGCTATCCCAATTAAAAGCTACCTTACTTGCTCCCTTATCCCGCAGCACACACCACTTCCACTCTTTAAGCTTTAAGTAAGTCACAACAACCACAGACTATTAAAGATGAAGAATATTCAAAACATCTATTCCAAGCCATCTCACACATCTGCAATAAATTTAAGAACGCTACTATTTGGATTGCGGGTGATTTCAATCTACCAGATATTGATTGGTCAAACAACTCCATCAGTGGACACCAATAACGAAAGGCCATAAACGAACAATTTCTTCTCCTAGAACCTGAACTAGGCCTCACACAAATTGTTGACTTCCCTACAAGAGGCGACAATATACTTGACCTTTTCCTCACCAATCGACAACAACTTGTCAACCACTGCACAGCAACCCCAGGGATAAACGACCACCATGCCATATTTGTTGACACCAACATGTGTGCCACACGTCTTAAACCGGCAAGGCGTACCCTGTACATGTGGGGGAAGGCCAACATCAATACCATTAAAGAAAAAAGCAAAGCCTTATCAGATACCTTACTAGAGAAAATCAACCCCTCTTCAGATATTAACTACATCTGGACTTTTTCAAAAACGGCTGCCAAAAGATCATTGAAGATGAAGTCCCACATCGCCAAAGTGCTCAAAGATTTAATCAGCCATGGATTAACCGGGATATAAGGCGAATTACCAGACTGAAACGAAGGTGGTTCCGGCGTGCGAAGAACTCAATATCCACTTCTAACTGGTCCAAATATAAAAAAGGAAAGCCCAGCGCCTATGCAGGTCCGTTCACAATGCCCACATATCAGACATGCTCCAGCCAGACCATCAAAACCCAAAAGTCTTCTGGAACTCAGTAAAAGACAACTTTGGTGTGTCTTCACTCAAGAAGAACGGGTTGGCATACAGCGATGGTAAACAGAAAGCTGAACTTCGGAACGACCAGTTCACCTCTGTCTTCACCAAAGAGGACATGGCTCAACGTCCTACTCTTCCTCCTAGTCGCTTACCAACTCTAAACCCTATACATGTCACGATTAAGGGCGTCCAGAAGCTTCTGTCGCATCTCAAACCACACAAGGCTCCAGGCCCAGACAAGATACCCACTAGGCTCCTCAAACTTGCCTCCGCAGAGTTGTCGGGAGGCAAGTTGTCTCCAGGCCTAGCAAACCTATTCCAACTGTCTCTGGATCAAGGTCAGATTCCACTTGACTGGAAAACCATCCTTGTCTCACCTGTCTTCGAAAAGGGAAATCGTTCCTCACCATCCAACTACAGACCTATCTCTCTAACATCAGTCTCCTGCAAGGTGCTGGAACACATCATCTTCAGCAACATCATGTCTCACCTTGACTCACACAACATCCTCTCTGACTACTAACATGGGTTCAGAAAAAAAACGCTCCTGCGACACTCAACTACTAATGACCATCAATGACTTAGCTAAAGGAATAGATAACAACCATCAAATTGACGCTGTTCTACTCGACTTCTCGAAAGCATTTGATAAAGTTCCACACTTACGTCTTCTTCAGAAACTGGACCATTATGGAATAAGAGGCACAACCCACTCCTGGATTGAAGACTTTCTCTCGTCGCGCACACAACAGGTTGTCCGTGAGGGCTCCTTTTCAGCTACCTCACCTGTCACCTCTGGCGTCCCTCAGGGCAGCGTCCTTGGCCCTCTTCTTTTCTTGGCCTACATCAATTATCTACCCTCCAAAGTCCAATCCACAGCTCGACTCTTCGCCGATGATTGCCTCCTGTATAGAATCATCCGTAGCCCTGACGACTCACGCCAACTTCAGTATGACCTTGATAGTCTCCAATCCTGAGAGGATGATTGGCAGATGGCTTTTAACCCCGACAAATGTGAAGTCATCCACATCTCCACAAAAAGAAAACCTATCCCCAACACCTATAGCATCCACGGAAAAGAACTCAACACCGCAGATTATGCCAAATATCTTGGAGTTACCATTTCTTCAGACCTCTCTTGGAAAAAACACATTGATAACATCACCAAAAAAGCCAATTTCACCATGTCCTTCATCAGGCGAAACATACGATCTAGCCCTCCAAGCGCCAAGTCTAATGCTTTCAAGATATATGTTCGACCTTCTGTTGAATACGCCTCATCTGTCTTTTCCCCTCACTCTGAGGGTCTCATCAACCAACTAGCAATGGTCCAACGTCGCGCTGCAAGATTCGTGAAACAACACTACGCGCGAACAAGCAGCGTCACTGACATGCTTACCGACCTCAAATGGGACACCCTCCAACACCGGCGCAACAACACCAGAACAAGATAGCTCACAACCTTGTGGATATTACACCAGATCCTCCACTTATCAATGCTAAGTCTATCAGAGGGCACAACCAACGCTTCAGCCAAATCCGAGCACGCACCTCCATCTTCCAAAAAAGTTTCTTTCCCGCAACCATCGTGCTTTGGAACAAATTGCCGCAAGACGTTGTTGACCAGACCAGCCTGGATGCTTTCCAATCAGCTCCGGCCAGCCAACATATAAAATACTAGTCATGGAGTTGTTTTTTACCCTTTTAATAGAAATTGTAAATAGTGGAACTTTTTTTTAAAATTATTTTTGAAAACAGTCAGTCCTGCCTGCTGCGTATGTATATACAGTTTTAGCCAATTGCGAGTATACTCCTTGTGGAGTGATGCAATCACTGGAAATGATGATGATGATGATGATGACTATTATAAGTACTCCTTCTTTCACGCAGCTATATTCCACTGGAACCACCTTCCGGTCAGGATCAGCAGCTTCACCCCAGCCTTTTCCATCTTATAAATGTGCTTAAAAGTGTTTTGTTTTGTACATATTTAGATATATTTGTTCTGTAATTTTGAGCTGTTTTACGAAATGTCCCACTTGTCTTAGTTTCCCAAAGAAATGGGGGTACTTATTTTAGTTAGTATCAGTGTTTTATGTCGTATGCTTTCAACGTATGTGTTTCTGTCTGTTTTATCTGTATGTAGCTACTCACTGTTATTCTTAGACCAACTATTCTTATGCATATTGCTTATATCATGTGATCAATTATCTTATGTTTTATGCTGCTAAACATATTTAACAAATTGCTTAAAATTCATATTTCTTTTACAACAGGTTGTTTTGTTACATTTGTTAATGTGTCTTTGTTTTAGTCGATAAATAGCTTCTAGCTAATGTTGTATACTTATCTATGACCGACTTTGAATAAAGATTTTTGTATCTACCCCCCGACGTCGTCCACTCCTCAATGTGGCAGAACAACCTATCTAATATAAGACCGTAAATAAGACCGAAGAAGCCGTTGATAGGGATGTTATCATTATTAACCAATCGGGAAGCAGCTTTGACTTAGCTGCTAGGTGCGAGACTGCTTTGTATAAAAATGGCTGACAAATAGCTTTCACACTGTCATATTTATCTCTCTTTATTTGCTTAGTTAAAGAACATGCCTCCTAAAAAGCCCGTGCCAGTAAAAGCTCCTGCAGCTCGAGCACCCGCAAAACCAGCTGGCCGAGGTGCACCTGCTTCTCGGGGGGCACCAGGCGGAAGAGGAGCACCAGCTGGAAGAGGTGGACCAGCAAAGAAAGGAGCAGCTCAAGCTCAAGGTATTTCCTCATTGTCAATATTTTGTTACTGTTCAGGATGTAATAAGTTTTCTTCCATTGGTTTCAAAACTTTACCTGTCACTTTAATTGTTTAAGTTTAAATAATAAGTTGTAGATGTTTGCACATTTGCCTCTCAGCAATGTGACCTAGCCTCAATACTCTTCTTCTTCCTTTACAAGAGCCGGGATCCTGAGGGTACGTATTGAGGCTCTGCTAACTATATACATGGTGAGACGGAACAAGTAGCGCTCTACGGTATATAGCCGTTAAAATCTTTAAAAACCACTTAAAACTATGTACATTAGCAGATCAGGTTACTAGGGACTGGCAGCATTCAGGCGCACACAGAAGACATCTAGGGAATCCGTGGCGGTGACTGTAACTGGAAGCTGATTCCAGTTTACCATGGTCCTTGGAAAGAAGGTATTGGCATACATTGTGGATGTGATGCCGTCTTGTGTGAAGCGAGCTCTTGTCCTGCTATAACTTCTCAGGTATTCTTCCTTGCTGGTGTCGACCATGTCATGCTGGATTCGGTACAGCATGTGTAGTCTAGCCTCCTGCCTGCGTTGTTGTAGTGGATTCCATTTGAGGCGCTTCAACATGTCAGTCATGCATCCAGGTGTTCTAGAGGTGTAGTCGTTCGTGACATACCTAGCTGCCCTTCTCTGGATTTGTTCCAACATGTTGACATTCGACTGTTTGTGTGGGTCGCATACAGTAGCCGCGTACTCTAGACCGAGGCGTACCAGGGCGCGAT
The DNA here is from genome assembly GCA_022818135.1 of Saxidomus purpurata. Lineage (NCBI taxonomy): Eukaryota > Metazoa > Mollusca > Bivalvia > Venerida > Veneridae > Saxidomus > Saxidomus purpurata. Next base: position 46,217,278 of record JAFMSR010000005.1, read on the forward strand.
ACCCAGCAGCCTTGACCCTTGGGGAACACTCGGTGACTCCTTCAGATTACTCTTTACAAAACCCAGTGTTCTGCTACCCTTGGCTGCAACATTTTGTATGTGCTTGTCCCATGTGAGGTTGTTGGCGACAGTAACACACAGGTATTTGCTGTGGTGCGCTACTTCTAGGGCCTGGCCATGAAGACGGTATGTGTAGCGTTTGGTTTTGCTCTTGTCACCTGATATATGTATGGCATAGCATTTTGAGGCATTGAAGCTCATGAGCCAGGTCTTTTCCCACTTTTCCAGGGCATCAAGGTCTTTTTGTAGGCTATGGTTGTCATCAAGTGTCTTTGTCTTTCTGTACAGAAGGCTGTCGTCTGCGAAGAGTCTTATGTCTGACGAAGTGCATTCTGGCATGTCATTTATATGCTAGAAAAAGCAGTGGGCCTAACACAGTTCCCTGTGGGACGCCAGAGAGTACATCGCCCTGGGTTGACTTGGCACCTTCAAGAACAACTTGTTGCTTTCTGTTTGATAGGAAAGACCGTATCCACTGGTTGAGTGGGCCCCATAGTAATCCAGTTTGTATAGTTATCTGTTGTGTGGAACCTTATCAAATGCCCTTTCAAAATCTAGGAGAATGATGTCGACTTGTTCTTTGTTTGACACTTGTTTGGCTATGGTGTCGATGGTCACTATAAGCTGAGACTCGCATGAGCGGCGCTTTCTAAATCCATGTTGATTGTCGCACAGAGTGTTGTTTTCATCAAAATGGGACGTGATGCTACTATGGATGATGTGCTCAAGAATCTTACAAGTAACTGAAGTTGACTGCAAGACTGACTCATTTTACAAACTTACATTTACATGTATGTCTGTCTTTACGCGAAGGGCGACTATTGTACATAGCATAAAACCCTTGCGCACAATTAGTTGGGTACAGTGTTACCTAGGTTCAATCCTAGCCATCCGCTCCAATACAGGTACTTGTCCTGTTGAACATTGGATTAGTATAGGAGTGGATGGCAAGGTCGGATGGTAGTGTTTTCTTCGACCTCCCGTTTCGTCACCAAGAATTTTGTGTTCAAAAGAGGTTGTGGTTTCGTCACTCTTATTTAATTGTATATTTAATTGTTAGTTTGTCATAAATGGCATCAAACAAACCAATTAACGTTGTCGTTACACGTAATTATAGGACGCATCAGGGTATTATGAACACATTATTTCATCCAAATTAAGTAATTAGTTGACTATTATCAGTCATATAAATCAATTTGAATTTAAGAATGGATTGGGTTAAGCGAGTATTAGTGTCAAAATATTTATTCAAATTAATGACAGAAAACAAGTTATAGTACAAGTTAAGACACAAAACAAGTTATAGATCTAGTTATAAAAGTTTTATTCAGAAAATGACAGAAATAACATATCAAATCCAACTATACATAACAAACACACACTACAGGAGTGATGGCCACGAACACAAATAAATAAATACATTCAAAAAATTTACACAAATCTATCAGAATTTATTCCTTCAATATTTTTTTTTGTAAAGACACAAAACAATAACATAATATACGGTACAAACATAGGAATGATGGACACGGACACATATAAAAAATTATTCATTCAAAATATTTACACAATTCAATAATGTAATTGGTATTCTCCTTTAACTGTGTGAACTGTGTGATTTTTGATTTGAGTATTTAGCTTGACTAGTTCGTGAGAATCTATGGAGAGCTATTTACAAACCCTTGTGTGACGGCCTTTGCTTCTTTGGTTAAAGTTTTGCCTGCTAAGTACTATCATGCACATATCTCAGTAACCACTTATGATATTGACTTGAAACTTTGTTCATGTCTTTTGGGGTGTCATAAAATCAAGGCATATAACTCTTGAAAAAAATTTAGTACAAATTATGGCCCTTGTTTGACTTTTGAAAATTTGGTTAAAGTTTTGCCTGCTAGGTACTATCATGCACATATCTCAGTAACCACTTATGATATTGACTTGAAACTTTGTTCATGTCTTTAGGGGTGTCATACAATCAAGGCATATAACTCTTGAAAAAATTTAGTACAAATTATGGCCCTTGTTTGACTTTGAAAATTTGGTTAAAGTTTTGCCTGCTAGGTACTATCATGCACATATCTCAGTAACCACTTATGATATTGACTTGAAACTTTGTTCATGTCTTTAGGGGTGTCATACAATCAAGGCAGATAACTTTTGAAAAAATTTAGTACAAATTATGGCCCTTGTTTGACTTTGAAAATTTGGTTAAAGTTTTGCCTGCTAGGTACTATCGTGCACATATCTCAGTAACCACTTGTGATATTGACTTCAATACTTACGTTAATGTCTCTAGGGGTGTCACACAGTCAAGTCAGATAACTCTTGTATAAATTTAGTACTAATTATGGCCCTTGTTTGACTTTAAATTTATACATCAGTACATCTGTCCGGCTGGTTATATGATATTTAGATTGCTGTTAATTGTACCTAACAGACTCTTACTAAAGTTTATTATTAGTAGTATTAATATAATAATTAAATACAAAATTAGACGCTACATCACAGTACATGGTTTATTGTAAAGTTTATAGTGCTCTACTGCACTGGGCTGCAAAGTAGTTCTGACTATCAAAATTTAAAAGTTCATGTACTCATAGCTTACTGTCAAGCAGATAAACCAGGAAGGGAATGCTTACATTCTTTAGCTGAACCACAGGCTGAGTGTTCATATTCACTAAACATTACAATTGCAAGTTAAATGAAGTCTTAAAACCATCCCTTACCTCAAAATTCTCTACCTGTAAATGTGCATTCTAGCCAGAAGTATTTAAACAATACTTTATTTAATGCATTACCTTTATTAAATTTAAGGAGCAAAGAAGACTGCCCCAGCACCAGAGAAACCAAAGGCAAAGGTGTGGACAGAAAAAGATGATGCAGCAAGAAAAATTCAGACAAAATTTCGACAATACAGGGCGAAAAAAGTTCTAGATAAAAAAAAGAAAGACAAACAAGATTATGATGATCTTATGGACAAATTGGAGAAAGAGGTTTCATTTTTTGTGTCATTTATAGGTGATTTGTTCACAGTTACAGCCGTTATGAGATGTTACTGTAAGTTATTTCAAAATTGTCACTCAGTTAGGATAAATGTTACAAGTGATTAGATTAGGTACAGCCAATGGTTAATTCCAGACCTGTAGCTGTCGCACAGTCATTTTATAAGATACAGAAGACATGGTAACTTTGATATTTTTTATGTTGTTTAACTCTAGACAAAAAAGTCAATTTTTCCCAAAAGGAGTTCACCACGAGTCTTAGGTCAAGACTTTCAGATTTCCTAATTTCCAAAGCTTGCATTTAGAACAGGGAATATTCATATTGCAATTAAAGATAAGATACAAATGTAGATAGATTTTATTTGAGTTAGAGATGTAACAATACCATATAAGCACTTCAGGTGCTTTAAAACCATAGATGTAAACACTTGGCATAAACTCTACTTACACCATGTTTTTGTTAATTCAGTTTTTCACTTTTTGGGTAATTCTTGTAATAGTTAAACATTGTCCTTTTTGCCGTGAGTGTCCAATAGTACTCAATCACTGTTCATATTGTAGGCTTTTGTCAAGCTTGTGCAAATGGAGCAGGAAAAGGCAGAGAAACAAAGACAGAAAGAGGAAGCAGAAAGAAGAAGAAAGAGAGAAGAAAAACAGCGAATGAAGAGAATGTTAGAGGCTGCATTTGATGGAGATGTTGAGGAGATGACTCTGGTTTTAAAAGAAGTATGAAATGAGCAATAGTCTTCTGTTTAGTCATCTGTTTTCAACTTCCTTTAGTGAGTTAATGCTATGTCAGTATTTTTAACTAAACAGGTCCTTAACTTTTGCTTTTATGCACATTTAAAGCAAGTTGAGGCTTCATTCTTTTTAGACCACTCACCAGTATATTGTAAAATTGACTATTGCTGGTATAACCATGATAACAGTGCCTGTTGATGTTATGAATCAGAGAAATGTAACTTTATGATGTCTAAGTTGACTTCAATTCAAACTGGATTGAAAACCACAAGGTTTACTGTGATACTTCATTGCTAATTTTGTGTGCTGTACTTCAGGTTGTTGCAGCAGACGACAAGTATGGTGTGGGAAAGGACGATGTGATAGGACGTGCACTGAGAGCCAAACATATTACAAATGTAGTTGAATGTGAAGATGCCAATGAGAACACTCCTGTATCAGAAGCTGCAAGTAAGGTATTCATTTATTTGACTGTGCTGCTGAAAAACAGACTAAAATATATGCTTCACATGCATAATTTGAAAAAAGATATTTCCAGCAGAAATTTTTGAATTGGTGAACTGTAAAACTGGAGAAAAAAAAGAGCCAGTCTGTCTATACTAATTATTTTATTTGGCAATTCAGCAGTTGAAAACGCTTCAGTATTGAAATGTGCATGCACGTATAAAGATTATGTTTATAATTCAGCGAGTCAGTCTGTCTGAGTTATTACTTTATTAATCAGGTTTTCAACAAACTTGAAAATTGTGGTTATTGTATTGGAGTATGTACGGTCGTTGAGCAGGCAGTATGAAACAGGCTGTTTCCAGTCAACAACTTAAGTTAAGAATGAGGTCTTACCATGAAACTTAGTATGTAGGTAATTTATATGGAGAGATAAATTGGTATTGCTTTGAGGCTTCTTAGGTCAAGGTCGCTGTTAATAAAAATAATAAAATAGTTTCCTGCCAGTAACTTGTTTTTGGAATGAGGCATTGCCATGAAAATTGGTATGCAAGTAGCTTTTAGTTATTATTATTTATTAGCTTGGAATTGTATTTGAGTTCCTAGGTTCAGGTCAAGGTTTCCTGTTTAACACCTGTTTAAATGTTGTTTGCACACCACTAAGTGGCTGAATTCACTTGCGGTGATTTTTTTCCTTTCAAAAGTGAAAAAACTTCTGCTCATTTTATGTTGAAAACCTGATTTCTTGGCATTGCAATGTTTCTTATATTCTGTAATTATTTAAGGTAATTTCCTAACATAAAAGATTAACTCACTATCTCTGCTGTAAAGCAGGAGAAAGGTTATAGTTGTAAGGGTCTTTATCTATCAGTCTGTTCATCACTGTATCATATCTGTCCCATATCTCCCATACCCCTTGAAGAAATCTGATAAAACTTTGGTCCTATACATAACATGTTCACATGAGCAGAATGATGTTGGACAGTATCAGAAAATGCACTAACATCTACAGAGAACAGCTTTGACTGAGTAAAAGACTTTAAAATATGATGTATTAACAGCATGCCTATACTACTGTGGGGTATCACCCCTTTTTGATTAATAAACAAACAGATGCAGATCAGAGTTTGAGAACACACAGACTTTGGTTACAAAACATATATGTTAGCATGCACACAGTACTGGTTCATCTCTAATTTTGGCTTAAAGTAGGACTTTTATAAGTACATGTATATAATAAAGAGAGGATGTATGTACTTCCCTTGTTTAGGTGGAGGTCATACTGAAGCTATCAAGTTTTTGCTCGAGAGAGGAGCAGACCCCAACAAGATCGGACAGTTTATGAGAACTCCGCTGTACAGAGCTGCTTTTGCTGGACATCTTGAGGCATGTGAGGTAAGGGGCAGAGTGAGATAGTTTACCTCAACAGAAATCTTATGTACATAGCTGCTTTAATCCACTAGATGTATTGTAAGTTTATAAGGTAAACAGCAGATTGTAAATTTAATGATAAATTAGGACAGTTTATGAGAACCTTGCTGTACAAAGCTGGTACTGTTGAGCATGTCTAGGACTTTTAAAGTAAATATCATATGCTGACAGAATAATTATGTCAGTTTGTTAGAACTTTGCTGGCGGCAGTGCATTCAGTGGACACTTCAGGGTTAGCAGAAACCTGCTCTTACAAAGCAGTCAAATAATTCTGTTGTACATTGCCTTTGCTGAAATTCTAGCGGCATGTTCAATGGCTGTAAATTAAAGCCAAAATCACAGACCTATATACACATATATATGTGTATATAGGTCTGTGCTAAAATAGAGAGGCCATAACTTGATATATGGAGTCTCATAAGGAATAGACTCTGAGAGAATGGACAACTTACAAACACTGTTTATACAATATGCTTGAGAATGATAAAGCTTGAGAAGTATCACTTGTAGAAATACAGGTAGTTGGAATATATTCATAAAATGGTTTTTGCTATAGCCATTCAGAACTATGCATGGAAATTTGATTTGCTTAAAGATTAACAGTCATAATTGTTATTTAATGAATAGAAAGAAGCAGGTGAGTGGTATAATATATAGAATTATAATACAATAGCTGTTTTTTCACTCCAGCTGCTACTACAGAATGGTGCAGATCCAAGAATCTATGCATCAGATGGACAGACACCTGAACAGGTAAATTTATACAACTGTAATTTTCACTTCCCCCTTACCAGTCAGTCTTTCTTTACCTGTAACATAGTTCAAACTGTAGGTTAATGTGTCCAGCTTCCTGCTTAATGTCTTCATGTGCTTAAGCCAGTGATATGTATCTGTAATGATTCAGCTCATTTGTTTTCAGTACTTTTTCTCCAGACTTGCAAAACTATTTGCCAGTTACATGCCATAGAATTTAGCATGCTTGTTTAAGATAAGTAGGTCACTTGACTATAAGAAAACATAGTAAGCGGTCCAGCAAGTAAGTTTTTACCCTAATTGTCTGTGTATTTGACTGTATCTTTTACTTTGGTTATGTGATATCTTGGTTAAAAACAAGTCATGCAGTGATGTTTAATAAGTGTGTTCTTTACTATGCAAGAACCATATAAAAGATCGTTAGATCTCCAGCTGTGACGTTGAAACATAATCACTGGAATTAATTGGATGTTCCGAAAGTAGTAGCATTCATCATCAGAAAAGACGGTCACATACTCAGTATCAGGAGCACAACTTCCTCATTTCTCCAGAAGATTTAAGTCAACAAAATATAGAACCCTTTTGATTCACTAATGTACCAGTGAAACAAATTAGTTTGTCAAGTTTGAAGAAAACCTTCTTCTCTAAGTTTACTTTTAGTTATTGCTAAAGACATCTTGCTAGATCTTGATCTGATTTAAACAGAAGAAAACTTGTCCAGCTACTTGTAGTATGCAGAGGCAATGATATAATAGAAGTTTTTACAGGCACTGGCAGTAAACATATAAATTTGTTATATTGTACGTTATTCATTTTGTGTTATCATAATTTCTAACAATGTAGATATCCTCAGTGGCAGCAATTGCAGACATGTTACAAAACTGGGACATCACACAGACAGAAAGTCTGCTTGAGAAACTGGAGGCAGAGAAGGAGAGAAGAAAAGAGATGGATAGACAGAAACGTGAAGCAGAAACTAGCAAGTATGTACACTACACAAATTTTCCTTACGTCTGATTGAAACTGCGCTGAGGGGCATTGTACAAATTTTCCCACGAAAGAAACTTGAGAATTTCTCAATGAGAATCCAGATTTATTCTTGAGTCTTGACTGAGCTGAAGAAAATGGGTGTACCTAAATTAACCTCGAATTGAGCTAATAATCTCTTTCAGTAGACAGAAAATAATCTTTGAGTTATGCTAGCTCTATTTTTATGTCTTGCACAAAAACGTCATACCTGGAAATTAACTTAAAGTGGAATTACGGTATGCACATTTTTTTTGAAGAAAAGATCCAGCTGAAATAGGTGTGTGTAAAAAGGGTAGAGGAAATAATAGCTTTTAACCCTATACACCAAACTCTTCCTGGTACTAGTACGAAATAATAACTTTCCAAATATTACCTGGGAGAGTCAATTTAAAAAATAAAATGCATGCAGGAGTTGCTTCCCTTCCACTACTGAAATCTCCTACCAACAACTACAACAAGGGGTTTAATGCATTTGGTAAAGATCTTTTAGAATTTTGTAAATCTTACATTCTGCGTATAGCTAACGGACGGCTATTTGGTGATAAGGGTAGGGGTGATTTTACATATATTAGTCATCTCGGTTGTAGCGTTATCGATTACATGATTTTCTCTGACAATGCACTGAATTCTCTGAATGATTTTGAGATAGCTAATAGAACTGAGTCGACGCATTTACCACTTACTTTTAATTTGAAAGTTATTCATCAGCCTGAAACTGAACAGAACACAAATATTAGGCAGAAAAGTAGAGACAAATATATTTTTGATGAAAACAGTACCATGTTATACAGGGAAAATTTGGGTGAACTCTTAACGCCACACTTTATAAACAATTTTCTCTTTGAAATTTCAAATATAGAAACAAGTTTGTCTGCTATTATAACTAAATTGAATGACATATTGTATTCAAGCGGAAATTGTTGTTTAAGCAAGTCGAAATTTAAACCAATGACTCAACCTAAATGGTTCGATAATGAATGCAGAGAGCTTAAGTATTTGAAAAACAAGAACCTTCGTATTTTTAGGCGTCATAGATGCGAGAACAATTTAAATAGATATTTAAATGCTAAGAACAAATTCAAACAACAATGTGATTTAAAACGCAAGGAATATTGTGACTCTCGATTACAGGAACTCATTGACTCCAATGATAATGCCAAGTCATTCTGGAAAAAATTAAAATTTATGTGCTCAAAAACAGGCTCGATCACAAACTCAATATCTCAGGTAGAATGGAAAATGTATTTTGAAAACCTTTTTGCATTAGAAGACATTGAGAATAATAATGAACGAGATATATGTTTTGAAAATTGTGAAAATGAAATTGAGGATTCTATTTTTAATTCTGAAATAACAGACGATGAGGTTCTTAGAGCAGTTAGAGCTCTGAAAAGTGGTTCTAGTGGCGGAGAAGATAATATTACCCCAGAATTTTTCAAACATGGGATTGACCTTTTATTACCTTTGTTAACCAAACTTTTTAATAGATTATTTGATACTGGATGTTTTCCAGAACAATGGAGTAAAGCTGTTATTGTACCGTTATATAAAAAAGGTGATATAAATGTACCAGGTAATTATAGAGGTATATCTCTTTTAGACATATGTGGTAAAATTTATACAAGTATTTTAACAAGAAGGTTAACTTTTTATGTTAACATTTTCGGAAAGTTGCATGAAGCACAAGCGGGATTCCGCGAGGGGTATTCAACTACAGATAATGTTTTTATTCTTAATGCAATTGTCAGTAAACAGTTATCAAAATCAGGCGGCAAACTCTATATAGCGTTCATTGATTTTATGAAATGTTTCGATATGATAAATAGAAACAAATTATGGACTGCACTACGACATACGGGTATAAAAGGGAAATTATATGCAGCAACTTTTGGCATGTACAATACGGTTCAAGCGTGTGTGCGAACAAGCGAGGGTCTTACTGAAAATTTCAACTGTCCGGTGGGTTTGAAACAAGGATGTTTGGCATCCCCTATATTATTTTTAATTTTCATCAACGAATTGGTAAATTATATTGAGAGAAGCGGTGTAAAAGGTATCCAGATATATCCTGATGTTACTGAAATACTATCTCTATTGTTTGCTGATGATCTTGCTCTTACAGCAGATACTGTTGTAGGTCTACAAAAATTGTTAAATGTTTTACATAAATTTTGTACAGATAAGGGCGTTAAGATTAACGCACAGAAATCGAAAATTCTTGTGTTTAAAAAGGGTGGGGTTTTATCAAAACATGAAAAATGGAACTATAATGGTGACATTATTGAAACGGTTAAAAGTTTCTCTTATGTCGGAGTTACTCTGTCACAGCAACTTTCTTTTGCAAAAATGGCGGCGATCAAGCTTTAAAAGCTAAAAGAGTTCTTATTTCTGTTCTATCCAAGTTACACGAATTCGGCCAGTTACCGAAAAATGTCTTTTTTAATATATTTGATACTAAAATAAGCCCGATCTTACTTTACGGCTCGGAGATTTGGGGTATCAACAGACAACCCGCAATAGAAGCTGTACACTACTATGCTTGTAAGCGCTATATGTGTGTAAAACAAAAAACAATCAATTCAGCAGCACTGGGCGATTGTGGAAGATTTCCGATATTTATAAATGCTACTAAAAGGTGTATTAAGTATTGGCTCAAAATTTTGAAAATGGGCGACGACAGATTTGTAAAAAAATGTTATTTGATGTTGAAATATTTTGATAATAGGGGCCAAAATAATTGGGCTTCAGGTATAAGAAACTTGCTATGTATTAATGGTTTTGGATATGTATGGTTTAATCAAAGAGTAGAAAATGAAACGGTATTTATTAGAAGTTTTGTACAACGCTTAAAGGACCAGTATGTTCAAGAATGGTTGGAATCTATTACAAATGTGAATTCAAAATTAAATTCTTACAGCCAATATAAGACCACGCTTGTCCATGAGCCATACTTGCAATATGTAAAGGTGAAAAAATTTAGACATTCTCTAGCAAAACTAAGATCGTCATCCCACGATCTTGAAATAGAGAAAGGCAGATATCATAATATCCCTAAAGAAAACAGAATCTGTAAATTATGTAACTCTGCGTTAGAAACAGAGTTCCATTTTGTTTTAGTCTGTTCAAAATTACAGCGTTTAAGGAAGAAATTTATACCAGGAAAATATTATGTGAACACAAATTTCCAAAAGTTTAAAATTCTGATGAGCTGTAAATCAGAGCAAGTCATTATTAATTTAGCAATGTACACATTTTATGCTTTTCAAGAGCGACAAGCAATCCTAAATCAATAACTGCATTTTGAACACAAGGTTATATTACACTTATATTTGTAAATAGTACATGTATTGCTTCTCTGTAGATTACATGACAAGATATATTGGTACCAGTCTGTATGTATGTTGTACAAATGTTACTTGAACTTGTTATGGGCCGGTGGCCGTTATCAAATAAAGCATTGTCATTGTCATTGTAAAAAAAAACAACAACACAAGGGAGATCACTGCAAAGGAAGGAACTATTATTTCATTTGTCCAATTTTTTTATTTCTAAAACACCAACTTCAAATACTAACGTGGCATTATCATTAGTTTAACACATTTAAATGCAACCGAAAATTGCTTTTATAAAACTGTAACCAAAAATACACTATGTGCAGTAAGATGAGCATAATGTCACTTTAAGTTGAATGTATCAAGGAATCAGGATGATGGAAACATCCCTCACTGCTGCTTCGAGTAGGTATGTTGTAAATCGTATGCAGAGAGCTGCTGTGTATAAGCTAGTAAGTATGTTACACTGACTCTTAGTGAAGCTTAAGTCACAAAACTAAACTGTACAAAGTCTTACAGATGATGTGTTCTGTAGAGAAACAGACAGAAAAAAGGCTTACTGGTGATTGAAAAATGAATTAATCAATAAAGCATCAATGTTTTTATATTTCAGACTGGAAGATGTTCTAAAAGAAGTACAAGATGAATACAACATCATGGAAAAGAGGGTAAACTTTACATTCTTGTTCTCATGAAGTGTATTGCTACCATTCAGTTCTGGTGTGATGATATATTTTTAATAATCCTGTAAGAAGTATTATCTTCATATAACCAGGTTTTGACTTGAGTAGTGTGTGTTGTTGATTGGTTGAAGATACTAGTGCTCATTTTGTCACTATGAAAAGAACGATGAATATATACATGTACAAATATATCTAACGTTCAGCATTTTTTGTACATTTAAAGCCCAGAACAGCAGGAAGTAGTTACTCAAGTATAGTTATTACATGTGTTTCAAAGAATTCTGATTTTGATGTTGTAAATTAAGTTTAAATGAAATAAAACTTGGTCATTGTTGAAAGCTTTATATTGATATTGAACAAGAGATTTGACCATCCTACAGCTCTAGGATGAAAACATGCAGAAATGAGCTCTGCTACATTTTCAATATATTATGATGTGTTTTAAAAAGTTGATTGTTTAAAGTAAAAATGAGAAATCACAGAACTAAACAATGTTGGTACAAACATGTTCCTTGTACAATTTCAGTATCAACATGCATACTGTGAGTTACAGAAGAGGATATATGAGCATGATGCTGGACCTGCCATGGGATTTGACAGACCAGATATCACATTACAGGTATGGGAAAGGATGAGGACAAATTTCAAATGATGTGTCTTGTATGTTTAACTGTTACAGGGCCTATTCCCTTGTTGTCTAAGGAAGTGCTCTATCACACTTGAGACTCAACCATTCATGTAATATGGCACATAACTTAGTGCCAACTCGAAAAGCTGGTAACACCATGTCAACCAAATTTTTTTATTTTCCATTTATACTGTATAAATACATTATATGACATTTCACATTGAAATGTTTCAGTGATGCAGTTGAGAAAGACACTGTTGGTTATTACAAAGACAGTTGGATAAAGACTATGAAACTACTGCATATTAAGTTCTTTATTACTTTCTACTTTTGTATTTACCATAAAATAACACAGTATTAACTGTTTAAGCATTCTAGTAACATGAAAAATCAACACTGGAAAAAGAAGCATGTGCTTTGCATCATGAGGAAGTCTCTCATATTTGATAGTGACAAATTTATGTAGTCTTAATAATGAATATCTAGTTGCCTCCCTTGCATTGTAAAATGTGAGTTCAATATGTCTAATGCAGAAGAGGCAAGATAAAGGTAACTTGACTGTTTAGATCTTGTAAATGTTTGTTTCTTGTTCAGGCAATACAAGACCAGGAGTGTGAGGTAGAAGTGTTGAAGATAGATCTTGATAAAGCCAGAGACAAACTGTCCATGGCTAAACTTAAACTCAGGGAGCAACAGAGAGGTGGAGAAGGTAAAATCATGATGTTATAATGATGTTCTATTAGGAAATCTTTTATAGTTTGCATTGGAATAAAAAAAATGAGTAACTCAAAAACTGATTACATGTATTAACTACCTCAGAAGGTAGCCCTGGGATTTTTTTCATTATGCATAGTCAATTACATGTGTTTTAATGACAACAGACTTACAAGCATATTTAAAGAACATTGGGCTGGTTTTGTTCCGCAAACTTATAGCCGGTTTTATTTGAGGATTTTTATGTGTTTTATTTAACAAACTTGGACTGGTTAAATTTGAATATTGTTAAATTTAACAAACTTAGACTGGTTTCATTTGAATATTGTTAAATTTAACAAACTTAGACTGGTTTCATTTGTTATTCAGATATGGATGAGGATGACCTGCCAGGACTGAGAGTCACAGTCCGAGAACTTGATGATGTCCTCATGAGAGATGTAGGAAATAGAATAATAGATTCTGGCAAGTATGTATTGTGGTAGAAAGAGGCCAGTGTTTGAGGCCTCCATAGTGATTTCTCTCTATCTTCAAGCTTTTATAATCTTCACAATTGTTTTATATCTTAATGCTCAAGAAAATAATGTGACAGTGTTTAACTGGGCAGTATTAACATCCCCATATAAATATGTTTCCTGAATTATATTCTGGACATGTGGCTTTAAGTGTAAAGATTCCAACATTTAAGGTTTATAATGAAGTTTGAAAGCCACAATGATTCAGCTGCCACTGCTTACTTATGTTTATGATACATCTGATTATATAGTCACATTACTAGAATTAAGAGTCCATTTACTTTATTACTCAAATATTATTTTGTTACTCTTATTTAAAATTTGCCTGAAAACTGAAATTTTGGGTTTGACAATCTTGTGTTTACTTCCTGAAACTTTAAGGATTGTAAATGGCTGTTGGGCAGCGAGGCTGTTACCCTTGCAGGGTTTGAACCAACTGCTTCTGGGTTGAGGGACGGTCACTTTTCATTTACATTACTGTTCTCGTAAAAGATGAAGTTGATCATTTCCTCTTAAACTATGGACTTATAAAAATGCAGTTTAGATTTTTTCTTTCTGTTTAAGGTGGCCACTGATAATAGATCCGAATGCACAGGCAGCTACATTCTTACGTTATCGTGACACCAACTATATCAACACACTTAGTCCAGCACAGATGGAACCAGATAAAGTACGCATGTCAGTGCTGGGTGCTGTCAGGTCAGTGTCACTATGTCAAAGAACCTTTTGCTAAATAATATTTATGGTTTTACCTTTGTGTTTGTTTTATGGGATTTTGTGTCAGTGAACATTATTTGCATGCAGACAGTCAGTTGACCAGGTACCTGAAGAGTCTTTATATGTCTTTTAAGATTAATGTACAGTCAAACCTGTCTTAAGCGACCACACAGGGGAAGTTGAAACTGTGGTCTCTTAAGACAGGTGGTCTCTTAACTCAGGATAAATTGCTATCATGTTAAATTAACAGGGAGGAATATAAAGTGGTTGCATATGTCAGGTTGTTGCTTAACTCAGGTGGTCGCAAGGGCAGGGTTGACTGTACAAAATCCATTTTTTTCTGTTAATGCAGCAAGGAAAGACATTTTAGTATGGAAAGATGGACTAAACAGTAGATTAAACTAACAGTCACTTGATTGACAGGTTGTCATACAGTGAAGTTAATTATTTTCAAAGATCAAAGCTGTCAGTTACTCATTTGCCATAAGTAATTTTGAATGTTAAGGAGATAGTAGATATATTTTTGATTGATGTTTTAACAGCTAATTATTAGGAACTTTCTTTGATTGATGTGAAGTTTTGAATAGTAGTTATTTGAAATGTTTTTGAAATTTGATGTGATGACAGCAGTCATGTGCCGTATGTGCTATTTTAGGTATGGTAAACCTTTGATAATTGACATGATGGAAGTGGACATGTTTCATGCAGTAGAGAGAAGATTTGATGAGGTAATGGAGGGTCTCCTCAATGCAATCATGGACAAATCTATAATGCAAGAAGAAGTGTAAGTATATCAGTCAGTCAGGTTGATATATAGACTGCTATAATGGCAATTAAAACATATTCAACAGGTAGGACTGTTTTAAAAGATAACAGTTTCCTCCATCCAGTTGTCTAATTACCATAATAAAGTGAACTGTATGTAGTGATACCCCAAACACACCTGCTCCTTATATATTACATTACATTACATGGCATGACCGGCCATCAAAACGCTATTCTGAAACACACCTAATATGCTGCATGTATCACAAACTTAACAATTTGATTAATTTTGGGAAATGTTTTAGGATGCTTATGTCTTTCTGCATCTTTACTGAGCTACTCTCAGTTTCAAGCAATGTTACAATAAAGGCATTCTGGAGCTACATCAGCTCAGATGTGTGAAATTCTTAAAAATCTTTATAGTAGCAACCTAAGTTACGGAGACATTTTAACATACACCGTTTTCAGCATCCAACAGAAGGCAAAGGGACATTATTTGCCATTGTCCATTTAAATTTATAATGAGGATGGTAGTACCCTCAGAATCTGGAATCTTTCAAATTTTATGCTTTTGAATTTAATTTAAAAGTCTTCCATAATAGTATACCATTATGTAGGTATTAAATACAAGCTGTTAGTATATAGAGATATCTGAGTCACAGGCCAATAAGTATTAACTTTGTGGTACCTAATTGCTTTCATTTTATACTAGTATTACAATTTTAATTACAGTTATCTCCCTTTATACATACTTTGAACAGAAAAAGTATCTTGCCAGAGTAGTACACTAATTAAGCTCAAAGTAGTTAGAATTTAAATTGAATTACTAATATGCTGTTTAAGATAGATTTGACTACATTTCTAAACCACATTGATATTTTTTATCATTCTTATTCCTTTGAGAAGTTATGAATTTATTAGCTCGTCTGATTTTTGAAAAAAATGACGAGCTATTGTCGTCACTTGATTGTCGTCGTTGTAGTCGGCGTTGGTTAAAGGTCCAATACTAACGAAAGTGAAAATTCAAATATACTTTAAAAAGTACAGAAATAAGTTACTTTTAATAAAAAATGAAAGTTGGTATGTAGAGATTCTAAACAAATCACAGTACATGTACAATTATTTTATTATGCATTATGAAGAAAGTTAAAAAGACCTGGGTGGTCATTTTGTCGATTCACTGAAATTTCAACATAATACACATACTTTTCTTCGTGTTCCGAACACTTTCTGTAAATTTTAACCTGCCAATCTTCATTATTTAGTGTCTTGCATAAGGTAATGTACATGCCATTGAAATAACTGTCACTTCATTTTCGCTTAGTAGTGGACCTTTAAGTTTTGCGTTTAGGTCACTTACATGGAAACTATCAAAGCTATCACTTTGAAACTTGGAAAGCTTGTTCATCTAATACCCTTCTTCACATTGTATGCTAAAGATGCTGAGTCTGACCTGTTTTTTTGGGTAAAAAACATGAATTTTGATTGATTTTGGTTGATTTTGAGAATTGGACATAGCTTCTTCATTTTTTGTTAGATTGATTTCAAATTTTTCACAAACTATAAATGGATAATGTACTTCAACATATCAAACGGGGTTTTGAGTTATACATTTGGGGGGGATATTTTAATATTTTTGGACTTTGTAGTTTTTAGCTAGTCTGATTTTTTAAGTTTTGCGTTTAGGTCAGTTACATGCAAACTATCAAAGCTATCACTTTGAAAATTGGAATACCTGTTCACTATCAAATGTACAATAGAATGAAGGAAGAGTTTTACAAGTTTCATAACCCTGTCATGTATTTTGACTGGGTCATTGCCCCTTCTTAACTTAGAAAGTTTCACACACACAACATTTTTGTAATAGTGAACATAATGCAACCAAACTTAGTGTATAGGAAGTATTTATGAATATTTTTTAAATTGGATTGTGTTTTGGGGCTGCTGGGGTCAAGGTCACTGTTACTAAAAATAGGAAAACCGTAATATATTCAATATCTTTAGTTACAGTTGACATAATGTAACCAACTTTTGTTTGTAGTAAGTATTTAAGAAGATCTTTAATGGGGTTGTGTTTTGGGGCTCCTGGGGTCATTGTCAAGGTCACTGTAACTAAAAATAGAAAAACAATAATATGTTCAATTTCTTTAGTTACAATTGACATAATGTAATATATATAAATGAAGACTTTTATTGGGATTGTGTTTGGGGCTCATGGAGTCAAGGCTCAGGATTTTTTTCTAAAAATGGGAAAAACACAATATCTTTAGTTGCAAATGAATAATTGTGACCAAACCTATGTCTAGTAATTATTATGAAAACCTTTTGTGGGATTGTGTTTCGGGGTCAAGGATACTGTTACTTAAAAAAATGGTAATAAATAAACCGTAAAAGGATAAAATCAGATGAGCGTCAGGCACCCGAAGGCAGTGCTCTTGTTTTTGTTTATGCTTTAAGCATATTTTAAAACAAGTTGTCATAAAGTCCTATTCTCTACTATAGATTGTACATTTGGTATAGTATTCCAGAAGAGTACTTCAGCCACATCACATGTTGATTAATATACTAGAGGTTGAGACTACTAGGCTGCTAATTTGGAGTTGACATGTAAAAGATTTTTGCAAAACCAAAGATAGTTAGCAGCTGATACCATACGCTAATAAATTTGTACTTAGGACATCTTCAGACTTTATCTAGCTATAGAAGTACATATCGCATCATTACCTAGTGCTTCATTGTTACATATTGATGAGACCATATGTATCTATTTTAGGTATTTAAAGCTGCTGAAGGAGACTGACCCACCAGACTATCACAAGAACAAATTCAATGATCTCCGTACTGCCAACTTCAAACTGTATATCATCACAAAAAACAAATTCCCAGCAGAGGAACTACTAGACAGGACTTATCCAATCAGAGTACATGTACCAGTCTCATGATTGCTTCTGACCAATCAGAGATAAACTAAAGGCTGTACTTGATTTACTCTTTGCTTACATGTCCATATTTAAAAATGGTTAGAAATCAAATTATCCAGTTTTATTCAATATACTTAATTTTTTAAGAAATGTGGCAAAAGGTTTTCCTTTTTGGTTCACCTGATATTATCAGGTAAATTATTGTGATCGCCTGATACCCGTTATCTGTCGTCTGTCCGTTAACACTTGCCTTGGTAACACTCTAGAGGTCACATTTGACATCCAGTCTTCATGAAAATTGATCAGAATGTTTATCTCAATGAATTCTAGGTCAAGTTAGAATCTAGGTCACCTGGGGTCAAAAACAAGGTCACACAGTAAAATCAAAGAAAAACCTCAACACTCTTAAGAGGACACATTTATAAACCATTCATCATGAAAATTGGTCAGAATGTTTGTCTCAATGATTTTTAGGCCAAGTTCGAATCTGGGTCACCTCCGGTCAAAAACTAGGTCATATTATTTATCAAATCAAACAAAAAACCTTGTTAACACTCTTAGAAGCCACATTTATTTACCAATCATTATGAAAATTGGTCAGAATGTTTGTCTCAATGATTTCTATGTCAAGTTGGAATCTTGGTCACCTGGGGTTAAAAACAAGGGTCATGCACTCAGGTGAGTGATATAGGGCCATCTTGGTCCTCTTGTTTTATTTTAGTATATTTGAAAGCTGTGTAAACAGTTATGTGTTTAGAAAAGTGTAACCATGAGTTTTGTGTCAGTAACTCAATATTGTTCATAGTATTAAAGCTGCTCGCTCTCAGTTGCCGTTGAAAAAAATTAATTTTTCAAAATTGACATGCTAGTACATAGATATAAAACTAAAGGCTAGAATCAACAATAGAAGTAAAAATCTAGGTAGGAATTTGCAAAAATCTATTGAAAATGCTGGTTTTACGGCACCGCTACACTATATGTTTATATTCGAATTACAAAAGCGTTTGCAAGGCTTTATTATATGGTAGCGTATTATTTCAAATATACAGATATATATGTGACAGCAATTTATACTGGAACTTTTTTATATGACTATATGTTCTGAAATATGTTATTTTCATACAGTTTGAAGAACTTTAGTTTTTTACCAAAATCTGAGAGCGAGCAGCTTTAAGTGATTGTATTTACTTTATTATTGTCTAACAGTCCCTATTGTGACAAAAATGCTTTGTTATGGAAGTTGTTGTATATTTTGTCATTGTTTTGCCTGATTCTGTGATAAAGAGTTAGACAATACAGAAAAAAAACTTGAAGGAATCATAGTCTTCACACTAAAGATTTCCTTGCCAAAAGAAAATGGTCATTGATATAAGGTATTATTTCAGATCATAGATTTTTTCCAGCAAGAATCTCTGATTTATGTTGCTAGTTAAGTGTTTTGAAAAGTGTGAATGTAAAATACTGCAAATTTATTTAGTTTGATGGCCTGTACTTAAAAGCATAGTGGATAGAGAAGTATATGAATTTTCCTCTTGAGTATTGTATCAGTATAAAAATACATTTTAGGTTGGATTTTGTATCAGATTAAAACAACATTTTCGCTTAAAATAAGCAGGATTTAAACCTGACTGGTTACCTAGGAAACTCACCATGTCCAAGGCTTGAATCTCATAATTCTTCAGTCCTACTTGGGTATGACCTCTACCAGTGGTTAAAAAACCACAGAATAGACAATGTAGACGGCTTAATGTATTTTATGTTTCTGTTACACTTTAGGATGTGATGTAAAGGTGTACTTCTGTGAGTTTTAAAATGTATTTCAGACACTAGTTTGATCTTTAATTTTAATAGACTGCAATAAGTGGTAACTTTATAATTGAAATAATGATCTCTCAGTATTAACATAATAAAACTTAAAAGGAAGAAGTGATCTTTCATGTGTTGGCATCTAGCTGGTTATACCTAGTAGTATAAAACTTAATCACCGAAACTCACATGTTTTCATCATACATGTATATTGTATGTATATTGTATAGTCTTCCAGATATTGTTCAAGAAGCATCTATTTGCCTTGGGGTATTATGAAAAAAGTACTTTATTACAAAAGGTCAGTGTTGTGCATTTGTATATGTTGACTGACTAGTGTCTATCACACATGGTGTTGTGATTGTGTTGTAGCTATGTACTTATAGTCTGCCCAAACAAAGAATTGCTGCTGGTTTATACTGAAGTCAGAGTGTTGGTTGCTTCATTCATTGTTCTTTCTTGTACGTATCTATTTGCTGAATACTTCTTCAACAACATGAGCCATTTTGAAAGAAACTAGATATGACAATGGCATACAGCACAGTCCTGGTCACCCCTAATGTCATATATACATATGAGATGAATCAGTTCCTCTTGAAGTGCAGATAGAATGTTTCAATAATTCATACATAATTATTGTCTTAATTCCTTATCTAGGTCTCAGGGAATCAAACACATAATTTACCATATCAGTCAGTATCAGCATGGGGATTCTGACTTCGGATCTCAATGTCTCTGAATTTTAAATAACTTCATAATTATTACTGTTGCTAAAATATTTCACTTAATGGGGAGATCACTGTGTGTCATTAAATTCACGTGTATTGTTCAGGATGGTGTGGTTGAGTTATTCATTTGATAATGTAAATAGTATTAAATTGTATCCGATTAATCCACTGTTATATGAACTCATAACATATTTCTGAATTTTACAGTCGGTTTAGTTAGAGAGTTATTATACAAATTTTCTGTGATAATGCATTTACACCTGTATTTTTTCTTCAGTTTTATGAAAAGTATGTTTTTAATTTCTTATGTAATAAATGATGAAAATTCACAGAGTCAAATTTCATTAAATAAATAGTTATTTCATGCAGGTTTGATCGAAATAAAAGAAGACAAACTCCAGTTTCAGGATGCATTTTGACTTTAATCATAGTCGTCATCAGGTGAAACATAACCTTAGGAAGATGTTGCAGGTTTGATGATATACTGGTACATATATGTGCTTAGTAATTTTATAATTTAAATCATGAATAATCTTTTCTCATAGTCTTCCGCTTAAGAGTTTGCCAAACAATACAGCTTCGTAAATTGTCTTCAAAATATCAGAGTTTTATTTATATATTAAGCTCTACTGGACGAAGTCCAGCCATTGTCTTAAGATCTATTTGACCCGACAGCATATGATGATTGGTCTTACTGAGTAGAGGATCCCTTCAGTTTTTTTTGGTCAGTGGGTCAAAGGTCAAGGTTACAGTAACCTGAACTATGAAAATCTTTTTTACTCAATATCTTGAGATCTATTTGACAAACAGTCTTCAAACTTCATAGGATGATCCCTACTGTTTTTGGGGGTCAGTGGGTCAAAGGTCTAGGTCACAGTGACCCAAACTTTGAAAATATTTTCCACTCAATATCTTAAGATTTACATCACCCACATTCTTCAAACTTTATAGGATGATTGGTCTTACTGAGTAGATGATCCCTTTTATTGGGGCAGTGGGTCATGGTCACGATGACCTTTGTTAGCTTTTCCTTGGTAACATTGCAAAAGATTTGCACATCCTGGGCCTATTGTTACATATGTTTGCGAAGGAAGTTTAAACCTTGTTTCCATTATTTATTCTTGGGGAAAAAAAACTTCGGGACTCTTACAACAGGTTCTTACTAACACTAGATCTTTACCATGTCATGTAGTATTTCATTTAAGGTGTGTTACTATGTAATGGATACATTAAAAAAATCTTGAAATTTCAGAGCAATTGAAAAGATTTTGAAAACGTTTCAGGCAGAAAGTGGTGATTTGATCTGGTTTAACTTGTTACTTTATTGAACGTATCAGTTTTGCCACATGTAAAGATGAACGTCTGATTTGTCTCCCTTTATCTATAGGTCATTGAGTATGTGGGAAAATCTTTTACCAATACACTAGAAAAGGAAACTTGGCTGAGCTAATGAGGTATATAAAAAGAGCACCAGGGTCTTGGTAATATATCGAGCTTCATGTTCTCATACCTATCATGTTGCAAGGAAATTTGTTTTCTTTCTCTTTGTGTGAATATGATAGACCTTCCCCATCTCACTGCAGGGAATTAATCACGTTGACCAAAATCTGTTATATAATTTCTTCGTGTGTACTATAAGTGATAGCGTCTGATAATCACTGAGTCATTGTCTGTAAGCTAACAGTGACGTTTTGTAACAGAAATGAATGCAATAGTGTGGTTTAAAGTCACATACTGAAAACAAAATCACACAATTTTGATACTGTAGATACCCAACATTTAAGCATAGCTTTTGTATGTTTGTTTAACAAAAATTGAAATCCTCCGCTCCAACGAGCTTTATATCTATTGTCAGTTTCGGTAAGTATTGCTTGACAGTATTACACTTCCCGACGACATACCTACAACGACTTTTTAGTACTGTAACTGACTTGAGGTTACAGGTTACAGCTCGCATATGATTACATTACTAGTATATTTTAAAACTACATATTAGTAGATAAGAATGATTGCAATGTAATAAAAGAAACATTAACATTGGCGAATATATTGATACATAGTAAATAACGCATTGCAATCATTGCCAGGGCTGTCAAAAATTGAAGAAACTATTTGTACCAGATGTTTTGCTTTTTCAAATTCCAGGGCGCCGATAAAACAGGACTTAAAATATTTTACGATCATAACTTTGCACAAAAATTGCAACTTTTTTAATCTATGGTATAACCCACCTAAGTTTCGACGGTATTGAAGTAGACGTGTTTTATTGTATCACCTGCTTTAAAATTGTGACATGCGGTGCGTGTCATCCACGCGACTCGACAGGTGTATTTGGGCGAGCTTAAGTGCGTACCTCTTCAATGTAAAAAGTAAATGTTTAGAAAATTACATAATTGTATATATCTAAGCGTTACATGATTTTTAAATTGCTGACGGGTGCACGTGCTGCGGTATTCTGATCTGCCTTAAAGCTCTAATGTATGAAACAAGAGTTACATTGCCATATCCACTTAATTAGTTAAAAGTAAAACTTAAATTTTCATATTTGCATTTTCGACGCAGGTTTAAAGATGTCTGGCAAGTTGTTGTCAGCGATACGTTGAAGATTTTGACGGTGTTGCAAGTCAGGTATTGTGGGGTTTGGAATTGTCCTTTGAGCCAAATAAACCTGACATACAATGTAATAAAACACGACATACAATTGTGTCCGAAGTGTAAGCAATGTACATGTATTTGAAGACCTCTCAGGCTTGGAATATATTAGTTATTCATGACTACACTACAGTTACACTTGTTTGTGCAGCCACCAAACTATACATACCCTGGACGAATGTCTCGTATTACTGGACAAAGTAAGATGTTATTTGTTAACCAAAACAATGTACTAGTGCCAGTAAACATGGCCTGTGATTATTAATGCGCTACCTTTCACGTCTTCTCAAAGTATTAATATATCGGGGGATCGTGGCGTCAGCTCGGCAACTCTAAACATAGCAAATCACGCTGTACTCGACAGCTGGCCTGTGGGCGAATCAAAAACATAAATATCACGTATTGTTTGGTAAATAGTAGAAGCTACTACGTTTTATGCCACGAGTTAAGCATGAAAATCTTGTTAAAGTATTTGCATCAACATATTCCGTCATAAACAAATTATAATGTTTTCAAGTGTCACATGGGCACGCTTTAAATCTTGTGAGTTGGGTGTAGGGTGCGGGGACACTTGCATGCCGAAAACTTTGAATGAATAGAAAAGCTGTAGGAGTAATAAATTATAGGAGAACACTTTCCACATGTTACGTATGCAAAGTACTAACATTTTATCCATTTGTCTTTTTTTGTATCGAAGATGGCAATGAACGCCCTGTTTGCTTACCGAAGTTAAATTCTATCATTGATCCGGTTAAATATTGGTATTTCTGCGTTCTGTTATAGAAAACACGCATCATCTCATCAGCCCCAGTTACAGCCTCACTTCACAGTATTACTGTTTCTAAGCCGTGTCACAGCTGACGCTCGTCCCGCCAGTAACAGATCTATACCGTCTTGAAATAGAAAGCAGTAGTACAATTGCCTAGGAGACAGGAACGCTGTGTTTATTT
This sequence comes from Saxidomus purpurata, assembly GCA_022818135.1. Lineage (NCBI taxonomy): Eukaryota > Metazoa > Mollusca > Bivalvia > Venerida > Veneridae > Saxidomus > Saxidomus purpurata. The sequence goes on from JAFMSR010000005.1 coordinate 46,241,149, forward strand.
GTGGAAATTCCCAAGAGTTCAGAATGAGACATTGAAGTTGTATCTGAAATTTCAGAAAAAAAAACACGTGCGGTCACAACAATGACAATGTCGTTAGTTTGTGCACCAGATACACCCTTTCTCAACATCATCGGATTTTTGAATTTTTGACATGTTTCCAAACGCGTTTTAAGCAAAACCATTAACAATTTCGATGTTAATCTGCATATGAAAGTGCGCGCATGAATTCCAGATCCAACTGACCGACATGTGTTTGTTTGAACTTTATAACAGTACAGGTGACACCTTGGCTCTTACGCAAAAGACAAGAGTTGAAGGGCTTAATTTAAAAAGCATCCAGTGTGATTTTCAAAACACCTTGCATGACCCACCCTGCATTTGGCTAAGCACCGTTCATGCTGAAGTTGACAAACTGAAGCGATGTGGGAGGACGGTATCAAAAAACAAGGAGAGACACAGAAACCTTTGGAATGAAGAGTTCTAGCCCATAACAATTACTTATAAAGCCGAACACATCGGCCGCAAAAACAAAATGAAATATCGCCACTTTTTTGTTATGGTCTATTAATAACATTTTTTAAGATTCTAGCGAGTCATCAGTTACTTTTTTCAGTTTGATAGAGTAATGTTAGACCACTGGCGCCTGTCCTTTTGTGAATTTGAAATTTTGTATCAATATGGTAACATATGTAAACCTACAGAAACAGCAGCCCTAGTAACCTTTGACAGGTGGGTCTTTACTGGCACGCGTCCCTTGTCAAATTTTGATAAGCGACACGCGCCATAAAAAAGCTACTATTTAGGTCTAACTTTTGATACGCATCAAGAAAGATTTATTTGATTTTACTATGTTAAATGTTGCGTTGAAACATTTGATCTATATCATGCATACAGCAGCTGTGTGCTCATACTGAAAATATGTACGTGTATGTATGAAAGAAATTTCACTTTCTTTCTTTTTGTTAACCCCAAGCGCGGCCGCACCCAAAGTTAGGCATTTTTACTTTTAATGAAAAAATCCACTGGCGTATCGGTCGACCTTACCAATAGCATCTCCCTGACGACCCACAAAAAGCTTTGGAAGGCAGTAAATCATCGATGTCATGCAATAGAAGTTTGATTTGATAATATTGTATTGTCCGAGTTATACACAGATAGTCAGATATGTAAATAATATCAATTTAAGGCATTACTCCAAATGAAGTATGAATTATGACAAATTTATTAGGTCACGGGTACATGTAATCGCAGCATCTAAAAACGCTCGTAAAGTAAACGACAAGACGTCATGCCGTATCACTAATACATACACTGATACAAGCGTTGAAGGTTCGAATCTACTGTAGTCTCTGTCACACCTCGCCTCCAACCAAAAAGGAGGAGACACTGCTTTCATTGGAAAGTAAACTTGACCTATATGTATCGTTTTATTAATTCATCTTACAATACTCATTATATTACAACTAGGCTTGTTGCACAGTTATTTCAGCAGTACTGTGCATCATTCAATGTCTGACAAGCAGTTCAACATCATGATCAAGTCATTCGTGTTCCCATGAAGAGTGTGGTATGCCAGCTGATGTATATACTACAAAAATGTGCAGCCACATGTTCGTGTAGTCAATGTTTTCTGAGAATATGCGGTTTTACTAAATTTAAATTCGTAGTCATAAATTTCGTTTGCACACATGCAGTAAAAATTAAATATTTTCAAATTTCCTCTTTTGTGTACGTTATGTAGGGATAAAATCATGCACTTAGCGATTTCCAGCTAAGACCTTAGCCTTTATTTTCAATATGGACGCTTTATTGTTTTAGAATCATGATCGTTTTACAAGTCTTTGTTGTGAATCATTGATTTAATGTCCAATACACAAATGATCAATTTGCTCAAGTCAGCAACTCGCTCGGGAGTTGGCGATGCATTTTTTTGTTATAGAATGTGGCATAATGCCCGATCAACTCGACCTTAGTCTTGATTGGATAATTGAAAAACTACTTTCCACAGTCGCGTCAGCATTGATAATTAAGTTGTGAGCCTGACAAATGAATATTGGTTTATAATGTAGACCTTATCTCGCCCATAGCAACCACCAAAAGCTATAGTGGACGCGAAACACACAATACAGAACCGTCTATAATTTAAGTCAATGACAAAAGTTTGGAGGTAGCAGGTGGCACACGCTTCTGTTCTGCATTTAACTGTAAACGTAAATCTAAATTCCTTCAAAATACGGTAAGTCGGCATTAGAACCGTTATAAACCAATTATCTCTTCACCTGTGCCACAAAAGAACGGTATATTCCTTTGTACTCATCTAACGCTGAAAGGTCGCATGCCCATCTGTCGCGTGTCACAAAATCATATCGACCAATCGGATTCAAGTTTCAAAAAGTTATCGAATCAATTTTCACGAAATAAGAGTTTTCTATCAGCAAATATTGATTATTATCGCGTCTTCTCCGCAAACTTGCTAAGTAAGGACAATGTTATTGTCCGTACAATTGGCATTTAACGGTATGTCTCAAGCTGTCAACTACTTAAGATATTTCGGGTGTTTGATCGTAAACAATTTTAGTCAAAATGGGAGAAGTATAACACGATAACAGAATTTCAAATACAAAATCAACTTTTCTATCCGTAGCCTTTGTTCGTATCAAGCAACATTACTCATTGCGTGCATAGTCTGTTTCAGTCATGTATTGGGTTTCAGACAGCACGCTGCGTTCCCACAAGCAGCATGGTAATGGCAGCGGGATGCAGATGACCATTGGACATATGCCTTGATTAGCTAAAAGCTTATAACAGCACATGGAGTTCCACTGTGCCCAATAAATGTGCATACTTTGGTTCCGTCACAGAGCCCTATATCTCCAAGAACTGGCCTCAAACCTATATGCCTGTTCGTAAAAGTGAAAACGGTGGCGCGGTGGTCGAGTGCCGGACTACCAATCCGGAGGTTCCCAGTTCGAATCCCGGTTCAAAACGCTTTTCAGTGTTTCCCACCCATCTAGAGATGTTGTGTGTATATATGTACAAAGGATGTACGTACTTGTCTACTTGGGCGAAATAAAGTGTGCTTCGGTTTCGTTCTGTTCTGTTCTATTTTTTCCCTACCGTTGAACAATATCGATTGACTTCTCGTATGCTCGTTTCGTAATTAATTTCATGAATAAGTCCAACGTGTGTAGCTCCAGGGATTTTGTTTTACACTGTTCAAATAAATAGGACACTGACCATAGATAATTTTCTTTTCTGCCAAATTGACATTTTAATGCGTATAAAAAGTACGTTGACAAAATCTAAACAACCTTTATATCGTATTTATATTTGATAAGAAATTGAATTTCTTTATAATACCGGTTGAATATAACTGCGGACATTGACACCGTATTTTCACGAGCTGTTGAAGTAATGCCATATTATGATGCATTGTGTATTATATGCTTCACTTATGAATATATTATGCAGAATTCTAAGTATGTTGCGCCACAACTTGTGTAATGAACAATTGAACCAAAGTAAGTTGTTTCACAATTGTATCAAAATAAGTTGCGCCACAATTAAGCACCAAAGCAAGTAATTCATTACCATTCAATAACTTCAATATCATGATTACTGGTACACAAATTTATTCGTTAAAAACAATGTAAAACCTGTATAAAATATCACCATTGAGAAAAATGCACAGAGGTATGTGTCTCTGGTACAAATTTAGTTTCAATATGGCACAAGTAGAAACATATGGTGTTTGATTGAATTTCCTAACCGAGAGTTACAAATAATTGTCAATCCTGTAAGTTAAACGACCTTGTTGTTCTTCGAGATATTCAATGAACATTCAGTTATCTTGCTGCGAGGACGGTGATTAATGTTTTTGTGCCGAGTCACATCCATAATGCACCAAGTAGCTGCCGGACAGGTTCAGCCAGTGCACTGAACTGCAAGAGCTGTCCCTGGTTTTATATACATGTTCAAGCTCAAACATCTAAAATGAAATAATACCCAAAATAGAATCAAATATGTTGTTGTTGAGTTTACAGTGACATCAGCTTTTAGTTAATTTGTACAAAGAAAAAAGACAGACAAAGCGGACAAATCTATTAGTGTATTGGCCCACATGACTGAACACTTGAGCGAAGTAACCAATGAAAAGGGAGAATCCGGGAAAACTAGGATAATGTTATAAATAGTGTATTGTATCAGCTGATCGTACTATGTTATCGGATCTCGTAGTGAACGGACGTATTAACGATAGGAGCTTGTGTTAGAATTAAACAAAGGCATTGTGTCTGTACTGTTGGATAAATTCTTTATTATGACATACACAGAAAATATACGCACAATGGAAGAAAATAAAACGTAAGTGCATCAATTTTTCTACTCTTAAACATGCACCGCATTCACAAAGAGATTAACTTTACAGAATATGTTATCAGTATATATACAGTGCATTTGCAAAGCAAAATAATTGTTTGTCATAATTGCAAATGTAAGTCAAGTGTCCAATAAACAGTATTATAACTCTAAAGTGTAAGTAGAGATTGCAGATTACAATGTGTAGACCTTTGCACTGCAATGTATATTCCAACGTGGCAGCTATTACGTCGAGGATTCTGTAGGTTACCATATTGCGTCATGTATTGTTTCGAAAAAAGTCTGGTAAGTTACACGATGGCAAATGTTATATGTGGTGATAGTATACTGCCCACTCTTGTCATGCAGGAATCTGATTTCTGAACCTGACCTGCATAGAAACACAGATGTCGGGACATATGTTGCATCATGTCTGCTTTCTGGTGTTGATAATGTTACAGCATTACCATAGTAGTTTCTTTCGTCAGACTATTTGCATGAGGTCATCTTTGTTTGAAGTTCAGATGGCGATAAGATATTCCAGTAATTCTTGCAAAAGATAAATTTGACGACGCTGATGAAGATGAAGACGACGATGAGTCTTTGGACATTAAAACTATGAAATATTTGAGAAAACTTGAATTAGGCTACCGTATGCATGCATTAATGCTTAATTGAACTGCTGAATGAGTTACTAAATCGTTCTGCCAGGCAGGCAATGTGTTTACATGTCTGACTTGTACATCTGTACTATGCATTATGAAAAACAAATGCAAATGTAATGCTCTATGATTCTTTAACCATTCACCCCACCTGTATACTGCACTAAGTAATACTCATGAAGTTCATAATTCATTTATTTTCGCTGATCATACTTTCTGCAAAACATGTGACAGATGTTTGAATATTAGCTACCCACACGTGGTATACGGTCCAGTGATCGTGAACAGACGGCGTACAAGCCTTAGCTCGCATTGACCTTAGCGTTAGAGTCACACACAGAGTATTGAAATTAGATAGGAGTGGTTTAACAAAGATTTAACCACCTCTTTGTAAAACTCTTTTAAAGTAAACCGTACTACCGTTGTAGATGCAATCTCTTTGATCATCACATGAATCATGACTTTGTCTTCAGTAAGTGTATCGTAACTCGCTAGATGATTAACTCGTCAAACTATCATGACCTCTTAATGTGTCTCGATCGTTTAATTATTACCTATGATTCACGATCTTTGCACTGCTATTGAGCTTCAAAGGTCGGACATTGTCGAAATTCCTTCATCTAAAGTAATCGCGAGATTCTTGCGGTAGACGTGTTACGGAGATTTGGAATGTCATGCATTTCGTTTTTCTTAGCATTGAGAAAGAAAGCATTTGTGCATGTAGTCGTGATTGCATGATTATGGTATCTCGTGACAAGCTTGCATCGAAACATCAAAATGAAAGTACTTCTGGCAATAAATTTCACAGCAACATGCATTATTAATCACGTACCATTCTCGTATTGTACCGGACTTGTTTCGGTCGTTAAAATTTTACCTTTATTATTTTCCGTAACCAAAATTGATTCCTCGTATCAGCAAATTTCCCTTTAAAGCTTTTATTTCCGCGTTTACGTTCCATCCGTGTTAACATCTGTCAAACGTTTTCCGTACTGTGTTCTTCCTGATATAATAGCAAAATAAAGTATATGGTATACGCGTGTATTGATTAATCGCTCTAAAACGTTGCTAGTTTTCAATTTAATGTATCTATTTTTACTTCAAGATGCCACATTTAATTGATGGGTTCATAAATAGTATATATAGTTCGCCTTAACAGAGTGTCAATTGACGCGTGTTGGTGACATTTTTGTATGTGAGGATCGAATTCTTTAGGTATCTTGCAAGACAGAACAACAGCATGCTCTTGCAAAAACTTAGACGATGCAGGTATATATACTTAAATTGTCCTTGGACGTTAATACCGTTCCGTTGATTCTTTCAGAAAACCTCCTTCTACTATTGGAAGAGCTGTAAAGCATGTACTTGTTCAGGCCATGGAGCAAGACCGTGTCAACTATGGAGTTTTCGAGTGTGTTGATATACTTGAAAGGTAAGCCAGCAGAGTCTTGCGTCATGAGAGTACATGGTCATTGGCTTCTATATAAACCGAAGTAACGTCCAGATAATACATCAAAATCAGTTTGCAGATTCGCCCATTCTAGTTGAAATAGGAAATCCGAATACTATATATATTGTATAGCAGGTGATACGTGCACCAGTTACGTGTTTTCCTGAGGGAAAGTTTCTATATTGTATTTTATTATTCTGAGAAATATGTAACATTCTCAGCGGGCACCTTGCCAAAACTGACACTATATTACTCCTGCACATGATAGGTTCAAACATATCTTATGTAAAACACCTTTGTTCTTTATTCAGCTTATGTTTTATTGCTTTGTTAAACACGGTCATAAATCTTCAAAGAATATTAGCGTATAAATTATACATGATAGAGTCTCGATTCAAATTCAAAAACGGTGCAAAATAAGTTGGCAATGAAAACGATGCATACTGCGCTACTGATTAAAAATTGGGTTAAATATTTGTTTATCTGCATGTGTTGTAAATATTTTTCTGTTTGTTTTATCAGAGATACAGAGCGGGTTATGGTGGTGATACTCCCAGAGAGCAAAGTCAAGGACGCAGCCCTGAGAATGCAGCATACGCTTATTGAGGCGTTTTGTAGGGAGAATGATGTGAAGGTCCTGAAGGTCAGTATGTTATTTGGTATTATAGTCAGGCCCGTAAACACTTTCTTAATCCCGTTTTAAACCCGTTTCAAACAGCAGCCATCCTTACCTCCTTATCTCTTAAACAGTAGCAATAGTTAATAACTCGTTATCTTTCAAACAGTAGCCATTCGTGTACTTAACTCCTTATCTGCATCTGAAGCGAATAATTACATTTTAATGTAGAGACGTTTACAAAACTTTAAAAAACAGAAGTAAAGAGTAAGCATCAGATGTCTGGAACAGGGGCGATTGTTTCACGATAACTTGCATTTTTTTCGCAAGTTTTAGGCTGTTAGCCAGGGTTTATAACAATGTAACAAAGAAGATATAAACTGCTGTAGTTCCGGGTTTAGATTGAATGATGAAATGGTTGATTAAACGTATAATAAGAAGTTGTGTTGATCCCAGATAACGATGTATGTAAGCAATAAAAGGATGCATGCTCGACTGTTTTTGCCATTGTGTAAACAGGGGTTTTTTGTCATCCTCGTAACAATTAAATGCCAAGTTTCGGCATTTGTTATTTCTATTGTTTAAAGTTGATTGACTTCGTTTATAATATGATAATACCTGTAGACGTGACAGTATGCACTTCAAACTCGCGTGTATCCCACATTTCATTGAGACGTTTTCTAACTGTAGAAATAATTTAACATCACAAATATATGTATTGTCGTACTTTACATTAAATGTATGTTTTATCGAATATGTATTTTGACAGGTTGATTGTGCCACGAAGATCTCCACTATATTTACGTCATCTGCCACAAAGCAACAGAAAGAACGCTGCTTTACGTCGGATTTCAGCTGTATGCTTGTGACGCAACCGGAAGTTGTTAGCACGGACGACGAGTTTGTAAGCGACTACTGTGAAAACTTTATACTTGGTGGTTTGATTCCCCACGGTTGTGTTGAAATACCAGTCTGAGCCCCTATGATACCGCTTCATGAGCATGGAACCAAAAAACCATAGGTAAGTACTAGTTGTGTAGATGGTAAGCATTTTGTTAGTGACACAGCAAGGTAGATCTAGATAAAAGTTCTAGAAGTCATTGAAAACATAAACTACTTTCGTGAACCAGACATTCTGGCAAATATAAAATGTTTGTTTAATTCAAGTTTTATTGAAACACAAAAAGTCTTTTTAGGAGGCACACATCTGTAAAGCATTAATTGTCATTTCTATTTGTTTCCAGGGCTTTGCCTATTTACTCGTGTGAGTAGTCATCGGGATGCAGACGACGGAAGTCAACATGAACTATTACGTCGGGCTTAAGACTGCTGCGGATGGTGTATGAACAGAGACCGGACTGCGGATGCCGGTAGATTGCTATATTTCGGGCTGGGATGATCGGGGTGCAGCGATAGTATTTACACTTGGGAGAAAGCAGACTTATCCAGCAGAGCTGAAGATTGAATACCTCAACGCAGATTGAAGGGTGCATTTGAGAGAGGTAAGCCTTTTTCATGATTGGTCTCTTTAGTTATAAATAATTAAGTGGCGTGTGGCAACTAATAAAGTACAAAACCTGTATTTACATTTCACACAGCATTTCGTTATTTCTCTAAGACTTCACTGAATGTCATGATAGAATGTGACCTTTAAATATTCGCATCCTCTATGAAACTTAACATTTTCTACTTACAGATGCAGTGTTAATCCTTATCAGACGGGAAATGTAATTAATCACAGTTATTTGCTGCCGTGAAAATTACTGGGGGTGGAAACAGCGACATTTAACGCCTTACAAGATACAGTGACATTTTGTGATGCTCGTTTGTTGTTGTTATTGGAACAGGATTTTATCTGATATATCACTATCGACCGGAGGCGTTTGACATTTCTGAACTATGGTGTGAAAATAATTTGTTTACTGTCTATACCAATAGCAATGTTTCATTTTATTGGTTTAATTGTAAGAAATATGGAGAAAAGAAAATGACCACTTTATTACAGAAAAAGTGAATGTACTTGTGATTTTCTAATTTAAGTGTTTGTATATATATTGTGAAGCAAATAAAAATAAATTATAAATGTTTATCCATTTATCCAGGATTTATTAGATTGTATATAAGATCCCTGGTTTATCGTTAAAGATAAATAATATTTGTTTGCCCACATAAATAGCCCCGGCAGTATAAATGTGGCGGATTAACCACGGTCACAGTCCTTGACGGCTGAATGCACTAATGCTATCCAAACCTACATGTACATTGCACCTAGTACTTTACGTACATGTAGCATACACAAGTACTGGTTTCCAGCCGTTTAGTAAGTCGGTATATTGGACAATGAATTTACTTGACAATCCATAGATCTATAACAAGAATATGATGTCTGTGCAAGGTGCAATTCCGTTCAATAAGGAGCTGTCTGAGGCTAGAACTTGGAACTTTCTTTTGTGAAAACTTTAACAACCGTACACGTAGTGATTTACCAAAATCAAATACATGCTTCCATATGCTCAATATTCACGTTTAGAGCGTTATAGAGTTGAATTTCGAAATAGTTTAACATCTACATGTAGCATCTAGTTCCCCTTTCCCTCCCACAATTTGCATGATGTACAACAAACGCGACTTTGATAATAGAGTTACACACACGAAACGACTAGGCACTGTCTGGTACCTGTTTGGAACGCCACAGCTGTCTGATGTTGTCATATTTCTTTTTGTCTTGTCCACCCCGTATCCTATTATGTCAAATTGTTGCGTGATTGTGTCAGGAAGACGTGTCATCATGTCAACGAATCATGTGAACTTGTCTATACAGCGTGTGATTATGTCAAATGGCCGTGTTGATTTGTCAATGTGTGGTGTTGACTTGTCCACTATGCGTCTTATTATGTCAAACAAACGTGTCATTATGGTGAAAGGGCATGTTATCATGTCCACTAATCATGAGTGGACATGATAACACGCTCTTTTAACATAATGACACGTTTGTTTGACCTAATAAGACGCATAGTGGACAAGTCAACACCACACAGTAACAAATCAACACGGCTATTTGACATAATCACACGCTGTATAGACAAGATCACATGATTAGTGAACATGATAACACGCTCTTTTAACATAATGACACGTTTGTTTGACCTAATAAGACGCATAGTGGACAAGTCAACACCACACATTGACAAATCAACACGGCTATTTGACATTATCACACGCTGTATAGACAAGATCACATGATTAGTGGACATGATAACACGCTCTTTTAACATAATGACACGTTTGTTTGACCTAATAAGACGCATAGTGGACAAGTCAACACCACACATTGACAAATCAACACGGCTATTTGACATAATCACACGCTGTATAGACAATATCACATGATAAGTGGACATGATAACACGCTCTTTTAACATAATGACACGTTTGTTTGACATAATAAGACGCATAGTGGACAAGTCAACACCACACATTGACAAATCAACACGGCTATTTGACATCATCGCACGCTGTATAGACAAGATCACATGATTAGTGGACATGATAACACGCTCTTTTAACATAATGACACGTTTGTTTGACCTAATAAGACGCATAGTGGACAAGTCAACACCACACATTGACAAATCAACACGGCTATTTGACATAATCACACGCTGTATAGACAAGATCACATGATTAGTGGACATGATAACACGCTCTTTTAACATAATGACACGTTTGTTTGAATTAATAAGACGCATAGTGGACAAGTCAACACCACACATTGACAAATCAACACGGCTATTTGACATAATCACACGCTGTATAGACAAGATCACATGATTAGTGGACATGATAACACGCTCTTTTAACATAATGACACGTTTGTTTGACCTAATAAGACGCATAGTGGACAAGTCAACACCACACATCGACAAATCAACACGGCTATTTGACATAATCACACGCTGTATAGACAAGATCACATGATTAGTGGACATGATAACACGTTCTTTTAACATAATGACACGTTTGTTTGACATAATAAGACGCATAGTGGACAAGTCAACACCACACATTGACAAATCAACACGGCTATTTGACATAATCACACGCTGTATAGACAAGATCACATGATTAGTGGACATGATAACACGCTCTTTTAACATAATGACACGTTTGTTTGACCTAATAAGGCGCATAGTGGACAAGTCAACACCACACATTGACAAATCAACACGGCTATTTGACATAATCACACGCTGTATAGACATGATTAGTGGACATGATAACACGCTCTTTTAACATAATGACACGTTTGTTTGACCTAATAAGACGCATAGTGGACAAGTCAACACCACACATTGACAAATCAACACGGCTATTTGACATAATCACACGCTGTATAGACAAGATCACATGATTAGTGGACATGATAACACGCTCTTTTAACATAATGACACGTTTGTTTGACCTAATAAGACGCATAGTGGACAAGTCCACACCACACATTGACAAATCAACACGGCTATTTGACATAATCACACGCTGTATAGACAAGATCACATGATTAGTGGACATGATAACACGCTCTTTTAACATAATGACACGCTTGTTTGACATAATAAGACGCATAGTGGACAAGTCAACACCACACATTGACAAATCAACACGGCTATTTGACATAATCACACGCTGTATAGACAAGATCACATGATTAGTGGACATGATAACACGCTCTTTTAACATAATGACACGTTTGTTTGACATAATAAGACGCATAGTGGACAAGTCAACACCACACATTGACAAATCAACACAGCCATTGACATAATCACACGCTGTATAGACAAGATCACGTGATTAGTAGACATGATAAAATGCCCTTTTAACATAATGACACGTTTTTGTGACATAATAAGACGCATAGTGGACAAGTCAACACCACACATTGACAAATCAACACAGCCATTTGACATAATTACACATTGTATAGACAAGATCGCATGATAAGTGGACATGATAATCCGCCCTTTTAACATAACACATTTTTTTGACATTATAAGACGCATAGTGGACAAGTCAACACCACACATTGACAAATCAACACCGCCATTTGACATAATCACACATTGTAAAGACAAGATCGCATGATTAGTGGACATGATAACACGCAATTTTAACATAATGACACCGTTGTTTGACATAATAAGACGCATAGTGGACAAGTCAACATCACACATTGACAAATCAACACGGCTATTTGACATAATCACACAATGAATAGACAAGATCATATGATTAGTGGACATGATGACACGTCTTCCTGACACAATCACGCAACAATTTGAAATAATAAGACACGGTGTGGACAAGACAAAAAGAAATATGATAACATAAGACAGCTGTGGCGTTCCGTACTGTAACGCCGTGTGTTATTAGTTTGTCCTTCACCTAATGCAGCTTGTAGATTGAGGATGAACCAATCATTGTGTCTGCTGCTATGATTTGTGTAGACAAACTCCTTGTTTTTATCTAACATGAACGGTGAGCTATTATGATCATCGATTTTCCAGCGTCTATCCGTCCATCAACAAGTTGTTGTAATCACTCTTAGTAGAGACCACAATTTTAGTCCAATTTTAATGAAAATGTGACTTTATTTCCCAAATCATCTTGAAGAAATTGGTCAGAATGTTTGCACAATGATTTCTGGGGCGTCACATGGGGTCTAAAACTAGGTCACATGGTCAAATCAAAGACAAATGCTGTTAACACTCTAGATGTCACATTTATTGGCCAGAGTGTGTCTTTAGGATTTCTAGTTCAAGGTCGAATCTGGGTCATCTGATATCAAAAACCAGGTCACACGGTCAAATCAAAGAAACAGCTTGTTAACACGCAAGGCCACATTTAGTGTCCAATCATCATGTAAGTTGGTCAGAATGTTTGTCTGGTCAGGGTCAAGCAGAATATTTGTGTTTGTGATATTTAGTTTAAGACTGTAACATTTATTTTGGATATGAGAATAAACAAATCCTTTGAGTAGAATTCTAAAGTTTAATAAGTCCTAAACTAATTTGTCTAATATAGGCATAGTGTTAAAACCACTCCCACTCTACAATTTTTAGGTTTTAGACTCCATCTATATCGAAAAAGTCTTGAAATCAGCCCCGATTCTTGGAGATCTCCCCTTTTATCCAATTCCTACAAAGCCCACCCAAAGCTAACGTGTTAGCTCCTTTTAAGGTAGCTAACTCACAAATCATGGAACCAAGCTAACCAAATGCTACCATGTTAGCCCCCCAAATAAGGTATGTTAGCCCAATAAATCAGGTAGCATTTGCTATCTTCCAGCAGTGCTAACTGTTGAAATACCAGTTCTGAGATAGTACAGACACTGGCCAACCAAGACAATGAAATTCATCTAAGAGAACCCATTGAGCATTACTGAGAGTCAAAACTACATTGGATCATAAGTAGGTCATGTATTCAGGTGAGCGATATAGTGCCATGATAGCCCTCTTGTTAATAGTTGTCACATCTGCCTGCAGACAGCAGAGAGACTGACTTTGCCTTGACAGTTTGGTCCAACATGTCGACTTCTGTCCATGGTCCTTCATCTTCAGATTAAGTTACTTCTCAATAGCTGTCTCTGTTAGCGTAAAGGTCTATGGAATAAGGGTCAAGGTCGCAGAGCATTCAAAGCTATTTTCGGAGCCCCATTTTCTTAAAATCTGGAAATAATTTTACCATAGCTAGTAGATTAGGATCAAGACTAGGGTCACAGAAAAATCCTTATTCTACATTCTAAAATTTCTCGTGAGGAAAACTGTAAATGTTGTTGTTGTTGGTTGAGTTTCACGCCCGTTTCAATCGTATTTTAGTCATTTTTACAGGCGGACAGCCTACCTAACCGTCTTTCCTGGGAAGAACCAGTGTTTGAATCCCTATCCTCCGTAAGAAACTACCAATAGACATGGCCTGTAGCAGGGAACCCAAGGACTCTGACCACAGGTGAGATTGCAAATGGTCACTCGTAGTTGTCCCCTGTATACCTTGCGAACAGCAGGTCAAAGGTCGAGCTTGCACAGGGTGAGCTAAAACGGAGCACGATTTGTGCCTTTATTGCCGAAAGTGTATACAAACTCATCTTTAAAATATTGATCTAGACAATTAGGATACCAAAAACGTTTTCTGAACCGCATACATGCTTATTTCATTCAATTTTAGTTTAAACATGAAAATTTAAAGTATGTATGATAATTTACACCACGAAATTTGGACTACATTTATATAGTTATTGCCAAGCATTAAGGATCGGCTATATGATTCATTTAACGTTGAAGCTTATTCTTCAAAATCGTGAGCTTGAACACTCTATCAAATATTAAGAAAAAAATAATCTGTGTTGTTGATTGATGTATACGTGTTTTATGGACAAGATTTTGTCACGCTGTAAAGTTCATCACGGTATTGACAGGTACCCGCTAAACTTAAACCTTTAACATGGACTTAAAGGTGAAACTCTTTTATTTCAGCAAGTTTATATGCAGACCGCCAGACAGAAGCACCTACTTTGCATAATAAGTATAATAGTTTGATGTAATTTGTTTAATTTCTTTTAATAGTATAACAACCTCTCAATTTGCTTCCTAGAAAAAGCCAGCTGATCTAATAAAGCCCTACCAAAATGTGTGTCTTTGAGGCTGAGCGGAGTTCGAACCGGACTGATCGGCTAATGCCTTAACTTTTATGCACACTAGAGACTCACGATCGCGCTATGTTTACAGAAACAAGTTTTATTTTGAAAATAAATAGTGATGCTTCTATAGGAGTTTATCATATAAATATATTTTATTTTTCTCCCACATTTCATAATTGTCTTGCATGACGTTTTCCCACATATCTACTTTTGTGGAAACTCCTTACCAATGTCTCGTAATATAAGACGCTGTCACACTGAAACGGAAATTTCTCTGTATTACGCACAATTTATATAAATTATAACATTATCTAATGTGAGAAACGTGCGATTCTAATCACATTGGTTGGGACGTTTATTTCCTTATTCTGGATAACGTCATTTTGCACAGGAAAGAAAACAACGAAACAAAAGTTATACTTGATTCATTAAAACAGCAATAATTAGCTTAGAAAGATGTTATAGCAATGAGACAGAGGAGGGATTGCTTCATTTACAACAAGCGAAGTGTAAAATATTGTTTAAAAAACTTGCAGGTACCACCCGTTGCTTTGCCGACTGGCTTATCCTTTTCTATGTTGCAACAAAGATAAATTTGTTAAAACTGAATGTTTAAAATTCAGTCATCTTTGACCATGAAAAAGTAAAAGGCAATTACATATAATTAAACTTATATAACAAAGAATGTAAGTTGCAAAGTGGCTATTTTAAGTTTAGAAAATCAAAGGTTCTGGATGCTTTGTTCTCCCATCCCTAACCAGAGGATGACACGATTAAACTCGCTTTTCAAGTCTCCCCAACACAAAGACGACCTTGCGGTTTCATCATCCGTCAGACTCGCCTATTGTTCGAATCTTATCACGCCCTAGCAAGTCCAGACAAGCAAATGCGAAGCTGGAGCTTAAGAGAAATGAAGTCCATCCGGAACTTGGGTGGTGCAGCATTACCCTCCGCGTGTTACATTTGCTACTAACTTACTAGCGTATCTCTTTATTATTTACCGTATGAATTACCATATAATGTCAATATTTATCGTCTGCTTATTTCCGCCAACCTTCGGGGAAACTCGGGCGACCAATAGGAACACTCGTAAACACAAGTTTACGCACAACATGAATGAAAATGCGTAAACGGTATCAAATTCCCCACGGTGACCCGTAGCAGTTTTATTTAGTAATTGAGAATATAATAACGTTGACGGAGTGAATTTTACTAAAACGTCTAATAAGAATAATGACTTTACCGGACCTTGAGGACTTCGTCTGTATGGAACTTACTGAGTAAGTAGCGATGCAGCATAAACTTCTTTTGTACTACATAAACAAGACGATGTGTGGTACTAAATACAACTTGCGAATGCTGCTATTTTTCTTAAACTTGTTTATTTTTTGTTCTCTGTTATTACTTTACTTTGAAATGACTTAAAATTTAATCATTGGCAATAACGTCTATATATTATCAATAGAAGTAAACCGTTTGTTCCTAAATATATAAATAAATATAAACAAATTAAATCGGCACCTTTGAACACGAACCTTGATTTAAGACGTGGGCGGTTTTCGTGTCACGTCACTATTTAATTGTGGGAGGAGTATCCTATTTTGCACATATCTGCAAATGAACAGTAATAAATAAAAGTTTCAAAAAGAAGAGTTTACTAAATACTGCGTTAACTGAATAGTTTTCTGTTTGGCTGTTTACTTGTACAATGTATATATACGATTTGTATCACGAAATAGGTCAACGTTACTCACGTTTTGATCTAAAACGTCCCAAAACGAACATTATGATAACTTTACCAAGGTAACGCGTGTACTTACGATTCTTATACCAGCATTCATAATTGTATCATTAACGTCACGTTTTTGTGGTGAATAATTGGTACAGGATTCATAGCAGCCGAAGGCGCTAGCATATGTTGTTAACCAGCACTACATTCATGTTTTCTGTCAATTCTGTATAATATGCTTCAATTTCACACACGGCTACTGGTCCTTCTCCACTTTGTGCATAAAACCATCTATAGTACATCCTATCCATCCAAAGAGGAAATACATGAACACTGTATATATTAAGGAAGGTGTTTCTGATACAAATATGTGTATCCATTGCAGCCACAATCATATTAAAATTGATTATTTTATGCACCATTTGTCGGGTATCTGTCATATATTTGAATGATTTAAGCAATACTGGACTCTCACTCGGTGGTCATGTGATAAGAGTGTTGGTTTCGGAAAATAAAGGACCTTGGTTCGGTCCTTGGCCAGGCCTTCATCCTACCGGGTAGAAATGGGTATCAGAAATGGTTTGTTCAATAAATCAATGATTACAAAAGTTATTTTAGTCGAGTTAGCCTGTTTCGTCTACTTTCGTCACCGAGTTAAAAAGCTTAAACGCGATTATTCAAAATTCTGGCACGAGAGTTTTTTATTCTTCATATACAATGCTATTCCAGGAGCTGTCTTCAAGACGTTGGTAAAGCTGTGCGTGATGTAATGGCGAGATCTTGCACGGAACGCAGACTCACGTGCGGCGTTGTAGAATGTGCCAGACAACTTGAAACGTAAGAACTTTATGAGATAA
Source organism: Saxidomus purpurata (assembly GCA_022818135.1). Taxonomy (NCBI): domain Eukaryota; kingdom Metazoa; phylum Mollusca; class Bivalvia; order Venerida; family Veneridae; genus Saxidomus; species Saxidomus purpurata. The sequence continues at coordinate 46,258,512 of JAFMSR010000005.1, forward strand.
TAGGATAGTTATTATTCAAATAATCAGCATCTATATAAGGCGGTTTTTGTCTAGTTAAAGCAATAGTTACAGAAATTGTAGCTAATTCAAAACGTCGAAACTGGTCTGACCTAAAATGTGTAAACATATGCATGCTACTTACTAAAACACCTCAAATATGTAAGTATGTAAATGCGTGGCTAAATACTCGCATATGGCAAGTTAGGAGGATTTATTAATTATTGCCATAATTGTAGAACTTACGCAAAATATTGTAAGAAGTAGCTGTGTATCAACTCTGTGGTATGTTTCAGTTTTCTGTAAATGTGTCGTGCCATATTGCAATATCTTATAAATACTGTGAAAACTATATGCATTGCTGCTACGATCATTGGCCATAAATAACTTATTTCATAATAAAGGTATTTCTTTTTTATTTGTTTCTATTCTATTCTACGTATTTTATGAAAACAAGCAATTCAAAAGTATGTATGTGTTTATTATGACATGTATTATTAACCGACTTTCAGAGACCCGGATGATGTGATGTTATGCATTTTACCGGAAGTGTCTGGTCAGAGCGTTCCTACGGGGATACAGCACACGCTGATGGAAGCATACTGCCGCGAGTACGGCATCCCAGTTCTTAAGGTAACCTTTAACTTGACTGGTATATGCGGTCAGCGATTATAAACTGTCACATTTTAGGCATCATACATAGTCAGTTTTAAGAATACACGTGCATCTTTTTCATGATCACTGGTCGCCTGCTCTTAGCGACCACTGCATTTTGCATCTCTAGGTGCTCTGCTAATAACAGGTTATACTTTAATAACCTTTTAACTAAACTGGAATTTATATAACTGCTGAAGTGTGCCAGATTGGGTATGAATAAATAAATACATATCTGCTAATATGTTATATAATTATGATAGAAGAGAAACTATTCATTTAAAACCCTTGCAATTACTGGCTTCAAAATATTTAAACAAAAAAAATATTGCATACTTTGACAAGTTTAATGAACAGTATGTTATGGCCTCTGTGTGTTTTCTTTCACAAAACCTCCCAGGAGGAAATCGTCGCTAATTTGTAGGATTGAATCTTCACATATAAGCATCCCCATCAGAGCTTCGACAACTATTACTATATTAAGGTCTCAGATTGCTAAAAGGTGCTAAACAAGTTAATATTTTTATCACGACATTCCACTCAATAATGTATTATGTAAAGTCGGAATATGATAGCAATTATAGAATCTGGGGTTTTCGTTTTGAAAGCTTATTTTGTCATACTCATTTTTTGTAGTAACTAAATGTTTGTTGACAAGGGATTGACCATCTTTGTTTGCAAATGTTATCTAAATAAAACAGACCTTTGCTCATGCATGCATGGACAAACCCACCTTTAACTCTCAAAACCTCCCAGGAGGAAATCGTTGCTAATTTGTTGGATTGAATTATCACATAAAGCATCCCCATCAGAGCTTTGACAAATATTTCTATATTAAGGTCTCAGATTGCTAAAAGGTGCTAGACAAGTAATATTTGTATCCTGAATCGAACAGTAAACCAAACTGCATGTATACTACTTTAAAATCAGTGAATCCGTTATAAGTTTCGATGAAACTGTGACTTCCTGTTTTATGAAAACATAGAAATATAAGTGTGACCGGTAATTTTGACCTTATACCAGGATATGCTGATCTTTATAATACATAGTGTTTGAGGAGCACTACTGTTGGCTGTGTAATCAATCTAAAGCGCAGTGTTATCAAGACAAGCTTTTTGACAGAAGATCCGTGCTGTTAAGAGCTGTTCATTTCATTTTTCTGTTTCCTTTGTACATTCCAGGTCGAATCCGTGTCTTCTTTAACTGAAATCCTACATAAGTACATTTCAACAAAGCCAAAGGTCACAGATAACGTCAATCATACGCATGCGCACCTCGAGCGAAAACAGAGCAATACCCGGGATTTAAGTTGCTTCTTGATAAAAAATCCGGAAGTAATGACGTCTGACGATTGCATGCTCAGGATGTTTAGTAACCAAGAATCGAAAAAGAAAGAGGTCATTATAGTATTACCAAGTTGAACTCGGTCTTTCTGTCTGTCACAGCCTATGACACAATGGGGTAAGTGTTCAACCAACTTAAACTGTAAGAATTTACCTAAATGAATTAAATGAATATGTTAGTGTCGTTAAATTGGTAGTTTTTAGTCCAGCTTTATGGATTCTGGGCTATGCGATTTATTTACGAGATATATCGGACAGTTTAGTGTATAGGACTTTCAACCTTTTGATGCGCCGTTTTGATTAATGTTTTCATATGCACACATTCTCCGCCAAATTTGGCCATATTTAGTCACGAAGGGTTAAAACCACATTACGATTTCATGAAGGCTTAAGATAATTAAAGGTTTATTATTCTTTTGTTGCAGACACCGTGTTTACGTCAACGGTTGGAGATTTGAGAACAGTAGCAGCCGAGGTTTGCCATACAGCAAGATCATGCACTGCTTGTCGAAACTGCATCACGATCTGTGTCGCGTTTATGTCTGATATTTGAGCAATTAGTCTATGAGCAAGCTCAATTTTTCATCTCAGTCAATGCGCTTGCGTGTCAAGAAATCAACTGAAAATATATTTGGCAATGTTTCCTTCGAGATTTCTAGGACTGATGGACACTTCTTTCTCGCCTTTCATAACATTTGTGAATATCGAGGACAACACCGAGTTAGTTAGCCGGGAAACAACACCGATTCAGTTAGCTGGGAAACAACTTATTGAGCTCCCACAATATGAAGTTTATATATATCGTCTATCTTAAAAGACGTTTGACATACGGGTCTTATAATAATTACTTCAACAATTGGGCATGCGAGCGTCTATCAATGAACATATTTACAGTTTACAACATAATGAAGAGAAAACATAATTAATTATTAATTATGCAATAGATGTTAACATATACAAACATGAGTTGAAAGTTTACAGAAGCACAAAACATATATACAATGAAACAAATCTAATAAAAAGCATATGAATATTCAGTGTGACTTTCTAGGCATTTGGTTCATAACATTCCTCGTCCACCCCAGAATTAGATTAAAAATCTAAAAGACACATCTTTCCTCCTTGCCGACAGTTCGTCTGTATTAAAAAAAAACCCCTCACTGTCGCTGTTTATTTTTAAAACCTCTGATTAATTTTGTTGAAACGGCGTCATGTATATTAAGATTATAATGATCTTCAAGTCCCAGTTCCATTGTTTTTGCAGAGTATCGATCCTTAAAATGTTTACAGAGGCATCTCCTCTTGAGCAATTTGTTTATTTCAGTCACGATCTTTTAGTAAAGATTTGATTTTAAGTCCGGGTTAGCATCCATTTACAAGTTCGAAGATTTTTGTTAAGATGTGAACTTGTGAAAAACTTGTTAGCAGCTCTCCTCTGATCTATTAGGGGCATTTTGTTGGTACTTTCGCCGTGAAGCCGCGGTATGACAAGCTTGAAATGCTATTGTCTTCATGTTTCCATTGAGCTCTAGGTAAGTTATATATTTCAATGGAAGAGTTTTATACCAGAATTCGAATGTAATCAACGCTTGCCTTAAACTCCGTCCAGTTTTATATTGTAACTGCAAAATATGACCTGGTTTGAAGCATAAGTATGTCGTCATGTCTTGATTAATTGATTCTATTAGGGCTATGGAAATGTAAATTGTTTCTTTTACCAAAGCATATTTATGGAATGTCTGTTTATTTTTAGTTTTCGAAAATCGACTATTTTCGTTTTAGGGATTATTATAGACTGCCAAAAAGGGCAGGACACCCTAAAAAGGGCATGGTGCACTGAGTCAGGGTCAGGGCATTTATTGCATGTTTGAATACTCAAATATCAGATAATATCCCCAAAATATTGAAAACTGGGCCTCTAGAATGTAACGTTATATAATATAAATAATCATTTACTTTCAAAGAGATGCCTCTTCAAGGATTTAAATAGTTTCTATATATTTTAATATGTGTATTGCAACAAAAGAACAGTAGGGTGGGGCGGGGTGAGGGGGGGGGGGGGCAAAAAGGACAACAGGGGCAGGAAAAAGGGACAGGGTACAGCCCAATAGTCTAGAAAAATCCATACGTTGGAGTGGACGGATCAATGTTAGCAATGTAACAAGCAAATTCAGTGACATATATCGGCTGCCGAAATAAGTAAATCACTGAAAACGACCAACTGATAATGTATTGGTTTCACAAACATTTTAAAAATTTAACCACCTAACTGAGGTCTCATCTCCAAAGCGGACATTATTTGCTTACAGTTATAAAGAACTTATTTGTTGTAAGTTAAATTTAATCAGTCACTGTACTACTAGTCTTAAGAAAACAAATATTGTTAAGTTTCTATATAAAATAAGTAAGAAAAGCGCTTCACCACTTACAGTTTACTTGCAGTTTGTTACTTGCATTAAACATAATCAAATTTTGACAAGCTTTTTCAGAAAAAGAAACATTTTCAAATATCTGGCGTTAATCCTCCACGGTGTGGGGGAAAGATGGGGGCAGGATATTAGAAAGAATGATCATTAAATATTTTGAGCCAACTGCGATTAAGTTTGGTGGCCGGTTTTAGAGAAATAGAATTTTAAAATTTTTATATTGAATAAAAATTATGTAAGAAAAACTTAAAGAACATAATTTTATGTTTTTCGGTAGTTTATCGATATACAACGGTGGATTATATTCCGATAAACTCACTGTCCACGGAGTGAAAATTATCAAAATCTGTTACCCGGATTAACGTCAAAAAGTATACCGAGCGTAATGAATGCCGGAAACCATATAACGATGACGTCGTTAAAATGACGACATAATTGCGATGCTTTCTAGCGACGTTTCCCGCGATTTTCGACATTTCATTGTAATACACTCAGCAAAAGTAGAGTTTGAGATATAAAATAAACAGAAAAATTATTGGTATCGGTTGCCATATCACGATAATTTCACTCGTGAACACCAAAAGTAGTTATTTTCACTCGTGGCTGCGCCGCTGGTGAAAATATCACTTTTGGTGCCCACTGGGTGAAATTATATAGAGGATAATTGTTGGTTTCGGTGTAAGATCACGTTATAATTTCACCGAGTGGGCACCAAAAGTGATATTTTCACGAGTGGCGCAGCTCGTGAAAATATCAATGTTTGGTGTTCACTTGTGAAATAAAATTGATATTTCACTGAAACAAACAAATATACTCTATGTCGCTGATGTTTACAGCTCATATCGATGTAAGCTTTTAGGGTATTTTATCTTACAAGGGTGCAAGGACACTTTGCTACAAATAAACTATACTATACTCTTACTAGAAGGGAAACAACTCCTGCAAAGATGTAAAATATATACGCTTGTATTTATCGCCCTTCATGTAAGCCTGATCGTGTGTTTTTCATCTTCGAACGGAACATTGCAATATTGTTTTAGCTTCCAAGAGTTTTTGCTAGATGTGAATGATATCTTGCGTGCCTGATAACCGGTGGGAACTTTTATATTTGCAAGCTACAAACTTGGATATGGCCACTACCTTACAGTAGCATCACTAATCAAAAGATGACAAAAATGTAATTATTCCGAAAGAGCTCGAACGTGCATTTCAAGGACAAACCCGTCAGCACTCACACATGCCAAAATTAAAGTGCTTTGTAACATAATTTGCAAGGTAGCCGTATATATTTTATTAAGAGACACACTGTTTTCATTCCATCTATTTATGAGTAGTCAGAGTTGTGTTTATTTTCAGTCCTCTGCAAACGAATTGAGATAAACCGAAAATTGCAGTATATCTTTATATAGACATAGAGCAGTCGACAGGGCATCAATAGCAAAACAGACTAAATTGAACCGGCATGCATACATGTACACTCAGAGTAGAGAGTGGGGCTCTCTTTGCAGTATCTATCTTTAAATATTATTATATTATCATTAAAAGAAAACTGACTTACGCAAAAACGAAGCTTATTAACATAGTTTTTATAGATACTTAAAGTGAAATCATGCTCATCTTACTGCACAGAGTGTATTTTTGGTGACAGTTTTCGGTTGCTGTGCATTTAAATGTGTAAAACTAATGATAATGCCGCATTAGTATTTGAAGTTGGTGCTTTAGAGATGAAAAAATTGGACAAATAAAATAATAGTTCCTTCCTTCGCAGTGATCTCCCTTGTGTTTTATTAGTTGTTGGTAGAGGGATTTCGGCAGTGGAAGGGAAGCAACTACTGCATGCAGTTGTTTGTTTTTTTAAATTGACTCTCCAAGTCAAAATAGGAAAAGTAATATTTGGAAAGTTATTATTTCGTACTGGTAGCAGGAAGAGTTTGGGTATTGGGTTAAAAGCTATTATTTCCTCTACCCTTTTTACACACACCTATTTCAGCTGGATTTTTTCTTGAAAAAAATGTGCATAATGTCACTTTAAAAATACACCCAGTATACGGTGCGCTTTTTAATATGAGTGTTCTGGTAGTAAACTGTTTAAGACTGATGTCAAACTTCAAGAGCATGCATGCATACTGTAATAGCAGTTGTTGTCGTAATATTTAATCATACGTCTTTCACATCTTAAAGTAATTTTAACAAATATCATAGAAATGTCTTTAATTTGAAGTTAATATTGCTTTATTATATGTAAACCAAGCAAGCAAAAGTCCCATTTTATTTTGAAACTTGGCTTTGATTCCTTTTTTCAATTGCAATTGTTCTACACTACGGGAAACAACTCTTACAAGTTGTACTTTCTGTCTCGTACGTATTTCTTGTTCTTTCTAGTTTCTCAAGCCCATTTGTCAAGGAGTGTAATCATGGGATATGCACTCGTGTTTGGTTGGATGGATTACTTACGTATCCCGGCTGGGACATAAGGCCGTTTCGAACCCGATCTTTTGCCGATTGCTTAGCTTCTCCCCAGGGCATCCGCACGTTTCATAGTCCGGCATCTAGGGTCCTTCGCCATTACATGACTGGTCGACCAAGTTCCGGGTTTCAGTCCAGGGCATGTTTCCTTCACCATTCTAGTCAGTCTCCGTGGTGTAGTGGTAAAGTTGTCTGCCCTAAAATTTTACATGTGGAGTTTAAATCCCATTCAAACACATTTTTTAAAACCTTTTTCTTCTGTTCAGCTTTTAAACCATGCTTTAAATGTTTTACTTCAAATATTCATAAAAATCTTCATTCATGTCAAACTAATAATGATATTGGCAATGTAAAATTAAGACTAGGTATAAAAATACGGTAATGGCTGATTTCAGATTCGGTTATTTGCAAATCTAGACGGTAAAAGTTAAATCATTGCCATTATTATTAAGAATAGTATAAAGACAACAATTTTCGCAGTTGAATTGATGCTCCATTAATCAAATTTGCATTTTGCTTTGAGTTTTAACCCCTAAACCCTTTTTTATTAAAATGTTTTGAACTTTGTAATCATATGCATCACGATCATTTGGGCAGGCTCATTAGTTGTTGGAATTTAAAGACTAAATGTGTTGCTAATGTAACTCTACAGTGTATACTGAATACCTTATTTCCACAATTACGTTAAATTATTATAGTGGTAACTGAATATTGACAAATTATTCTCTCTGGTATATCGTTCGGTTAGTCTTAATTTACAAGATGGGGGTAGGGGTATAAAATTCCATATATCTTTTTAATAAGACTGTAAATTTCTTTTAAAATTTAAATATGAACCATTGAAAGGATATAGTTGATAGGGAGGGGGATAAAGAATGGTCTCGGTTCGTCCGTAACATTTCCTGTTCGCTCCATATCTCCTTAACCCCTTGAATGACTTTGATGAAACTCAGACCGAATGTTCACCTCATCAAGACGATGTGCAGAACCCATGAGCCGGTCACGCTGGCTCAATGTTGAGTCTTGAAGCTCATGTCTGCTCCATATTTCCGTAACCCCTTGAAAGATTGATGAAACTCAGGTCAAATGTGATCTGGACATGTAAGGTAAATGTCACAACTTATGGTCAAAGGTATGAGTCTTGAGTTCCTGCCCACTCTATATATTATTAATCAAATGTTTATCTCATCAGTTAGATGAGATTTAGGGGTCTGAACCGTTATTTGTTTACACCTTTTGTTTAAATGGCGGTATTAATGTTGTATTAGATAATCGAAATCAGTCCTAAAATATTCCATTACGTACATAAGACATTGCATATTTTCAGCTTTAATTATGCCGTTATAATTTTGATATCATGCCGACTCATTTGTGGTTCAAGTATCAACAACTTCTTCAAAGTATTGTTTAAAAGATCTGCACCGTGTGGGAATACCTACTAGGTATGGTGGCAGACAGTTCTCAAAAAACTTTCAATGTACAGATTGCTGTAATTGTTTCATGATGTTGGCGAATGCCGATGTTCCAAAGAAAGCCAAAACCTTCTACATGAATACTTTCAAAATTATTTGCCTAAATTTTCTTGATTTCCAAAGTTTAAGAAAAATCACATCTCTACGAAAGAGCATGAAATGGAAACACAGATAAAATCAACGACAAGAGTTTTGATTTGATTTGAAGCAAATTTTATAAAGGTCCGTCCATAAGAGCAACTATATTAGCTTGTATTTGTGGATGAGACCTCTCAACGACAAGAGTGCCATATGAAGGCCCTATATCGTACCATTTCTCAAAAACACTGAAAGTAGACCAAAAGGTTAGTCAAATGTCATTGAGTTCAAAGTAAATACTCGACACTGTTATTATTTTGCGAAACTGTACACATGGTTCAGATTTCATGTCCGCTAAAATCTGTTTGCAGAACTGTAGATGTGGTCCAAATTTCTTTGCTGTAGCTTCAGAAACAACAAAGTAGGTCAAAGGTCATGATCAAGGATTCAAGGCAAGGATAGGTGTGGCCAACTTCAACCACATCGAGATCATCTGAATAAAGTTGGTGTACACCACTATTCAATGTACACTATACTATATGTACGTATTAAGTCTAAATAAAAAAACGTACCAATCGGGCGTGGCCAAGTTTAACCCCGGGGATAATCTGAATAAACTTGATAAAGAACCACTGCACACTATTGTAAACCAAATATCTAAGCTCTGTGTCTTGCTGTTTTAGCTTTTACTATGTAAGTCTATGTAGATTAAATGATCCCTTGGGTGCTTTCAATATTGATCCATGGGAAATGATTTGAAAAATCTTGGTAGTGGTCCTCCAGACAATGCTACAAACCAAATATCTAGTAAGCTCTAACTCCGGTGGTTTTCAACAAGATTTTAAAAATATTTTCCTTTATTATCTATTTACAGAAAATTCAGCCTCTATTGCTCTACTTTTCTAAGGATTTTGGCATGTGATGACCTATTTTCGAACTCATTCTGGCCAAATTTCATGAAGATCCAGTGAAAAATGCAGACTGTAGTGCGTACACCAGTTTTTAAAAAAAATTTTCATCTAGTTAGCTAGTTTTTTTTTAGCTGAGATGACTCACATTCGAACTCGATTAAGACTTATTCAAAAGACTCATTCCGTCCAAGTATCATGAAGATCTAATGAAAAATGCAGCATGTATTTCATACACACGGTTTTCTTTAGATTTGACCTGGTGGCCTTGTTTTTAAACTATGATGACCCATATTCGATCTTCACTTAGACTTCATCAAGGTAATCATTCTGACCATGTTTAATGAATATCCATGAAAACCGCAGTCTCTGTTGCATTAACAAGATTTTCTACGATTTGACCTGGTGGCCTAGTTTTCCATTCGAGATTACCCATATTCGAAATTGACCTAGACTACATTAAGAACATTCTAACAAAGATTCACGAAATTCTTATAAAATGCAGCCTCTATTGCATATTCGCGTTTTAAAGATTTATCCTGGTGACATAAATTTTGGCTTAAGATGGCCTATATTCGAAATCAATAAGATACTCGTTCTGATTAAAATTCCTAAAGATCCAGTGAATAATGCAGCCTCTATTACATATATAAGGTCAAACCTTGGACCTAGTTTTTCACGTTTGACTCAAACTCAATCTAGATTCTAACACCAAAGTTTAATCCAATTCAATACAAATTGCAGCCTCTTTTGCATACACATTGACCTGGTGATCTAGTTTTTGACCCGATATGATCCATACTCAAAATTCATCTAGATTTCAAGAAAATACTCACTCAGCCAAAGTTTCACGAAGATACAATGAAAAATGCGGCCTCTATAGCATAAGGTTTTCCTGTGATTCGTCACGGTAACCTAGATTTTGAGTCCAATATGACCCATATTCTAGCTCAACCTAGACTTCAGACAATATTTGTTTGTTTAAAATTTATTACCATTCAATGTTTTTTGAGTACACTTAACATAATGTATTTATCTATAAAATATGTTTAAATACCGATACAGATTACATTTTATTACACAAATAACATAAGGTTTTTACTGATAACGGTTAGAATGTTGACTATTTTGTCAATACATGTATATGCTCGTTCACCTTCAACGGCTACGTTTGAATATCTGTGAGTCTATTTTCAATTTATTTCTTATGTAGAAAAGAACATAATATGGTTTTTAGCATAGTAATGTGATCCAGAATGCCAGATTTGCTCGAGTCGTGTAAGCAGCACGAGTATGATCCGACCGCGGCGAGAGTGGATGGCATTTCTATGGTAATAACCCTTTTCTTATATATTATTTTCTGGGTACTTGCCCGCACTAATACGTAGAGGATATTATACAGGACAGGTAAGAGGAAGAGGAAGAGGTTATTGTTATTCACTTTGCATTAAAAGCAGTAAAACCAGGATGGCTTGGGTGGTAGGACTGGTGAACGAACTTGGTTCATGATGTGATTAGATTCTGTTATAACAGATAAAACGACTAGAGTTAGAAAGCGGACCGCGTTTTTTTGTGGCGAAATTGTGGTAATATACGTGCACGCAATACAAATTGACTGCCTGGTTGAGGATATAGTATGTGTGTAGACATTGGGACAAGGTTTCATGTTGATCTCATAAAAACTATTTGTACTAAGCAGCGCTAATTTAGAAAAGTTTTGGCTAATAAATGACAATAACTAGAAATCCTAAAGCGATCTGACTAGTAATCGACCTTGGCCGAAAGAAAGTAAATGCTGTAGGTACAGAACAGACAATAGCACGTGCAATCGTGTTGTTCTTGTTGTTGTTATCTTGACATCCACAGTATTAAGATCTGTACAAATGACGACCGTGTTCAGGATTCTGTCACCTTACATCACAGTGCAACAAATAGCATTTTTCATTACGCAATAAAACATGCAGTGAAATAATTACAAATGCAACCTATCATTTGATCAACAATACGTCATTATTAAATACCAGCCGTTACATTATAGCCAAAATACCGACGACAATTCGGCATGAATCGTTGTCACGGTTCAGTGGTTATCTCCACTATAAAATCTTCCTTCTCAAGCACTGATAAACTATTCGGGTCGTACCGATTATACCTCGAACGAGGTTGGTGGACCTAATAAGCACAATTACAAACAAACAAACTGATAAACTATTCAAACTTAAAAAGAGATCTGTTTTCAGTGGCCTTACTCTACTTCTTGTACTTGAGTCATGCGAAACATTTAATCTGTAGATCTGACTTTAAAGCAACTCGCTCGCAGTTTATGGTGAAATGTTGAAACATTTAAATTTCTCGTAATGATATAGTAAAACATAAAATGTAAAGTTAATGCCACAATTAAGAACACAAGTGAATATCAACATAGCAGTTTAAGAAAATCTACTGAAAATAGTGGTGGGGTTGGTGTGACGGCATCACTACACTATATCGTTATATTGAGGTTTGAAAGGCGTTCAAAAATACAGAAATAATTTACAGGAATTTATACCGAAACCTTTTTATTTGATAATTCATTCTAGAATATCTTATTTTAAGACAGTTACAATAACATTACTTTTTCAACAAAATCCGAGGGCGAGCAGCTTTAAATTAACGCAATGGATAATTTTGATATGGATAAACTAAATATGGCGTATCATGTTACGGTAATTGTCACGAAACTTATTCAAGTGAAATACAGGCATTCAAAATAATGTTGAAAAAGATTTGTCAAGGTAATTGAACTATTTACAAAATGTTTAACCTGGTTCTAGGCTTGTCTTTTTTCCAGTTTTCGAAATGTGTCCGCTCACAGAGTATTACGTTTGAGGTCATTTGTCACAATCTTTATCCGGACTGTATGCAAGTCGAAGGTTCATTTGTTTACAACAACTCATTGACCATTTCCGAATTAGTTACTCGGGTAACTCGAGTAACCAGAGTTCTTTTCCCAACAGGCCGAGTTAAACCAATCCGCATGCGCTTAATCTCTAATTTACTTGCCCACGATATGACCAGGGTAGAAGGTAGCGGACTAGATTAGACATTATCTCCAGTTTGTATTTATTTATGTCCTCATGACAAAATTTTATAAATTTGTCATGAAAATCATATAGCATTTTTTTTAATCGTCAAGTTTCAAGTATTAAATCAAACAAAAGCTTTGTTGGAAATAACACAAGTTGACAAAAACACATCTCGATACTTATCCGATACATTCGGATTAGAAAGGTCGAGTTATTCCACTGCACATGCGCCAATTCTCTACCCAAGTAACGCGAGTTTAATTAAATAATGCTCAAGCACACAGATACCATTTTCATTCACGGGAGAGTGTTTGTTTAGCTAACGACCACATATACTCAGGATTTGGACAGAAAAAAGTAATTGAAACTCTTGTTTTCAAACGAGAATTACGAAAAACGGTCTTACATTGGGTTAATTCTGTAAGAAATTAGTGGACAGATAATCACAAAACAGAAGATAGGAGAAACAAGAACTATCTTTAAAACAAGAGCCATGTTACACATGGTTAATCCCCCCGCCGGAAAGAAGTTACCTGAAGGTTGTACTTTCGTACATTTTACTTGGTGAGAGGAAATCCTTAAAAAGCCGTATAGTTATGGTCATGCTGAGTACAGTTTTCAAGTAAGTGGAAAAAGAATAAGGCAATGAAGAGAAGGTTTGCAAAATTATATTAATGTTCATTATCAGTATAGGTATGATATTTTTCTATTTGACTAAAACTAGACAAGGTAGAGTTATTGTTCTTGCACACTGCACTTCCTACCAATGTGCAAGTCAGTGTATTAAGTTTTTTTTCAAGTAAATCTGATAAAGGGGAATAACTCTAAAAGTAGGCAAGGTAGAGTTATTGTTCTTACACACTGCACTTCCTACCAATGTGCTATGTCAGTGTATTAAGTTTTTTTTCAAGTAAATCTGATAAAGGGGAATAACTCTAAAAGTAGGCAAGGTAGAGTTATTGTTCTTACACACTGCACTTCCTACCAATGTGCTATGTCAGTGTATTAAGTTTGAAGAAAATCCCTCAAGTACTTTTGGAGTTATGCTCCGGAATTTTTTTTCTCAAGTAAATCTGATAAAGGGGAATAACTCTAAAAGTAGGCAAGGTAGAGTTATTGTTCTTGCACACTGCACTTCCTACCAATGTGCTATGTCAGTGTATTAAGTTTGAAGAAAATCCCTCAAGTACTTTTGGAGTTATGCTTCGGACAAAGTTTTTCAAGTAAATTTGATAAAGGGGAATAACTCTAAAAGTAGGCAAGGTAAAGTTATTGTTCTTACACACTGCACTTCCTCCTAATGTGCTCTGTCAGTGTATGAAGTTTGAAGAAAATCCCTCAAGTACTTTTGGAGTTATGCTCCGGACAAAATTGGGACGGACGCACGGACGGACGGAGACCATTTTTTTTATATCCCCTTCGCCTTCGGCGGGGTGATAAAAAAAAAATCGGCGTGATTTTGAGTATACGAAAGAAATGGGTAGCTAGATTTCATAGAAAAATTCCTGTCAACTTTTATCTTTATGCAGTAAGAAGGCACCAAATGAGCATGCATGACGCAAACGCGGGACCCTTCGCGTACAGGGCGAGAAGACGCCCGTTACAATTCCAGATTTAAAAGAAAATTCGATTTGGTCTTAGTAAGCTAAAAGAATAACAATTTGAACACAGCTACAAATACGACTCTTAACTGCCTTTCTTCCGAAAAACTGCTGTAAAATGATTATGTTTCTTTGCGTTTGTGTAGTGGAAAAATGTTTTCTTTGACAAAGACCTTTGAGTGTAACTGATTTGCGTTCAATCGAGAGAAGTATGACTTGCACTGTATAATAGACGTAATTTCATTGTGCTGCCGAATAAATTCCTAATTACCCGAGAATTTTCATGTATGTTATAATTCGGCGTTTTTTATCAGGCTAAATAATCTCATTTATACAGCATTTTTTTTCTAAAGCAAAGAGAATGGAGTTACTTAGTGAGTTATTGCGGGCCGCAGCAGCGGCCCGCTATATTTAATACGTGGTTGGAAAATGTAACATGTAGGTGAAGTAGTGTATAGTTCTTTGAACAAAATGTTTTGAAAATCGCCTAGGATACGATAAAGGATGGGTTAAACCACTGTTCATTGTGTAGCTTTAAAATTGTCAAAACAAGTAATATCTTTAAAAAAAGAGATGGTCGACGTAGGTGACGTAATAAACATTTTTTCTTGCATACCCCCCGGGGAAAGTATTGGCGGATCCCAGCACGAGGAGGGAAGAGATCAGCCTATACTTTCCCTAGGGAAAGTACATCTCGGGCTTACTTGACAGCACCCGAACTACTTTCATGTATTCAACTCGTACCTGGAACACTTTATTTCCGAGATACGTTTCACGGCGGTTTACATGTGAAAGATTAGAATGTTTTTCGTAAATGTAAACTAAGGTCTCATAAGAAAGCACACACTTCAATATTTTTCAAGTTAATGTAACAGGAATTTCATTTTTAGGAATGGTTCGAATTTTCAGGGTACGCAATAACGGTTCAAATTACGAAAATTGTTGGTAACGAATATCCATGAAGTTTTGAAGCGAGAGTTGATTGTGAAAAGAAATGGTGCTTTTTATGGTGTCACAAGCAAGAGCATCAAATTTTAGAAATGTATAGCAACAGAATCTATTCACATTTCAAAGAACATACCTGTAATCATACTTTTTTTAAAACAAAAAATGGCGCTATAATAATCAATGACGCTAGATGTCCGGCCCTGGAGAACACCTCGTTGAATACAAAAGTTGATCTTCGTACTGTCCAGAAACCTTGACATAACGTGTTCTGTTTTTTCTTTTTTGCAACATGATTTATTATAAATAACTATAATATAAAAAAATATACACATTTTGTGTTTCAGAAGGCTCCCGGGCAGTACACTGCTTATTCCGGTACCGAAACGCTAGCCAATAATTTGCAGATTCTGATTGGTCACATTATAACGAAGTTGGTTAGCAACGCGTCCATACCAACGGAAGTTCAAATCAAAAGTATACGACTACGTCGAAAAATGATAGTTCTATCTTTTATCCATGTAAAACGTCAAATTATTTTATATGCTTATGTAACGTCTAATAAGTAGTGAAAAGTTTTTATTGTTCGGCCAGTATAAAAACCGATATCGGTCAAACATGCCGGTATCTTCCGGTATCGGGTAAAGTGGGTCCATTACGTTACTATGACTCGATTTTTATAGTTTAAAATTTACAATCACACTTCATTTGTTTTTGAATGGAAGTATCATTGTACAGTCACTGACAGTCTATTTAAATCAGACATGTCAAAGGTAGCCAAAGTTTACTAACTGGTCGGGATGCACTTTCTATTTTTATCAGACTGGTTTACATTTCGTGTTATTAGACTGGTCTACAGCAATAAACTGACAAGTTATAACTAATTGATCGTTAACGATACTTTTAGTAATCGTAAAAATGTGCGTTGTTTTGTTTACAAACATTTTGACTGCAAACGATTTTGTGAGGATAGAGGCAGGAATAGTATTGTATATTTTGAGAATCACCTGAAAGGAACATAGCGTAGAACGTATTATAAAATTGCTGCGTTAACTTTGTTTTAATAAACGCTGAATGAAAATAGGGCTCGAATAAACAATCTAATGAAAAAAAAACGGAGAGATCATAAAGACTGTTTAAAGTTTTTTCATGAATATGATTTTGTTTCTTTTTAAATCATAAATGATACCATGGAAATGAGAAAGAGTTACTTAATTGTAAATGCACAAACTTTGCTTTACATGAACCTAGAATATAAATTTATTCTGTCTCTGTTATAAAGTCTGTAAAGTTTATTTGCATCTCTCATTTCAAAATATTTACTTGAAAGCTTTGTTTTTAGGCCCGCTGTGATACGTAACAGTTTTTCTTGTAGATCTCTATTACAACGTCTGTGCAACAATATTATAAGGGATTACTTGGAATTATTTAAAAAAGAATTTACGTTATGAAAATGTCAATATTTAAACTGACTGTGGTAATTTTTACAAGTATAAACTTGTTGCACTGCATTGTTCAGCTAACTATAAATAGCTTTTCAAATTGGTCTACGGTAGAGGATGTTTAGGTTTCATGTGTGTGAATGTAATAAAAACAAGCGTGTTTGCTTTCAGGTTTCAGTCAACGGAGAATGCGCAACTCTGTTGATTCAATAAAACAGTTTTTGTACTAAGTCTGAACTGAAGAACTGCAAATAATAAAATCAAAGGGGAAATTAAATTAACATTAACCGAAGACTTTTTAACGTGACAGTAGGAAGTAAATATGCAAACAATCCCCTGTTATAACTGAATAATAAAGGAAAATGGATAAAATCGGAGATGAACTAAAACATAACGAAGGGCGCATAGGTCAGCATTTGTATACGGACGGAACTCCTGTAAATGACCCAGCCATGAACCACGTGCCAGGCGGTTCCATGTATAAACATGATCATGCAGGGCAACATGATGAGAAGATGTCAATGAACGGAAACACTATGATGGAAGGAATGAATCAAATGTCACATATGGGGCAGATGCACACAACGGTAAAACGGATATGTAAAAGCTTTCTTAAAGAGGCCTACATTGAAACTGGTTTTAAATTGAATAACTTCAAAGGAATAAATAATATAATACTTGCAAGTATCGGTAAAATCAGCTTTTAAAAATATGTTGCAGTACCGTAAATCATGCAATAACCTCTATAAAGTTGTTGTTGTACAATTCATTGATGGGTAGCGGCATCTATGTCGAGTGAGGCATTTTTCGATAAAAAATTATATTTATTTGCCATTTTACGCTCATTGGACACATTATTTATGTTTGGAGAATATAATAAGTTAGATAGGGAATGTTGCTTTAAACTTATGATTATATACCTGACGCTTCTAAATATGCTGTTTATAGCCGTATGTTTGCCAAAGCTCGTCTTGGACACAGGTGGAAGGAACATACCTTTGACTTTTTTTTCTTAAGCTAATGCTTTTTTCTATGCATTTTAAAATTGATATCAGAATAAATAAAAAAAAAGAAAAAAAATTTTTTTCAATTTTTTTTTTATTTATTCTGATATCAATTTTAAAATGCATAGAAAAAAGCATTAGCTTAAGAAAAAAAAGTCAAAGGTATGTTCCTTCCACCTGTGGTCTTGGATGCACGAACAATGGATTATGTGCAAGTGATTACGCACACTACTAATATTTACTTGTAACAAAACCTCAATCTCTAAATAATTATTTTCATTTAAACTTCATGAACGAACAATCCTATTGCCTTTGTATTTTCGTCGATATGTTTTCTTTAACCATTCTAGAATCAGATTTCGCGTTTGTGCAACTAGACTGTCATGTTTATAAAATGAGATACTTTTCAGATCCTTTGAGTGTATTGAGATTCAAAGATTTGTTTATATCACCGCCAACTTTCCAAATATAAAACTCTTTGAACATAATTATTCCTCCGAGTACTTCCAGTACAGATTTAACGTAATCTAATCGTAGCAGGTTTTAATTTCGACATATTTCAGTTCTCAATGAAGACGTATTCGAATTTTCTGTTTGAAGGAGTGAAGATATCAACTGTTCAAGGTACCCCTTAATTGTTTTATAATGTATGTGTAAGTCATAAGGAAGTGACTGTAGTGATCTTTCGGTCTATATTCTACAATGTTTTAGCCTGGGTGCATGTACTCTTTACATTGACTTTAATGGCGTATGTATTTAGCCTGGGTGCATGTACTCTTTACACTGACCGTAGTGGCGTATGTATTTAGCCTGGGTGCATGTACTCTTTAAAGTGATCGTAGTGGCGTATTTATTTAGCCTGGATGTATGTACTCTTTACACTGACCGTAGTGGCATATGTATTTATCCTGGGTGCATGTACTCATTACACTGACCGAAGTGGCGTATTTATTTAGCCTGGGTGCATGTACTCTTTACACTGACCGTAGTGGCGTATGTATTTAGCCTGGGTGTATGTACTCTTTACACTGACCGTAGTGGCGTATGTATTTAGCCTGGGTGTATGTACTATTTACACTGACTATAATGGCGTATGTATTTAGCCTGGGTGCATGTACTCTTTACACTGATCGTAGTGGCGTATTTATTTAGCCTGGGTGCATGTACTCTTTACACTGACCGTAGTGGCGTATGTATTTAGCCTGGATACATGTACTCTTTACACTGACCGTAGTGGCGTATTTATTTAGCCTGGGTGCATGTACTCTTTACACTGACCGTAGTGGCGTATTTATTTAGCCTGGATACATGTACTCTTTACACTGACCGTAGTGGCGTATGTATTTAGCCTGGGTGCATGTACTCTTTACACGGACCGTAGTGGCGTATTTATTTAGCCTGGGTGCATGTACTCTTTACACTGACCGTAGTGGCGTATGTATTTAGCCTGGATACATGTACTCTTTAAACTGATCGTAGTGGCGTATGTATTTAGCCTGGGTGTATGTACTTTTTAAACTGATCGTAGTGGCGTATTTATTTAGCCTGGGTGCATGTACTCTTTACACTTACCGAAGTGGCGTATTTATTTAGCCTGGGTGCATGTACTCTTTACACTGACCGTAGTGGCGTATGTATTTAGCCTGGATGCATGTACTCTTTACACTGACCATAGTGACGTATGTATTTAGCCTGGGTGCATGTACTTTTTACACTGACCGTAGTGACGTATGTATTTAGCCTGGGTGCATGTACTTTTAATTTCATTTTCAGGAATAATTTTGGCAATGGTCTTTACTATTATAATTTCAATACTGTTCGATAGTTTGAAATATATGATGCACGTACGTGAAAAACACATATTAGAACGTCTAAAGACAAAGACTCGAGATCAGTAAGTTTGAGGAAAAAGTAAAATAAATAACGCACCATTGTTTTGTACGCAGCCAACGTTGCTCGTTATCAGATATGTAAATGATCCTTTTTTTTCAATTTTCAGTTGTATTTAAAGCTGTTCGCTCTCAGTTGCCGTTGAAAAAAAAAGAATTTTCAAAAATGACATACTAATACATAAATATAAAACTAAAGGCTAGAATCAACAATATAAGTAAAAATCTAGGTAGGAATAAGCAAAAATCGATTGAAAGTGCTGGTTTTACGACACCGCTACACTATATGTTGATAATAGAATTTCAAAAGCGTTTGCAATGCTTTATTATTTGGTAGCGTATTATTTCAAATATACAGATATACGTGACAGGAATTTATACTGAAACTTTTTTATATGACAATATGTTCTAAAATACGTTATTTTCATACAGTTTGAAGAACTTTATATTTTTACCAAAATCTGAGAGCGAGCAGCTTTAAGGCAGCCTTTTACTTAAACTACTTTTTGTCAAGTTCGTGCAAGCTTCTTGCTTGAAAATAATAATTTAATGTTTTTAAATTGCAAATCCATA
Source organism: Saxidomus purpurata (assembly GCA_022818135.1). Taxonomy (NCBI): domain Eukaryota; kingdom Metazoa; phylum Mollusca; class Bivalvia; order Venerida; family Veneridae; genus Saxidomus; species Saxidomus purpurata. The sequence goes on from JAFMSR010000005.1 coordinate 46,278,375, forward strand.
TCTTGCGGGAAATATTAGCAAAGAGTAAAAATTAGTTCTGTTTTAATTGTACGAACGTACAAACATTTAGGTTTAATTTAACGTTTACTTTTCTCTTAACTTGGCCACTTTAGTTTACCATGGGGCATTCATAATTGTTACACACTAATAAATTGTTTGGATGAGAAAAATATGTTAGGTCAAGACAGAACCTTATCTGATATCTATATTTCTTACTTCCTAATACAAAATGATGTAATGTTTGCGAAAAAGATATACTGTGGCGGCTTTTGTCATTATAGTTAACCATATGGTTGCAATAAACCTGTTGTCTTTTTTTCCAGAAACATATACCAGGGCCAATGCATCACCACTCTTTACCATATGATGTCAATAACTGTTGCCTATATAATGATGTTATGTGTGATGACAATGAACATATGGCTGATGATATCGGTGGTTCTTGGATCTGGCATTGGACATCTTGTTATGAGACCTTTCTTATCGTGGAAGTTAGGAAAGTTGGAACATTTTCCTGAATATAAAACTCAACAAACCGCCACTGAAGAAACAAAGCCACTAAATGACTACCATATTGATACAGGTGACGTCTGTGATGAATGCAGCAAAGAAGCAAACACTGACACTGTCTAAAGTTTAGAAAGTGTTATTTGAATGTCAGCCAATCGTATTTCTCTTGTAAAAGTGGTATTATCAAGGTTTAGGTATTGCCAATAAGCAACAGATACTGAGAGGCTATATTGCTTATCTATGAATAAGACAATGGTTTACATATTATGACTTGTAAAATAATTGTTCATATGTAGACACCCATATTGAGTAATTTTAGTCAAAGAAATGAGATAATTTTTTGTTCGATGATAGCGTCTGTTTAATTTTGTTCACAATTTCTTACGGTTGTCCCAGTGATAAGAAGAGGTGTACGGAAAATTTGAGCCCTAGAATGAGATTTAAGTACAGTGTTTGTGTTTTCTTCTGTGAATTATGACTTGACCAGAGGAAAAGGTTGGTTGATCTTTTAGTGAATTTATATTTGGAAGCAATGTAGCTGCTAAAGACTTTCACAATAAACAGAAAAATCGGTTTGCAATATATCGCTTGTTTTGACTAAATCTTTCAAAGTCTTCTTTTCTAAAACCGCAAGACCAAGAGCTTATGTCACGGTTAAGGACTTGATTATAAATAGGGGAAAGATGTTTAGACGACCTGATAGATCAGTTGGTAGCGCATTCGCCCGGTAAACTCTAGGTCAACACTGCCAAGTACGTTGATCTTAACCTGTTAAGAAGCTAGTGTAATGACCTTTTGACTGTATGTACAGTTTTGTAAGCAGTTTCAACATTATCCTCGGCTGACCTTGATAATGGCCTTTCGACCTTATGACCTTCTCCTTCTGTCTTGTCTTTTATAGCATTGGTTCTCGGGTGAGCAATATAGGGCCATGATGGCCCTTTTGTTCTTACTTAGTGCAGTTAATACATTTCTCTCAATACATAATATACATTACTGATTTTAGTCACAAACTCATGGACTGCATCGGTACAGACATGGTGCTGCACTGATGACAATGTCCCTCCCTCTATTTCTTTATTTATTTTCAAAGCAATTCTTGTCGGATTTTGTATGAAAACAATCATATAGAAGCCATAAATTTGACATATCTAAATGTCTTGTACAAGAGACTTGTATAAATATAAACATAGCCTTAGAATAATTTTGCCTTTCACTGAAACAAATGATGTATTGCTCTGCAGTACTTGAAAGTACAGTGCGCAAACAATGATTTTCCATAATGATGCGAGTTCGTTTCCTTTTTTAAGGATCGCAAATAACCTTTGTTTTGTGCAGTGACAATATTCAAGTAAAACCTATTAAGTATTGCTCAAAATGTCTTGATTATTTTTCAATGTACGATCATATAAATTTGGAACTGTGATCAACGTTAGTGACTATTATGGCCAAGCATCACAGGCCAAACATCATAAAGCCAAGCATCACAGGCCAAACATCACAGGCCAAGCATCCCAGGCCAAACATCACAGGCCAAGCATCACAGGCCAAACAACTTCTTTTGAACAGTACATGTATTGTGTTCATTACTTTTCTGTAAAATTGATAGACGAAAACACAAATACAAATTTAAAAAAGCGGAGTTTATATCATTTTTATCAAACCAGTAAAAAATACTTATCTTTCAACAACACGATAAGAAGCCATAACCTAGTTTTAACAGCATATTGTAAGTTATACAAAATAAAAATATCAGTTTAAATGCTAACACACTGGTGTATTATATTCACATTTCTATAAAAATGTCAATACTTGAGAACATACTTGCAATATTTCTATCTAAACCTTTAACCGTTTCACAATTTTGTAAGGTAAACTGAAATATGACTACAATGTTTTGAATTGTTGATTTAAATATAGACTAACATAATAGTAGTTTTTCAATGAATAAACAGCTAACTTTTTGTCCTTGACTTAATTTCAAGATGTAGAACAGTTGTTACTTGATCACCCAAAAAAGAGAATTTAATGATTTTATTTCTTTATTGTACAAATGTACTTGACTACGAAAGCCTATTAGGACCATCTGAGAAAGAAAAAATATTGTTAAGTCGTATTAACGCGAAAAAAGACGTTATAATGCGAAAAAGGCGTAGTAACGCGGCATAAAGGAATTATAACGCGAAAGAAAATGCGTAATAACGCGAAAATAAAGGCGTAATATCGCGAAATAAAGGCGTAAAAACGCTAAACAAAGGCGTATTAACGCTAATAAAGGCGTTATTACGCGAAAGAAAGGCGTAGTATTGCGAAAATAAAGGCGTAATAACGCGAAATAAAGGCGTAATGACGCTAAACAAACGCGTATTAAAAGGCGCTAATAAAAGGCGTTATTACGCGAAAGAAAGGCATAGTAATGCGAGAATAAAGGCGTTATAACGCGGAAAAAAGGCGTAATAACGCGAAATAAAGTCGTAATAACGCGAAATAAAGTCGTAATAACGCCTTTTGTAGGTAATTATAAATCGATTACTACTTTGAAGAATCACCTTAGAGTAAAATCGTCTCACATCTTGGCATGTCACGATTAGTATATAATTAAAGCAAACTGTTTATTTCACACAAATGAAATACATGTAGTAGTAATAGATTTATATATACCTACAAAAGGCGTTGTTACGACTTTTTTTCGCGTTATTACGCCTTTTTTCCGCGTTATAACGCCTTTATTTTCGCGTTACTACGCCTTTATTTTCGCGTTACTGCGCCTTTCTTTCGCATAATAAACCGTAAAGCTGACAGTAGCGTTAACTTGCCGAAGCAGTCGAAAAGCAGAGAAAACGTGAATAGTTGGCAGTAGCAGTAGTTAGCAGCAGCAAAGACGTGAAGTTGGTAGTAGCAGTAGTTAGCAGTAGCAGTAGTAAAATCATGCATTAGCTTAGCAGTAGTTTACAGTAGCAATAGAAAAATCGTGAAGTTGGTAGGAGAAGTAGTTGGCAGTAGCAGTAGCAATCACTAGCAAAAGCGTAAAGTTGGCAGTAGCAGTAGCTAAAAGTAGGAGAAACGTTAAGTTTCCAGTAGCAGTAAAACGTTGATTTTGAATATCGAACGATAACACAATGCGAAGATGCGAATATACGATGAGAAGTGACGATAACACGGTGCGAAGGACCGATAATACGATGCGAAGACACGATGGGACGCTTCAAAAATGCTTTATCAACATCTCGTCTTCGCATCGTCTCTTCGCAAATGTAATATCGTCGCTTTGTCAGGGTCGAGCACTCTGGGTGAAGGCAATATTTTCGTCCCCCTTTTTACGGGCAATTTGCCTACTAGAAGCTGTAAAAGCCATACATTGTACATAAGTAGCAGTACATGTACTTATCATTTGGACATGTTTCGTCCGTATGTACGCACATTGTACAGTAAAGTGACAATTTCAAGAAAAATCGGGTTTCCAGACAAAATTTCTTCATTTTCACCAGTCTGTAGAAAACGTTTATAGTGAGGAATTGACTTCAAATTTGTTTAAATAATTATTTGCTTTGGTATAACGGCTAAGTAGGTTTTGTTCCTTATCTGATGGCACTGGCAATTGCGTAACAAGGTGGGATATTTTTCACTTTAGAATTGGGCGAAAAGTGATAGATTTGTCCGATATAAATTACAATACTCGAATGGTTGTAGTCTTAAAATATAGGAATATACCTACACGTATATATACCATATATAAATATGATTACATATAGCATGCAAACCGCGGTCTTGAAATGACGATCGTCTTTGAAATTTTGTTTTCGCGCAAAGTCAAACCCCCCCCCCAACCCCCTTTTCTTTCCCAAAAAAAAAAAAAAACAAAAAAAAAAAAAAAAAAAAAAAAATTTTAAAAAAAAAAAAAAAAAAAAAAAAAAAAAAATTCCCCCAAAAAAAAAAAAAAAAAAAAAAAAAAAAAAAAAAAAAAAAAAAAAAAAAAAAAAAAAAAAAAAAAAAAAAAAAAAAAAAAAAAAAAAAAAAAAAAACACAAAAAAAAAAAAAAAAAAAAAAAAAAAAAAAAAAAAAACAAAAAAAAAAAAAAAAAAAAAAAACAAAAAAAAAAAAAAAAAAAAAAACCAAAAAAAAAACCTAAACTTAAGCAAAAATCAAAAAGAAGTAAAGAGGCACATGTCAGAAAAATGGATAACAATGTGAGCTAAATCGTACATATGATACATACAGATAACAGAAAAAAACATATGAAGCATATGAAACAGTGGAAGCATACAGTACATGTAATAAATTATAAGGATATAACTACTGAACAATTCAGTACAATACAAACTACTATAGAACGCAGGGGATTTTAAAGGGTTGTGGGGAGGTTGCTGATCCTAGCCTACAATGTGGGTCTAAAAACTGCCATAAAAAGGAAAATTAAACTCTGAGATACAAAAGAAACACAAAAGTGAGACCGATAAGAAAGATTTAAGAGCATTTATCTCCCAAAATCAGATTCAGCAACTTCCTCACAACAAAACAAGAGGGCCAAGATGGCCCTATATCGCTCACCTTGGTACAAGTCCACTTGCCTGGTGGAAGATCACTAGACAATGTTATATACCAAATAGGTTTTCCTATATACATCTTTGTAAAACAAATGACCCCCCCCCAGTGAAAGGCCAATTTTGACCCAAGGGGCATAATTTGAACAAACTTTGAAGAAATCTTCTAGGCAATGCTACATGCCAAATATCTAAGCTCTAGGCCTTGTGGTTTCAGAGAAGAAGATTTTTAAAGTTTTTCCTATATAAGCCTATGTAAAACTAAGTGACACCCCAGGCAAGGTCAATTTTGGTCCCAGGGGCATAATTTGTACAATCTTGGTAGAGGTCCAGTAGTTTATGCTACATGCCAAATATCTAAGCTTTAGGCCTTGTGGTTTCAGCGAAGAAGATTTTTAAAGTTTTTCCTATATTAGCCTATGTAAAACTAAGTGACCCTAGTGCGGGGTCAATTTTGACAAGGGGGTCATAATTTAACCAATCTTGATAGAGGTCCACTAGCCAATGCTACATGCCAAATATCTAAGCTCTAGGCCTTGCGGTTTCAGAGAAGAATTTTTTTTAAAGTTTTTCCTATATAAGCCTATGTAAAACGAAATGACCACCCGCGCGGTGTTAATTTTGACCCAGGGACATAATTTGAACAATCTTGGTAGAAGACAACTAGACAATGCTAAGTGCCAAATATCTAAGCTCTAGGCCTTGTGGTTTCAGAGAAGAAGATTTTTTAAAGGTTTTCCTATTTGTTGCCATAGCAACCAGAGTTCTGCATGGAAAAGAATTCTTTGAACAACTTTGATAGAACTTCATGCAAGGTACATCCCTGCAAAGTTTCATCAACATTGGCCCAGTGGTTTTAGAGGATATGTCGTTTGAAAGAAATGGTGGACGGACGGACGGACGGACGACGGACGCCGGACGGAATGCGATCCTAATAGCTCACTCTGGCACTTTGTGCCAGGTGAGCTAAAAAGGCATTACAGACACAATGCATGCACATAGGGTAAGGAAACAAAACAAACATTGACATACACATGAAAGGCACATGTGAAACAAAGCAGCTTGGCTGTGCATACAAAAATGAAACATAAAATAAGGCTATGCCATGCACATAAAAGCAAAAGCAAAACTATGCACACATCTACACGTGCACATGATTGTATCAAATATAAATATTTATTAATATTTTGCGGTTCAAAAACATACTGATTACGGTAATAAAATTACCATTTTCTTTCGGATCGACACTTTTCATACGCGCAAAGTTCTCACCTCTCCTGTGGCATCTCATTCATTGTCCGGTAACTACGGCTATGATATTAAAATGTTGCTATGAAATAGATCTACACGGACATCTGTATCATATACATATATGCTTACCCTATGGAAACTTTCGGAATGCGGTAATAAAATAACGAATTTCATCGCAATTTGTCACACGCTATAAGTTCAAACATCCCTTTAGACTTCTTCCTTTGCACTAATAGTATGTGGTTTTAAAATGTATCTATAAGACAGACATACATGCAAGTATGGCATCATCATGGGGAAAACATTCGACATGCGGTAATAAAATATAAATGCTCTCATATTGTCATAATATTATGTGTAAAGGTCTAACGCATCCTGTGACCTCATTTATCATCCTATAAATATGATTTGGGTCTTAAATTGTAGGCAATACAATTATCTGCATGCGTATCACTCATACAAATAATCTCCTGTGTATTTCCAAATACTGGCATCAAACACTTTTATGTCAAAGTTATCTAAGGTGAACATGACCAAAAGCCTTGTCACGACACGTGATCAAACGTACAGAGCACGCATTTCAGACAGGAAAGCGGAAACACGACAGCACGATGTAAAGGGACGATAACACGATGCGGAGGGAGGATATGCGAAGACGCGATATGCATCGTTTTACCGTGTCTTCTCATCGTGTTATCGTCCCTCGGGCCCGGATGTGTTTTCGCATTGTTTATTGTCATTTCGAATTGAAGTTTCCGCATCTAAACCAGAAGTGCAGACATACCTTGCAGAAAATCCCCCAGAAAATAGGCGACATAAACGGGAAAATCTTTAACAAAAAGCTTGATGCCGCAAATAATGAGGAGCTATCTATTATTCAAACAGAAGGAGGAGTCAAACTACGCATGAAAGCCGGTATGTATACGTACTTTTCAAATATGCTGCTCAAAAATATTCCGCTTCATACGCTAAAAATCAGTGACTTTTTACAAACGCGATTGAAGGCAAAAATAGACATAATTAATCAAGACAAACGTCAGCACAAAGTCAGCAGCAATTACAAAGAAATCCACAAAATGCTGAAACATGTAATCAGCCTAAAACTACAACCGACAAAGATCAATTTCTATGAGCAACCTTGTTGCTAGGCGACTCCTTCTTGAGTTATTTACAAGCTATAAGGTCACGAGGAAAATGTTGAGATTGGACAACTCCCAGGGGGAAAGTCGACCATGTAAGTTTAAGATTAAGAACATGGTCAGTCGTTGATCCTGGAAATAAGATCATCTTATCGGTGGGAATGGCGAATGAAGATGTTGAAAGAACGAATAGAAGCTGTACACTGAGACATGCACTTATGTGAGATATACATTAAATAAAATGCTGGTCAAGTTAAGTGAGAAACTGAAAGTTAAATTAATTCAAACCCACGACACATTTGTATATGGAGACGGTTCGACTATACTAGATTACTTCCACGCAGCTGAAATACACTTAAACAGTATGCGTGACGCATCGTTTGCGCAGACCGGAAGACGCAATACAGCATATCTGAGACGCTCTCCTGATCCATTCTTGAGTTAACAAATACAAAATAGGAGCTGTTATAAAATACTTGATGGTTTATGCACAGACTGTACCGCGTCATTATATTAATTTACTACATATTCTTGTTCACTTTATAAAAATAGTAATGTAGCTCTCCCGAGCGTTAACAATTATAATAGCACGTTATTAATTAAACCTTTGAAAATATTGCAGCTACATACAAACTATTTGAATACATTGATAGAATGCCTCGATAAGGATGGTCGAGGTGTGATAACTTTCAAAATTGATATCAGTCTGGACGATCTAACGCAATTTGTTATAGGTCCAATTACTTCCTGATGTACTATGAAAATGATCAAAAGTACTTTAATAATGAACGGTAGGTATGTTATGGGTTTACCGAGAAACAAATTAACGCGTTAAAATTAAGTCAAAAAAGAAAAGTTAAAAGTGTGCGCATTGTTAACTCAGCATCTTATTAACAATTCAAGTTTATTGGCATATCAGCAATAAATATCAGCAATAAATATTGCCTTTGGCCATTTACATCAAGATATTATGGCAAAGACATATACATTATATAAAAAGAACAAAGAAAGAAAAGAAAAGCATATACAACGTTTTACATGAAAAGTTACAAAAAATATTAACAGGCGTGATGAATTAAAATTTCATTTAATGCAATCACTGCATATTTATATTACAATGAAATCTGTCTTAATCGGATGGGACTACATGTAAGTGTCGGTAAAGACTGGTCGTCGGATAAAGCAAGTTCTCTAAGCTGACTCATAGTTGTCCTCTTTTCGTGATACATTTATATATTAACGGTAAGCAGTATTGGTGTCAGTTATTGCACATGTAGGCTAATACATTGTCCGTACAATATTTAGACAACACACATGGATAAATAGAAATAAAAGTTACATTTTTATAAAACAGTTTGAAATTTTTATGTCACGCAGGTATAAGAACATAGATGCGGCGTGTGTATCTCATTATGCAAAACATTTTTAACAAGCAATGCAAATCCTTATGAATAAGTAATGCCTGGCTATAATTTTGAGAGAAAAGATCATATTTTTAAACGAGATAGCGGCATAATTGTATATGTTTCAAATAAAATTTCGTATATAAGGCGTGTTATGATTTAGACTTGGACATATCAGACTCTATTTGTATTCAAATCAATTTAATCTCTCTCTGCATTCACAGTCTACACCGTCACCCCGGTCACATTTATGAAGGAAGCCGTCTTTTAGAGCTCCTCCTTTCTCCCACACACTTCTTCTGCCACACACTTTTCTTGACAGATTATACAGGTGATATTATGTGAAGTAAACACTCTGCTGAGTAGTCTTAAAGTCCACACGACCATTTCGGTGATCAGGCCAGCTTCAATTTTTCATACATATGAGCATTGAGTCTGAGGTGTCCTGTACGAAGCCTGAATTTAATGACCTGTTCCCATCTGTCTCGATACAACATAGTTGGTAGTCCAAGATATGTGGCGTTTGCTTTTGTCAGCCTTTCGATTCATAGACGTAGCTCCCACTGTTCGGGGGGTTTTTTTTTGGGGCCCCCACCCTTTTCCCATGGGGGGGGGGGGGAAAAACCCAATCCCCTCCTTTTTTGGTGGGTTTTTTTGGTTTTTCCGAGAAGAGAAAATATAATTTTTTTCCTTTTCCCCCTTTTTTTTTTTTTTTTTTTTTCCCCCTAAAAATTTTTTTTTTTTTTCCCCCCCCCCCCCCCCCCCCCCCCCCCCCCCCCCCCCCCCCCCCCCCCCCCCCCCCCCCCCCAAAAAAAAAAAAAACAAACCCCCCCCCCCCCCCCACCCCCCCTCCCCCCCCCCCCCCCCCCCCCCCCCCCCCCCCCCCCCCCCCCCCCCCCCCCCCCCCCCCCCCCCCCCCCCCCCCCCCCCCCCCCCCC
>JAFMSR010000005.1:46290656-46488156 GCA_022818135.1 Saxidomus purpurata
TAAACAATAAAGCTATCCACTCCGTATATACAAAATTAGCTGATAACTCAGCTGTTGTAACGCAAGGTCAATGAACAAAATTCACTTGGAGCACTCTTCTGAAACTGTTATTCGAAAAGTCTTACAACGGTACAATCTGTGTATGTTATACTCGCGATGTTTTCACAAAACCTTGATTCAGCTGGATCATTTTCAAGAAAACAGAAACAGAAAATACAAACTAAACTATTTTAGTTGTCGGCGTAATACTTTTGGATATATATTTCTTTTAAATAGAATCTATTACGCAACTGTATATTACGAAAATTCGTTCAACCTAACGAATTGGCAACTGGCAGACAGATGCAAATTCTACTTGAGTCACGAAGTGTTAAAAAAGAGTGAATTGGCAACTGGCAACTGAAAGCCAGATGCCAATTCGTTCAGCTTCGCGAGTTGGCAACTAGAAACTGGCACCCAGATGCCAATTTGTTCAACCTAGCGAATTGGCAGGCAGCCAGATGCCAATTCGTTCAACCTCGCGAATTTGCAACTTGCAACTGGCAATCAGATGTCAATTCGACTTGAGTCACAAACTGTTAAATATGAGTAAACTGGCAACTGGCAGCCAGATGCCAATTCGTTCAACCTCGCGAATTGGCAACTGGCAACTGGCAGCCAGATGCCATTTCGGTTTTTATGTTAAAATCTGAATAAATATGCATTGAAGTTGCAAACTTCATAGGATAATCTTAAGGTGGTCCCCTATGCAAATTCAACTTTCACTTGCAAATAGCCAATTCGTTCAACCCAGCGAATTAGCAACTGGTCAGTTGCCAATTCGCGAGGTGTTAATCGTCATATGGCTGCCAGTTGCCAATTTACTTTTTATACATAATTACAAAAACACGTCGAATTGGCATCTGGCTTCCAGTTGCCAGTTGCAAATTTGTGATGTTGAATGAATTGGCTATTTGCAAGTGAAAGTTGAATTGGCATCTTGAGTAAGAAGTTTGTTGCCAGGTGCCAGTTGCCAGTTGGACTTTATTAAGATTTTTACATAAAAACCGAATTGGCATCTGGCTGCCAGTTGCCAATTTTCTCATTATTAACAATAACAGACATAAGTCAAATTGGCACCTGGCTGCCATTTACCAGTTGCCACTTTGCGAGGTTAAACGAATGGGCTTTTTGCAAGTGAAGTTGAATTGACATCTGGAGTATGAAGTTGGTTGCCAGTTGCCAATTCACCTTTTATTCAGATTTTTATATAAAAATCGAATTGGCATCTGGCTGCCAGTTGCCAGTTTGCGAGATTGAACGAATTGTCTATTTGCAAGTGAAGTTGAATTGGCATCTTGAATATGACGTTAGTTGCCAGTTCCCAGCCACCTTTTATTAAGTTTTTTTATATAAAAATCGAATTTGCATCGCGCTTCCAGTTGCCAGTTGCCAATTCGTGAGGTTGAACGAATTGGCGTTTTGCAAGTGAAGTTGAATTGGCATCTAGAGTATGAAGTTAGTTGCCATTTGCCAGTTTACAATTCACCTTTTATTCAGATTTTTACAGAAAGATCGAATTGGCATCTGGCTGCCAGTTGCCAATTGCCAATTCGCGAGTTTTAACAACTTGGTATTTCGTTAATATTTGCAAGTGAAGACGAATTGGCAACAAGAGTGTGAAGTTGGCTGCCAGTTGCCAGTTGCATTGAATTGGCCACCGATAACTGGCAGCTAACTTCACGCACATCTCATATGACACCAGTACTGGTGATTTGTTTGTGTAACAAACAAATTTACTTACCGTTTTCCGAAGCCTACTCCCGAAGAACCAAACGTCCGGCACGTCAGTCAGCATATAATCCCAAATTATGATTCTTCATTTGAAACCATATGGCCATTGCAGACATACAAACCAAACTAGGTCAATCACACCCTAGATCTCACTGGTCGCCGTTATTGACCTACTCTTTGGCAAACAATCAAATTCAATCTTTGGCTATAGTGGCTGGAAATTGCAGTCAGGTAAATCTCTCCTATTTCGGAATCAGAAACAATTTTGATAGGTATAGGCATGATGGGAAACATGCCGAGGTCTCATCCACAAATTCAAGCTAACATATTTGCTCTTATGGACGGACCTTTATAAAATTTGTTTCAAATCAAATCAAAATAGTTCCGATTTTTTAACCCGCCGGCCATTTCTTAAACCTTGTGCGGAAAGAAAACATATATATGTTTTGGAGTTTCTGTGACAACAAAATGTTTAACCCCGATCGTCATTTTAAAGAATGAAATATTTTGAACAGCCAGGAATATTTACGCGCATGTTTACACATTCTCTTTTTACGAGTATATCCATCTGTTCATAAATTTTATTCAATGTGCGACACGGGAAGTAATTATAACTTTCCTTATTGCTGATATGTTTATTCTGCGGACCTGGCGCGAGCTAGTCTGCGTTCCTACATGTATTAGAAATACGCGTGAGCACCTTAAGCAGAAAACAAGTGTTAGGATACGTTAATGTCGATGTTTAAACGATTTGTTATATTTCATAGGTGGTGATTGTTTTAAATGAGCTATTTTGTTGAAATACATATCATTGACTGCAGAAAAACATTTGAACATCGTTACTTCCTGGTCTCAACCATATTCGTTCTATAAATGTATATTGTGGCATAATAGATAGGCATTATTACTTTGTCGGTCCGCACAATAAATTGATCCCCTTATTGATCGTGCTATTGCCTGCTCGTTTGTGTTATCGAAGCGCCGTAAAGTTCTACTAACTAGTTGCTCGATCAGTGTCTGATTTTAGACAGTAGAACTGTAGGTGAAAACATTTTGTTGAGTACAGTGAAAATCCCTGCTGTTTATATGTATCGGGAAAAGAAACAGAGACAATTCGATCCAAAATACGATTTATAGCTGATGCATTCTGTTCATATCTTATTACCAACTGGTATAACCTTCACTTATGAAGATTACAGACTGAAATAGCCGTCACAACAAAACAAAGAACACATATTTTGAATACACAAAAAAAATCCAGCGTCTTCAGCGCTTTGATTTTTCAAGGAAGCGGACTCGAGAGTGACTCGATAATCTATTAGCTTTCTTCACAATCAAGCTAAAATAAATTAGTATTAACAAAAAGTCGGTCGGTGCTTTCTGTTTCATCCTATATTCACTTTTTTTTCTTTTACTAAGTCTCGAACTGTCTTGTTACACCGGTATTGATCGATTTTAAGAATCTAACATCAAATTCCCAACACATTTGATATACAGTGCATTGTTAGACGTTAGGGTCAACTGATAAACAAATTATCACTCATCCTTTTTGACGGACTGTGAAAGTTAGATAATAGCAAACAAACGGCAAATTATACGGCACGGCAGACAGCGACCAGATTATTGAGAGTTATTTTGAAAAATAATTATCATATTTTGACCAAAAATATCAGCCGGAATTCGGAATATCGAGGGACCGGCATTTTAGGGATATTTCAACATAAATATTAATGGAGAAAAAAGGAGATAGATATCTTTTATTACCTCCTCATAGTGAGAGCACATCACATATACAAACATTTATACAAAACATATATACGAACATATATACAAACACATCATTATCAGATACATGCATCTACATTACATATATACAAATATTTAAATGTTCGATACAAATTACAGCAGAATTAAGTTTATATAGATTAAGATTTATCATTGTGATTTGTGGTCGTATGTGATAAATTAATTCCAGACCACATTTAGTCAAATTGTATACTATATAAACTCATTATAATATAGATATAAACTGTTAATACAATGTATCACGTATAAAACGCAAAGAAAAAAAAAGAAAAAAAAGTTGAACAAAAACTGCTCAGTTTCAGAACAAGGAATGGAATTTTGAAGGTCACCAGTAACCATGTAACTTGTCGAAACGAAATACAAGTTAGATAGGAAATGACCGAAGAAATCCCATAATAATTATTCCGTTTCCAACAATTATATTGATTATTTAATTGTGGATTGTCACTAGCATTTCCCTAAAATTTCCCTTTTTATCTCCTTTTTGCCTTTTTAAACAATTTTTCTTAGGTGAGCGATATATGCCTATCTTGTCCACTTGTATTGAATACACACATAAAAATCAAATTTTCGTGAAACTGTATTTTATAATCTACTCCATTTTTGCCACATTGAAAACGGATGTGATTATCATTATCAATCCGGATGTAAAATAAAATGCGTAATACAGCGTGTCAACAGTGTGTCAATATCTGTGAAAATTCGTGTACGCCATCCATCCATAACTAATTCATCACAACTTTTGGAAAATCTTCAATTGCGTTTATGCTAATTGCAATTTAAAGGTTATGTAAAATTAATCAAGTTTTGCATGTTATGAGCTGTACGTCACTGACGGTGAGTCATACTAATCTTTACTCAAATAACAGCGATTTTAACCATTTCTGGGAAGGGCTGGCCGGTTCGGGGCAAATTGCAAATTCGCATACAATGTATATCTAAAAGTTGGTTTGCAGTTCGCAGTTCGCAAGAAATCAGTTTGCAGCTGGCGATTCGAATCGCTGACTGCGAAATGGCAACTTGTTTCCAGTTCACACTTTGCGATTCGAATTGCGAATTGGGAACTGCCGACTAGTTCCATGCTCTCAGTTCACCATTGGACTTGTTCCCAACTTGTAGTTCGAATTGCTGATTGCAAACTAGTTATCAGTTTACTTTTAGAATAGCGTCACTGCGAATTGCGAACTACAGACTAGTTGCCAGTTCGCTATTCAAATTGCGAATTGCAATATTCTATACATTTACTTGTTTGCTATTCGATTAGAGAATTGAGAACTGCCGAATAGCTCTCAGTTTTGGTTTGAATAAAGACTAGCTGCTAGTTTGCAGTGAGAAATCAGTTTGCATGTTTGATTCGAATCGCGAGCTGCGAACTGGCAACTAGTCTGCAGTTCGCAGTTTGCAATTCGAATCGCGAAATGTCGATATTCTAAAAGTAAACGATGACTGGTTCGCAATCAGCAATTCGAACTACAAGTTTGGAACACTGAGTCGAATCGCGAACTGACGGAACATGGACTTAGACGGCAGTTCCGAATTCGTATCGCGAACTGCGAACTGGCAACTAGTTTGCAGTTCGCAGTTTGCAATTCGCAATTGTCATCGCGAACTGCGAACTGGCAACTAGTCTACAATTCGCAATTGTTATCGCAATCTGCGAACTGGCAACTAGTCTATAGTTCGGAGTTCGGAGTTCGCAATTCGAATAACAAAAAGTCGCTTTTCTAATAGTAAACTAGTCTTTATTTTTACCGGGAACTGAGAAGTGGCAACTTGTCTTCATTCAAACCGCGAACCGAGACCTTGGAACTATTAGGCAGTTCCAAATACTCTAATCGAATAGCAAACTAGTAACTGTATACAGCATATTGCAATTCGCAATTCGAATCGCGAATTGCGAACTGGCAACTAGTTTGTAGTTCGCAGTTTGCAATTCGAATCGCGAAACGTCGATATTCATAAAGTAAACCGATGACTGGTTTGCAATCAGCAATTCGAACCACAAGTTGGGAACAAGTCCAATCGCGAACTGAGAACAGGGAACTTGTTTGCAGTGTGCACTTCGCAATTCGAGTCTAGAACTGCGAACTTGCAACTTGTCTTCATTTTAACCGCGAACTGAGAACATGGAACTAGTCGGCAGTTCCTAATTCGCAATTCGAATCGCGAACTGCAAACTGGCAACTAGTCTGCAGTTCGCAGTTCGCTACTTGTATCCCGTGTTTAAGGTTATACAAACAAGGTAAAGCCCCAGTAGACAATGCTCTATACAAATGCTCTATGTTCTCGGTGAATATTTTTAAATTTTCTCCTATAGAAGTCTATGCAAAACAAGTTACCATCCGGACGGAGACAATTTAAACCACCGGCGTATGCCATGAACAAACATGATATGTTGATAGAGGTGGATAGATAGATCTATAAGTAGAATACTTCATACATCATACATGAAATCAATAGACACAGTTATACACCAAATATCTAAGTACAATACGTTGAGAATGTAAAGCCTGACTATGGCTCGAACCCGGGACCTTTTGCTTACAGGGCGAATGCGCTACCGACTGAGCTATCCGGTCGTCTACACATATCTTCTCCTATTTATAATCAAGTCCGTAACCGTGACATAACCTCTGGCTCTTGCGGTTTTGGAAAAACCACTTTGAAAGATTTAGTCCAAATAAGCGACCGCTTCGGCGTAGCCCATTTTGACCACAGGCATAATCATGATTTGAACACATCTGGTAGAAGACGACTAAACAAGAATATTTACAAAATATATTAGCTCTGAGCATTGTAGTTTTGCAGAAGATTTTCCTATAAGTCCATGCAAAACAAGTGACCAATTTGGGCCCAATTTTGACCGTAGGAGCATGACTTGAATAATTATGGTAGAAGACCACTAGACACTGCTATATACCAAATATCTAAGCTCTGGACCTTGCAGGTTTGGAGAAGATTTTCAAATCTAGAATTAGCTCTGAGCGGCCATATTGTTCAGTAAACCGGTACCATTTGAACAATTCGAAGAGAGTTTGTTGCCAGGATGCCTCTTATCAAGTTTGGTGTTATTTCATAAAGTGGTTAATAAGAAAATTATTCCTAAAAGTGGCTCAGGAGAGCTCAAAGATTTTTATATGATGCATGATAGCTCACTGTATACCTGATATCTATATTACACACATTAAGTTTTGTTAAAGAACTAGAAGTGTTTTTCATTGTGAAACCTGCATTACTACCAAATATAAATTTTCTAAAAGATCAACCTTTTCATTTGGTCAAGTCAAAATTCACAGAAGAAAACACAAACACTTTACTTAAATTTTATTCTAGGGCTCAAATTTTCCATATCTCTTCTTATCACTGGGATAACAGTAAGAAATTGTGAACAAAATGGAACAGACTCTATCCTCGCCCAGGAAATTATCTCATTTCTTGTCAATTTAATTTTGCCTAAAATTACTCAATATTGGCGTCTACATATGAACAATTATTTTACAAGTCATAATATGTAAACCATTGTCTTATTCATATATAAGCAATATAGCATCTCAGTAACTACTGCTATATTTCAATACCTAAACCTTGTCGATACCACTTTTACAAGAGAAATACGATTGGCTGATATTCAAATAATACTTTCTCAACTTTAGACAGTGTCAGTGTTTGCTTCTTTTCTGCAATCATCACAAAGGTCACCATCACCTGTATCAATATGGTAGTCACTTAGTGGCTTTGTTTCTTCAGTGGTTGTTTGTTGAGTTTTATATTCAGGAAAATGTTCCAACTCTCCTAACTTCCACGATAAGAAAGGTCTCATAACAAAATGTCCAATGCCAGATCCAAGAACCACCGATATCATCAGCCATATGTTCATTGTCATCACACATAACATCATTATATAGGCAACAGTTATTGACATCATGTGGTAAAGAGCGGTGATGCATTGGCCCCGGTTTATTTTTCTGAAATAAACAACATATATATGTAAAGGTTCATTGCAATCATATGTTTAGCTATAATGACAAAGCCGTCACACTATACTCTTTTCTGAAAACATAACATCATTTTGTATTCGGAAGTAAGAAATATAGATATCCTATGGAAAACAGCAGTGACGCTCTTTCGTGACATAACCTTAATGTTTGCGTCGCAACAGTTTACCAGTGTGCAACAATTGTAAATATCCTATGGAAAACTGAAGTGACGAAGGGGCCAAATCTAAATTATCAGCAAGTACTCATAATTATAAACGTCAAAACAAGAGATGGGTATTTTAGCAATCTTAATGTTTGTAAAGGTGTTCTTAAAATGTAAAGACAAGATTGGCGTCATAACTAATATAGAGTCAGTCGCATTCATATCTATGATCCAATATTCAATGTTCTTTGTAATACTTTGTTTCAATTAAAAAAAACGGAATAACATAACAACACATACATTTTGACAAGCAACACAAACTTAGAGCCTTCTACGCGGTTCGGACTGAGGTCTTATTTGATACTAAGACCTATCAATGCATCTATGCAATGCAAGCAGGAAGTTGTTACACGAACTAAAGACAAAACTGTTTAAGCAATAGGCTGCCTAAAACAGAACAAAATAAATTAACGATCATTTACGTATCTGATAACAAGCAATGTTGCGTACAAGACAATGGTGCGTTACTTATTTTACTTTGTCCCAAACTTACTGATCTCGAGCCTTTGTCTTAAGACGTTTTTCACGTACGTGCATCATATATTTCAAACTATCGAACAGTATTGAAATTATAATAGTGAAGACCATTGCCCAAATTGTACCTGAAAATGAAAGTAAAAATACACACACCCAGGCAAAATATGTACGCAACTACGGTCAGTGTAAAGAGTACATACACCCAGGCTAAATGCATACGCCACTACAGTAAGCGTAAAGAGTACAATCATGCACCAAGGCTAAATACATACGCCACTACGGTCAGTGTAAAGAGTACATGCACCCAGACTTAACACATTCGCAACTACGGACATTGTAAAGAGTACATTCACCCAGACTAAAAACATACGCCACTACTATCTGTGTAAAGAGTACATTCACCCAGGCTAAATACATACGCCACTACTGTCAGTGTAAAGAGTACATTCACCCAGGCTAAATACATACGCCACTACTGTCAGTGTAAAGAGTACATGCACCCAGGCTAAATACATACGCCACTACGGTCAGTGTAAAGAGTACATGCACCCAGGCTAAACACAAACGCCAATACTGTCAGTGTATAGAGTACATGCACCCAGGCTAAATACATACGCCACTACGGTCAGTGTAGAGTACATGCACCAAGGCTAAACACATACGCCATTTCGGTCAGTGTAAAGAGTACATGCATCCAGGCTAAACACATGCGCCACTACGATCAGTGTAAAGAGTACATACAGCCAGGCTTAACACATACGCCACTACGGTCAGTGTAACGAGTACATACACACAGGCTAAAATACATACGCCATTTCGGTCAGTGTAAAGAGTACATACACTCAGGCTAAATACATACGTCATTACGGTCAGTGTAAAGAGTACATACACCCAGGCTAAATACATACGCCACTACGGTCAGTGTAAAGAGTACATGCACCCAGGCTAATTAAATACGCCACTACGGTCAGTGTAAAGAGTACATACACACAGGCTAAATACATACGTCACTACGGTCAGTGTAAAGAGTACATACACTCAGGCTAAATACATACGTCACTACAGTCAGTGTTAAGAGTACATACACCCAGGCTAAATACATACGTCACTGCGGTCAGTGTAAAGAGTACATACACCCAGGCTAAATACATACGCCACTACGGTCAGTGTAAAGAGTACATACACCCAGGCTAAATACATACGTCACTACGGTCAGTGTAAAGAGTACATGCATCCAGGCTAAATACATATGCCGATACGGTCAGTGTAAAGAGTGCATGCATCCAGGCTAAATACATACGCCGATACGGTCAGTGTAAAGAGTACATGCATCCAGGCTAAATACATACGCCACTACGGTCAGTGTAAAGAGTACATGCAACCAGGTAAATACATTATGTCAGTGTAATATCTGTCTTTTCCACTTTCGATCATTACTGTGTAATGGGATGGTTTTCATAGATCACAACTTTTTGCGAGCTACATGCGATTTCATGTAAATATGGCATCCGAATATGTTCAATGAATGTTCTGTAACGTTTCAGCGTGTAAATTTATGTAAGGTCAACCATTTAGCTCGTGGTATTTTTTAGTAAGTTCAGGTATTCTCAAGTGTGTAAACGCGTTTCAAATATAAAAGCATCTTCGAAATAACGTTAAAAATGGATACCCATAGTTAGAATGCTTGAATATTTATAATATACTCTAGATAGCATTGTAGAATACAATTAGAACAAGGCGTTGAAGTCACAACAAATAAACACAAACATTATAGAACAAATAACGGGTACCTTGAACAGTTGAAATCTTCACTCCTTCAAACAGAAAGTCCGAATATGTCTTCAGTGAAAACTGAAATATGTCGAAATTAAAACGTGTAGAGGTTAGGTATGGTATGTACAGGAAGAACTCGGGAGGATATGTGTTATATTTGGAAACTTAGCGGTGATAAAAGCAAAGAACTGATGAATGTCAATACGTTGCAAAAGTCTCAAAAGTATCTCAAAACACAGTCTAGTTAACTAATTGGACACACGCAAAAACTGATTCTGGGACGGCTGATGTTTGTGTGAACAAAAAACAACAACATATTGACGGTAAATATAAAGGCAATAGGATGGTTTGTTCATATAGATAAAATAATAATGTAATTATTTAGAGGTGGAGGTTGCTTTATATGGACATATTGTGCGTTATAGCTTACACATCTTCCGCAGTAGAATTGGGAGTGTTCATCCAACTGTTGCATTTCGATATGGAAAATTAATTTACGACTATAAAACTATAAACAAAATATTTATGACCGTCAAATAAATACTAATGCACAATATAATTATTTTACACATTGATACGTCAATAATTGTACACAATCTAAAGAAAGCTTTTACATATTCGTTGTACCGTCGTGTGCATCTGCATGTGCCCCATATGTGATATTTGATTCATTCCTTCCACCATACTGTTTCCGTAAATTGACATCTTATCATGTTGTCCTGCATGATCATGTTCATACATGGAACCTGGCACGTGGTTCATGGCTTGGTCATTTACATGAGTTCCGTCAGTGTGCAAATGCTGACCTATCCGCCCTTCTTTATGTTTTTGTTGATCTCCGATTATATCCATTGCCCTTTATTATTCAGTTATAACATAGTTTTGTTTAACATATTTACTTCCTATTTTTGTTTTGATCTTAAAAAGTCCCAAGTTCATGTAAGAGTCAACATCCCCTGTGATTGTATTATTTGCAGTTATTGTTCTTCACTTCAAACTTGTTTCAAATTTTGTATAGTCGATCGATTTGCGAATTCTCCGTTGATTGAGTCCTGAAAGTATATTTCATACATGAAACCTAAACATCATTTACCGTTTTGAATGTACTATTTATCTACTGTACAAATAAAGACACAAAGTTTCATTCACTTTGTAAAGTAACCAATGTCATTTGAATAGTCAGTTTAAATATTGACATTTTCTTTTTAAATACATTCAAATAATCCTTAAAAACGGCGTTGACAGTAGTTTGCGACGTTGACAGCAGCTTAAAGTCAAAACGCGTGATTTTACGGAGGCTAGGTTTTGTGACTATTGTTGCCATTTCAGTGTGTTAGACAGATAGATAGATCGATTTTATTCTGCATTAAAGATACATTTACATGGCACAATAGATAATTAACATATATAATCACACATATTTGAAGCTGTCTAATCATATAATACTAAATACAATGTACATAAATAATAATTTGATAATTTAGTACTAATAAAACATAAATACATTTAAGACCATGTCAAATTATATATTATACAAAGGATAGCACAAAAACATTTAGACAATAAGTTTTCTCGTTATGTAGAAATAATTGTTTTATTGCTTAGTTCCTGTTCCTTTTTACGCCCCCGTACACAAAGTGTAATGGGGTGGATATATACTGGATTAAGTTTTTACACAAAGTGTAATGGGGTGGATATATACTGGATTAAGTTTGTCTGTCTGTAGATGTAATTTTGTGCTCTCTAAATCTAAAAAATCCGTGTCAGAATTTAATGATACTTCACAGAAATGATAAGTACCGTGCATCGTGTTTCGGGTCATTAGCTCAAAGTTCAAGGTCAAAGGTGCTCGAGATAATAAAATATTGTGCGCTCGTAATCTCCAAAACCCATGGTCAGAATTTAATGATACTTCACATGAATGATAAGTACCATGCTTAGCTATGTTTTGGGTCACTAGGTTTAAGGTCAAGGTAACGGTAAATCTTATGCTCTCTTAATCTCCAAACCACCTGGTAATGATTTCATGATACTTCTCAGAAATGGTAAGTACCATGCCTAGCTAGGCTAGGGCTTTGGAGATTTAGTGTCCACAAGATTCCGTCTACAGATGGACAGACGGACAGACAGACAGACAGACAGACAGACAGACAAGCCGAATCCAGTATACCCCATTACACTTTGTGTTCGGGGGGTATAATACATTCAATAGTAGTCCGATACCTATTTTAAGAACAGATCAAGTGGCGGTTTCTTATTTGAACATGTCAATTTTTTCGCAGGGGTCAACTGCTTCTTGATGTCATTACATATTACTAAATAAATACCAGATCTTATGTCATTTTCTGTGTACAACAGAATATTCTGCTGGAAACTTCACAGCCCTCTGTTATATGGTTTAACGTTGTCCTAATCAGAACACGGTGATAATGTTATTAAAGAGGAATTCCCTACATCTAGCTGATTATTTTATCGAAACGTTAAAAGTTGGTTACGTTTACGTCAAATAAGAATATATAACTCTTTGAAGAAGAACATCCATTGATAGTAAATAGCTTACTATACAAACATCATTAAACAAGTTACGTGTTTATTAAGTTTTTTTTTACAACAGATGGTTATGCTAATTTTACGATTTTGTTTGAATTTTTAGCTGAGTTGAAACTTTGAAGTTTTGTGGCAAGCCTTTCACTTATATGAAGAAGAGGGCCAATATTGCTCACCTGAATACCAGTGAACTCACCTAAGGAAGTCACTTATTGCTAAAAGGAGTCAGCAGTTGCTAAGGAAGTCACTGGTTAATAGGGGAGGTCACTGGTTACTTTGGGACTAAATTTTTATTAAGGAAGTTGCTAAGGAAGTCACTGGTTGCTAGGAAAAGTCACTAGCTGCTAAGGAAGTCACTTATTCCAAGGGGAAGTCAGTGGTTGCTAGGGGAGGTCACTGATTGCTAAGGAAGTCACCATTTGCTAAGGGAGTCAGTGGTTGCTTGGTAAGTCAGTGGTTGCTATAGGAACTCATTGGAAGCTATGTTTTTCCTATAACTTTATATTAAGACAAGGGACCTCCAACGGCGGACGTGGTCAACTTTGACCTCAGGGGCATGATTTGGACAAACTTGGTAGAGGACCACTAGAAAATGTGACATTTCATTTATCTAAGTTCAAGGCCTTGTGGTTTTGGATAATAAGATTTTTAAAGTTTCACCTCGACCAAGTGACACCAGAGCAGGGGCAATATTGACCCGGAGGCAGGATCTGAACAAATTTTGAAGAGGTTCACTAGACACTGTTACATACTAAATATCCAAGCTCTAGACTTGTGGTTTTGGAGAGGAAGATTTTTTTAGGGTATCATATATTTGTCTATGTAAAACAAGTGACCCCCTGGGCAGGGCCAATATTGACCACAGGGGCATGATTTGAATGGACTTGGTAGAGGTCCACTAGTCACAATGCTGTGTTCTTAATATCTTAACTCGTGGTTTTAGAAGAATAAACAAGAGGGCCAAGATGGCCCTATATCGCTCACCTGTCTACCACTGGCTATAATACAAGGGGTCATGATTTTAACATAATTTGTAGAGGTCCACTACACTATGCTTTAGTAACATTCCAAAATTTTAAGCTCTGCCTGTGGGCCTTGTGTTTTTTAAAAGTTTTCCCTATATAAGCTTATGTGAAATCAAGTGACCCCCTCCCCCACTCCCGGAAAGGGTTAATTTTAACCCTGGCGTCATGATTAAATCTTGGTGAAGGTCCATAAGGCAATGCTACAAGCTAAATATCTCAGCTCTAGGCCTTGTGGATTCAGAGAAGAAGGTTTATAAAGTTTTTTCTATATGAGCCTATGTAAAATCTAGTGACCCCCTCGTGCAGGGTCAGTTTTGACCAAGGGGTCATTATATGAACCATCTTGGTAGAGGTCCACTATGCATTTCTACATGTCAAATATCTAAGCTCTAGGCCTTGCGGTTTCAGAGAAGAATATTTTTAAAGTTTTTCCTATATAAGCCTATGTAAAACCAAGTGACCCCCGGGCGGGGTCAATTTTGACTGGGGGTCACAATTTGAATAATATTGGTAGACGATGCCACATGCTAAATATCTAAGCTCTAGGCTTTGTGGTTTCAGTGAAGAAGATTTTTTTTTTTTTCCATTTGTTGCCATAGCAACCAGAGATCTGGATTGAATGGAATTCTTTGAACAACTTTGAACGAGCTTTATGCAAGAAACATCCCTGCAAAGTTTCATCATCATTGGCCTAGTGATTTCAGAGGAAAGGTTTTTCCTATAGAAACCTATGTAAAACAAAATGACGCCACGCAGGGTCAATTTTGACTCGGGGGTCATGATTTGAACAATTTTGGTAGAGGTCAACTGGGCAATGCTACATCTTAATTAGCTTATCTTCAGGCCTTGTAGTTTAACAAAGAAGATTTTTAAAGTCTTTTTCTATATAAGCCTATGTTAAATCAAGTGACACCACGGGCGGGGTAATTTTTGACCCAGGGGTCATAATTTGAACAATCTTGACAGTGGTCTACTAGGCAAAATGTGCTTATTATCTAAGCTCTTGGACTTGTTTTTTTCTATTTGTTGCCATAGCAACTAGAGTTCTGCAAGGAAAGGAATATTTTTAACAATTTTAGTCGAGCTTTATGCAAAGAACATTTCTGTCAAGTTGCATCAACATTGACCCAGTGGTTCCAGAGATGTCGTTTGAAGCAAAATGTTGACGGACGACGTGAGCTTATAATCAAAGTATTAAAATACTGATGGCCATTTCGAGAGATGTCAGCTTGTGAAAACGCACTATTTAAGTATTCTAATAGCCCACACCTCTCCGGTAAAAGATTTAGTTTAATTCATGAAATATTCATGTATAACTTCAAAACAGTTATTGCGTATAGAAGTTTCAAAACTATTTCGTCATTTTATACATTTCTTTTCAAGTTTGTTCATATAGCGTAATACTGAGTAGACTTGTGATAAACATTGAGGAAGCCTCAGAAATAATTTATTTAAATATATTCCAATACTAAATCATCGGTATTATATCAATCTGTTTATATTTTACTCAATAAAGCGTCTGCTTCGAAACAGATCAATGTCCTAATATAGACCTACTTGGAAAATTCATACATGACCTTCTATCTAATTTTCCGAAAATAAGTCGATATTTAGATCAGATTTTCTCTGCCGTTTAATACACACGTGTGCACAAAAAAGTTTGTAAATAAAAGTGTCAAAACTATATTTTTACATCATCTGATAAACGTACATAAAACGTGTGTTAGGAAATATCATTTGATTGTACATGAAAAGTGTGTTCAGGAAGTTTTTGTTATTATTATTATTATTATTATTTTTATTATTATTATATACCACATTTAATAGCGCTCTTTTCATATATAAAATAAACGTTCAAATACTTTGATTGTATCGCTCTATATTGTAGCATAAAATATGTTGTTTTGCCCATTTTGCCGGTGTTTTAACAGGAGGAATAACGTATGTTCACGCGCTGTTACAACCCGTTTTCACTTGTGCGCATTACAAGGCCATTGCAAACAGTTGACCTGCCTTCCAACTCTTTCATCAAGCACGGCGTCAACAGTCTTGAACGTCATACCAGTAAGAGCGTTTTATTGTTATTTTTATGGGTCTTTTTTTGCTAGAATAACGAACGTTTTTTTTTTCGTGTTTTAGCACCTGCACCATCCCACGAAAAAACATTCGTTAAAGGGACATACCCTATAACCGATGGCAAACTAAATAACCCCAAAACATAAAAAATAAAATCTTTGTAAGTATTATAACTTAACCTAAAAGTTTCTGCTATACATTCCCAGTCATTATCGGTAAAATCAGCGGTTTAAAATACGCTGCAGTACCGTAAACCATTCAATAATCTATGAAGAGTTGTTGTTGTACAATTAATGGTTGGATGCGTCTACATTTATTGTTTGTGGTTAAACGAGGCATTTTCGCCATAGGTTCTTCTTTGAAATTGTACTTATTTATCATTTCACGTTCATTGAACACATAATCTATGTTTTGAGAATATAATCTGCTAGATATAGGGAGTGCCCCTTTAAACCTACAAATCTAAAATGCCAAAATAATTCATTTTACTTTCACATTAAGTTGGTTCCTATGATACAATGCAAATTAAGAATGACTATAACATGGAAAAGGAAGCTACGCACTCATAATTTACACATCGGCCAGAAAGCCGTCTTACGAATATATGTATTTATTTTATGTTTTCCAGTGAATTATAGAGTTTTCTCAGTGAAATAAAAGTGATAATCCACAGTTTTGAAACAGTGGATTACCATTTTTATTTTTCACTGTTTTGCAATCTTTAACCCGGATTTACGTCAAAAAGTATACCGAGCGTAATTAATGCTGGAAACCATGCGACGATGACGTCGTTTAAATGACGTCTTTGCGCGATGTTTCTGATGACGTTTCCGCGATTTTCGATATTTTGTAGGAATAAACTCAATAAAAGTAGAGTTTTAACCATAAAATAAACAGAAAATGTTGGTATCGGTGTAATATCCTTTTTCCTCGTGAACCCAAGTTGTTATTTTCACTCGTGGCTGCGCCACTCGTGAAAATATCACTTTTGGTGCCCACTCGGTGAAATTATAACGCCCACCTCTATATAAACAAATATAACGTCACATCATAAAGAATGACTGGGCTTGCAAATGTCAGAATGTGTTTTGACGCATACAGCAGATGTTGACACTTGCGTGTTTGTACTTTTAATTTACTGGATTCAGCCTCTCTTTTAACGTCCCTGTATCATAAATGCAGTATATATGTTCAATCCAACATTTAAAGATGATAGCTATAGATGTAAGTCTACAACGTGTTATATAGTTTTGTACATTCTTGTTTTTTTGAAGGCAAGATATGAGACCTGTCATGAGGACACTCTCAAATGATATTTGAATTGACATTGTAATATTTTTGTCTGATTTATTGAGATCAAGACAGTCAATGAGGCACTAACAAAGTTAGTACTCTATCCGTACGGTACGACCGGATGTAAACATCAGGCACACACAGAGCATGCGCGGGCGTTTAACCCAACCCATATATTCAAATTTTGTCGTTACGTTTTTGAATCAGCCGAATGTTTTTTTAATAGATGAATGTTAAGATACAATTTAATTTGTTCCCCACTATATAAATTATAAAAGTTACTCGACGAGGTTTCGATCTCTGATCTCCAGCGTGCCAAGCGGGCGCTAACGAGGCTTTACGTTTGGAAGCGTATAACTTCGTTATTGATCAATCCAGACGTTTGTTTCGGAATGGCGGTACAAATTTATGTAAACAAACGAATTTAACTTCCAAGACACTTTAAGAAATAAGAAGTGGACACATGATAAACTTGGTAGTTTCGTAAAGTATATTCAAATATCTGTTAGAAAAAAATTGTCTGCATGTTCAAAAACATTTCAAAGTTGGTTTTAAAAGGCTATCTTCAGCCGCTACCCGTCGGCTGAATCTCAGTCGTTCCGATTAATTTCTGAACTTTATAACGCTCGTAAACTATCAATCATTGGTCAATTTTTATCATATTTCTTTTATTTTATTTATCATTCAATATTCAATCAAAAACCATCAATTTTTCTTACATGGAAGAAAATTGTTAAACGTGGCGAGCTTTGCAAACGGACATGTGTCGATTTCCAACGCGCAATAGCGCGCTTACCGTAATTCTAATATGGCGGTTTATTTGCATAATTTATTCATAAACGCAGGAGCATAGAACTTTGTTAGTGTGAGGATATGTTTGCACCAGGAAAGCACGACTTTCTCATTACGAATATGTCTTTAATCCTGTTCGTGTAGTTTACTTCGTTTCCTTTGTTTTGCGTAGAAATATGCATTAACAAAAATGAGAAACAGAGAGAATCAGAAAGTGGAGAAACAAAGCTGACAGAATGGGATGATGGTAAAATTTACAGAAGCAGGTATAGCATATAAGTTAAAACAGGAATATCCACGTTCTTTATTTACCAATGCCTTTTACGGCCAGAACTAGATTTTTTAAAGTTCAAAACGTAGTTGAAGTTTTGACTGCGGGTTGCATGTTAGCTTGTAACTGTAACCAGGAAGTACACAAATGTACGTCGTTATACCAAAAAGAACTAGATTATTGGTTTATCCTTTGTAGATTGATTTATTTTAAGATAACTAAATAAATGAAATATTGTGGTCTTTCAGTGAAATATTTTCATATTTTATCAGCCACAGTGTGATGTCATCAATCTTATATCAGTCACAGTCACAGTGTTGTGATACAGGTCACCCGGCATTACTTTCTAAGTGGTTCATAGACATAAAATAAACTCATTTGAAGGGATACAATTTTCACAACGTGACTCGCGCTCCAGAAAATGATAAAATTGTATCACTTTTCGTTGAGATATATTCTATATCCACTCAAAAAACAAACAAAAACATACATCTTCTCTTAACTTTCGACTTCAAACTTTTTAGTCACAGAAATGCTAGATTTTTCAAAGTATAACGGAGAAAATCGGTTTGGCACGAGCCTAACAAAGAGACATCCACTATTTACAACCGTTCTCGCACTTTTTAAATAATATATGATCTACATAAGGAATAAAATGTCAATAAACTTTTACCGGTATGAATCATGTAATCCGAATAGACCTTTTCATCATTTCTTTTTAAACCACATCAGTGAACTACCGTACTCAGTATTTGAATACATTTTATAAATACAATGTTACATGTTGTTGTGACATGTACGTGTACTAAAGAAATATAGTTTTAAAATAGTGTTGTCCAATCGCAGCGCAGTATTACCTTAACTTGGGTAGATCAAAAGTTATATACCGAGTCAGTAGACAGGGGAACAATGCTGATTTCCAAAAAAATAATTTCAAACACTAATTAAGCAGGTTAATGTTCATTTTGATACATTTACTACAATAAATTGGCAAACACAATACAGATCAGATTATGAAGAACCTGTGGACATTTCATGGACTCATTTTATAGGACGGGAAAATATGTACATATCATTGACAACCATGGTCAAAGCATGGTCTATTCGATGTGACAATGGTCTTAAACGCAGGTAAAGTGCATAATTCGTATGCATATAAGCGCATATTGACGATGATATAGAAGTAACATTTTACATGCACTGATTTAACCTTATATATTTAATCATGGTCAAAAAGGTCCGAGGAAGGTCAATTTTGAGAAGAACATAAGGTTGTTATAATATGACCATAAAATTCAAACATTGTCAAAACATGCCATTACAACAAACCCAATTTGACCATCAAATGGAAGTAACATTTTCCATGGCATTGATTTGACCTTAATATGATCATGGTCAAAACAGGTCTACAACCCTGACTATGATTATCATTTATGTGGACATGGTCAAACATTGTTGAACATGGACATAATATTGTCATCAAGTTTTATGATGACAAAACATGCACATTCATTTATTTAAAACAAGTGACCCCAGGGGCAAGAATTGAACATAATGGTCTAGTACTTGGTAGAAGTCCACTAGACAAAGCTACATGCTAAATATCTAAGCTCTAGACCTATATAAGTCTATATAAAACAACTTACCCCGGGCGGGGTCAAATTTGATCCAGGTGTCATGATTTGAACATTATTGGTAGAGGTCTACTAGGCAGTTCTATTATGCAAATATCAAGCTCTAGGCCTTCTGGTTTTAAGAGAAGATCCCTAAAAACCTATGTAAAATCAAGTGACCACCCAGGCTAGGTCATTTTGACCCGGGAATCATGATTTGAATCATCGTGGTAGACGTCTACTGGACAATACTACATGCCAAATCTAAGCTCTATGCTTTCCGGTTTTTGAGAAGATTTTTAAAGTTTATCATATTTGTTGGCAAGCAGAGTTTTGTATGGAATAAAATTCTTTGAAAAACTGTATTAAAGGACTACCCAGTGCACATCCCTATGAAGTTTGGTTGAATTTGGCTTAATGCTTTTGGAGGAGATGTTGTTTGAAAGAAACTGTTGACGACGCACAGCGACGGACGCCGGACATAGGGGGAAATGTAATAAGCTGAAAACACACAACTTTATAAATTCACTCTAAAGTAGGTCAGTCGTTTATTCAAGTGTTTGGTTCCTTTTGTTACTACAAAGTGTCAATGCAAACTGTTCTGTACACACTTTTTCCTCTTTGAATTTGTATTTTGCAACAGTTTATTCTGGACATTTATAATTAGAAATCACGAAGATTTGGGCAAACACAATTCTTTGAAGTGTTTTCGCTGAAACATCGCCAAAATCATAAAACAATGTAACACCAATCTGTACATTGAAAAATGTTGGATTATTCCGCTAAGGTCATATACAAGGTAAATGGCGTGTTTCCTTTATGCGCATAGTCAATTGTCAAAGTTTTTATCCTCAATGGACCTGTGTACATACATATATGTCCGTCCGTTTGTCTATGCGTTTACGTGAAGGTCAATGGTCCTGTTACAGTATGTTCACTTCATATAAGACTGAATTATTCTCTATATACTAGAACCATTTCATTTGATGGTTCGTTCTAAAATAAGTTAATTTCAGACAGTTCGAAGAACCTTAATTTTTCACCAAAATCTTAGAGCGGGCAGCTTTAAACTTTTAGCTGAAGTAATAATACTTGCAAATATTCTGTTGATTATGCCTTTGTAGTAACTTAATTTGACACCAATCTTAGGGAGTGTCTTTTTAAAAAAAATATCTTTTAAAAAGGCAGGATAAGAACTAAAGTTTCAGTATTACATTGTATCTCATAGATTGTCAAAATATTGATATTGACTGCGGTCAAGAAAAAAGATTGCATTGTCAAGTTATGGAAACTATCTGCAAACTCCAGGAAGAATATATTTTGTTCGATTCAAATGAATAAATAAAAAGAACTGTTACAATTAGTGAATTACACTTTCAGACCATCAAACTCAGTCACTAATGACAAGTGGAGCAAGTTGCTGAAAAAATGTAAGTTATAATTTGGAGTAAAATCACTTTGTTTTTCTTTGAAAAATAATTTTTATGATGAACTTACGTATGAAAGGATTTTTACATATACAAAGAGATGTTTTTCGCCATAGGTTCTTCTTTGAAATTATATTTATTTATCATTTTACGCTCATTGAGCACATAATCTATGTTTCGAGAATATAATCTGCTAGATGAAGGGAGTGCCTCTTTAACTAAGTAAGTTATGTTTGAATACGGGATAATTTTGCAGTTTAAGAAATGCATGCTTCATGTTTTCAGTTTATAATTTTATTTCTGCTATTAAATGACCAGTTTCTATACAAATAATACTGTTATCATAAGATATAGCTGATTTCAAATTTAGGAAACTGACATGCACAACGTAAGAATCTTGAGTAAATACAGTAATCAAAAACGTAGTAACGGACATTTCGTAAAGGTAACGAACTTTTCAAAGACAAGATAAGATTGCTATTATGCTATCATCGCTTTTTTCGTTCTAGAAATGGTCAATTCAAGAGCCGAAATTCAAAAGGCATATTGACCAAGGTTAAATGATAAAAATAATGAAGAATGCCTATCAAAAGAACGAGAGAGACGAAGACGAACTTATGTTCCAAGTCAGCAACCCCAAAAGAGAAAAAGAGACGAACATAATCAAAAGAACAGAGCTTATTTGAAACGAAAGAGAGAGGTAGCAGCACTGATACAAAACAATGTTAATCAAGCTAATGATCACAGAGAAATCCCGAGTACTAGTGGCTATGAGAGTGCCACTTCAGATAACCAGAATGGACTTGTGGTCAGAATGAACTTCCCATAAAGAGCAAATGGACAGAGAATGCGCATATCAAAGGAGCTGGAAAAAGCTAAGAAGGAAGTTAAGGCGTTGAAAGAGAATTATGAATGTCTGAAACGCAAGTATAGAAGCACAGCGCGTTCAATGCATAGGAAGAAAAGAAAAGCTTCTGCAAGTCCTAGTACACCGAGATCAAAAGCTGCGAAACAAATGCAAGATATGAAACTTACACCAAAACAAAATGCCAGTGTGCAAAAAGAACTGATTTTTGCGAACGCCGTCTGCGATGAGATAAAGTCATCTGCACGTTAAGCACCAGTCAAGACTAAAAAAGATTCTGCAGAACCTTGTAGTTGGTGACATTATTCAAAAATACAAAGCAATCAAAACGTTTGGTTCAAGAACCGGTATGAGCAGAAACAAGATGCCGAAAGTTAATTCGAAAACAGTTTCCATTAAAACAATATCCCGCTCAAGAGAAGTAGCTGAGCATACAGCAAAAGTAATTAAGTTCTTTGAGAGGGGTGGTAATTCCAGAAACATGCCCGGAAAAGATGATTGCGTAAAGTCAAAAGGTGGTGAGAAAATACAAAAGAGAGTTCTGACAGATTACCTGAAAACATTGTACAATAAATTTGTAAGTGAAAGCCCAGGTATCAAATTGTCCTTCACATCTTTCTGCAGAATCCGCCCACCACACATACGTCTTACAGCTTTGATTACCAGGGATACGTGTCTGTGTACTAAACACCAGAATATGGCGCTGACTCTTAAGGCAGCCAAACGTCAAAACGTAGATACACCAATAAATGGCGAATACATGCTAGATCGTAGGTTTGAAATATTGAAAAATATTGAGAACAATATGACATTAGCCATTGCCTCAGAATACATCCAATGGAAAATTTTATCATGAAAACCAGGTTTTTGCTTTGTTGAATTGTTATAGAGTACCAGTAATGATTTAGATGGCAGGACTAACAACCTTCTCACTTGATATCACATAAAACTTCGTAACAATGAGGCCTTGAAGTTCTATTCTACATTTACAAATATGAACTTCTCAGATCACCTACGACCTTTTGGGTGTCTTCCAACATTTTTCGCTTGTTCAAGAAAATGTTCTTTCATATTGTCATTTGCCTTTCGTTTGCTCAATAGTTGATTCAGGTTCTGAAACGGATTGCAGAGGTCATTACATTTGCCTTGCATTCATGTCATTTTCTGGCATAAACGACATGAAGAAGCTCAGTGGAATATCTTTCAGTCACATCAATGACCTCACTGATCTCACTGCATTTTCACCTGCTTTCTGCTATAGTCCTAGTGCATGAGACCGGCTTATATTAATTGACTTGGTAATTTTAATGTTTCTACAAAGTTACACCTTATCTACAGTGGTAAAAACTAGTTTCAGTCCTTGTTCACTCAAATGGTATGTTTTTTGTCAATAAATACCTGTGACAGATCAACATTTTTGGCCGCAGTCATCAGTTCCCAGCATTACTATTGTTTTACTAACACTGTGACCAGTACACATCCATCCACTTGGTGTTTATTAAAAGATTTCTGTTGAGCTGCACTTTCTTACATAGTCATAATCTTGTAGAGTTTTTGTAATATCTGCAAATGTACTGGTGTACACTTTCTAAAGTTGAGGAGCTCAAACTTAAAATTTTCATACAGGAAATTTATCTCTGTTTTCCCATTATAATCAGGTACCAGTCTTGACAATATACTGCAAACGGAATATTCTTATATAAGTATTTAACGCAAAAACTTTAGTGCAACTTTTGGACATTTCAAAAGATTAATTATGCCTATGAAACAAATTATGTTGAATCAGAAGTCGACATTTTATACAGTCCAACCTGTAAATGAATACCACTAACCGAACGAGGCTAAAGCGGTTATGTAGACCGTTTGCCTTAATTCAAGGTGTCCTAATACAGATGAATTGGGCACCGTTTCCTCACTGCTGGTCTTTATTCACAGGGTGGTCTGTATTTTAGGTGGTCTTTAACAGAGTGAATACAATTACAACTTGCAAGTTTAAGAGTTTAAATATGGATTAATACCGTATTAATTAGCAGTTAGTTTAATCATTGATGAATACCTTAAAGAGGCACTCCCTACATCTAGCAGACATAGATTTGTGTTCAATAAACGTAAAATGATAAATAAATACAATTTCAAAGAAGAACCTATGGCGAAATATGCCTCATTCTACCACAATTAATTAATATAGAGGCTTTCTGTAATAAATCGAATCCACCCATTAATTGTACAACAACAACTTTACATATATTATTGAATGAACTTTTTACTGTAAGTCTATGAATACTTAAATTGTATTGATAACATAATGAATTGGCTTATGCTGTTTGACATAGAAACAGAACAGGACTTTGAAGTAAAACACATTACAGTCTGTTACAGGATAGTTGAATAAACTCACAGACAATTTATGTTTGAACAACAGATGGAATTACTTCAGCCAGGTGCAAGGAAAGTAACAAAAAGAGTTGTGACCGATCCATCTAAATCACAAAATCGCTATGGGGTGGGCTACTGTGTTGCAAAACATCGAATACAAGTATACACAAATAAAACATTCTAAAATGTTTCGGACTCCAAAGAAGCACAGATAGTACTCAAAGAAGTTGGAGTTACATATTAAAAGACTCTAAAGAAACACAGATAGTACTCAAAGAAGCTGGAGTTACATAAAAGACTCTAAAGAAGCACAGATAGTACTCAAAGAAGCTGGAGTTACATAAAAGACTAAAGAAACACAGATAGTACTCAAAGAAGCTGGAGTTACATAAAAGACTCTAAAGAAGCACAGATAGTACTCAAAGAAGCTGGAGTTACATAAAAGACATGAGCACAGATAGTACTCAAAGAAGCTGGAGTTACATAAAAGACTCTAAAGAAGCAAAGATAGTACTCAAAGAAGCTGGAGTTACATTCAAGACTCCAAAGAAGCGCAGATAGTACTCAAAGAAGCTGGAGCTACATAAAAGACTATTAAGGAGCACATATAGTACTCAAAGAAGCTGGAGTTACCTTAAAGACTCCAAAGAAGCACAGATAGTACTCAAAGAAGCTGGAGTTACCTTAAAGACTCCAAAGAAGCACAGATAGTACTCAAAGAAGCTGGAGTTACATTAAAGACTCTAAAGAAGCACAGATAGTACTCAAAGAAGTTGGAGTTACATAAAAGACTCCAAAGAATCACAGATAGTACTCAAAGAAGCTGGAGTTACATAAAAGACTCTAAAGAAGCACATATAGTACTCAAAGAAGCTGGAGTTACCTTAAAGACTCCAAAGAAGCACAGATAGTACTCTAAGAAGCTGGAGTTACATTAAAGACTCTAAAGAAGCACAGATAGTACTCAAAGAAGTTGGAGTTACATAAAAAACTCCAAAGAAGCACAGATAGTACTCAAAGAAACTGGAGTTACATTAAAGACTCCAAAGAAGCGCAGATAGTACTTAAAGAAGCTGGAGTTACCTTAAAGACTCCAAAGAAGCGCAGATAGTACTCAAAGAAGTTGGAGTTACATAAAAGACTCCAAAGAAGCACAGGTAGTACTCAAAGAAACTGGAGTTACATTAAAGACTCCAAAGAAGCGCAGATAGTACTCAAAGAAGCTGAAGTTACATTAAAGACTCCAAAGAAGCGCAGATAGTACTCAAAGAAGTTGGAGTTACATAAAAGACTCCAAAGAAGCACAGATAGTACTCAAAGAAGTTGGAGTTACATTAAAAACTCCAAAGAAGCACAGATAGTACTCAAAGAAGCTGGAGTTACATTAAAGACTCCAAAGAAGCACATATAGTACTCAAAGAAGCTGGAGTTACATTAAAGTCGCCAAAGAAACACAGATAGTACTCAAAGAAGCAGGAGTTTATAAAACAGTCTTAAGTGTTAAAAACATTGCTTCAAACAACACCACAGCTTCAACCAGAGCCAAAACCAGGGATATCCAGTATGTGCAATTATGCAAAGAGTGTCAAACAGCTAAGGGAGATCAGTTGATCCAATGTGATTCGTGAGACGCTTGGTAACACAGAAAAGGTGCAGCTTTACAGAATGCTAAAAAATGGAAGAGATATTCTAAGGATGTGTTAGTGCTTTGAATAAGTTTTAAAGAAAGAAGATCTAAATGCTATTTGAAACTTTTCGGAATTTATACACATTTAAGTGAAAGGACTCCAGGGGCGTAGCTAGACCTATTTGAAATGTACGGACATATTATGCCTGGAGCCAGGGGGCCGCAGGACCCTCGGTGGGTCCAGGGCAAAGCCCTGGCCAGGGGGCCGGAAGCCCCTGGCAGCTCTGAGGTTTTAGCAATGTCTGAACGATCTAGATGCGTTTCCAAAGAACCTATGTATCTATTGTAGACGAAACAAAAGTTGATATGAAATGAAATGGCAAAACTGTAAAACTTTGAAAAGTTCTCT
The DNA here is from genome assembly GCA_022818135.1 of Saxidomus purpurata. Taxonomy (NCBI): domain Eukaryota; kingdom Metazoa; phylum Mollusca; class Bivalvia; order Venerida; family Veneridae; genus Saxidomus; species Saxidomus purpurata. The sequence goes on from JAFMSR010000005.1 coordinate 46,317,007, forward strand.
CGCCTAGTCTGTGTCGTCTGAAAACGGTTTTAATTTATAAAACATGGCCTTTATACAAACTCTCTAGAAGCCCGCTCCCCCTACTATTAACTGTTAGTAAGACCATTCTTCGTTTTACGAATTGTTATTAATCATAAGGGATATAAACATGAAGAAAAAGTTAAAAGGGATTTGTTGCCGATTTTTGCGGAAAGTACATAATTATGTATCAATGTTCGGTACATGTATATAATAAATTGATTTTTAAATGAAAGGATAAGCATATACGCTTCTAGGACTGCTAGGTAAATTTCCCTATTTCATTAGCCGAGCGAGGAAATTTGGCATTCTTAATTCATTTTAGTCCGTTTTGACAGATCTGACAATTTTAAGTAGGACATAAAATATAGTAGAGATTCATTGTTCTATATTCAGGTTCCCGCGGGAAATGTTTGGGCAGTTTTGAATAACTTAAGCCCCTTAACAGATGCATATGTAGGATCGGTTAGTCCTTAGAGAAAATTATATGTTTTTAAGATTGCAGGCTTTCATTAAAATGAAGTTCAATATCGTTCTATTTGAGCAAGCGAGGAAAATTTGAGCATTTTAAAGCCATTTTGGCCCTTTTTGCGAGAACAAACAGGTACGATCCGGATCTATCGCTTGTGACTCTCACCCCCCTCACCCTTTCATTTTTATTGCATTTTCGGGACATTTTAGTTTTCGATCTTTGCTGGCGATGTATACGCACGTGCGTATTGTGCGGAACGGCAGCTTACGCCCATGGACTCATTTGAAACCATACAGACTGAATAATATACTTTAGTAACAGAAGTGCAGATTCTAACCTTCAAATATAGGCTTTTCATATTGTTCTACAGGTAAGTGTACACAAAAGCAATGTTTATCCTTCTAATTGAAGTATTACCTTTATTTTCAAAATGTATAGTTACTATACATACTTTTCTTGATTTTGCTCTTAGCAAAAACAGTATGCTACCTGTCACATAAAAATTGTCTTATTTACCTACTGTAAAAAAATAACTCATTAGTAAAAGTTTTCTTGGAACTGAATTGAAGACTAATAGATTTACTTGTTTATTGTGCCCCGGTAATTTAATATTGATTTAAAATGTAGTTTTATTGTGTTTTTTTTAACATCTTTTCCAAGATTCACATCGTAAACCTTGGCCCCAGCTGAAACACGTTGTCAGAAAAAAATATTCAGGGCTCTAAAATAGCTCATCTTAAAGCTGCTCGCTCTCAGTTGCCGATGAAAAAATTAAATTTTCAAAAATGACATACTTATACATAAATATAAAACTAAAGGCTACAATCAACAATAGAAGTAAAATTGCAAAAATCGATTGAAAATGCTAGTTTTACGGCACCGCTACACTTAGTGTTTATATTTGAATTTCAAAAGCGTTTGCAACGCTTTATTATTTGGTAGCGTATTAGTTCAAATCTACAGATATATTTGACAGGAATTTATACCAAAATCTGAGAGTGAGCAGCTTTAAATCCACGTAATACATGTAGTCTGTTCAAGGGCAGCAAACTGGGTCGTTACCAAATTTCATAGGTATTTCTTACATATGTATGTGTTTGCGAAATCCTGAATGTTTGTCAAACAGTTGAATTATTCTGTGACTGAAGGAAAAATTAACCATGATTTTAAAAGTGCTTACTCACTGCTTAGGGTGAAAACTGAAGTGTTTCCAAAGTTTATAACTTAAATATTACAAGTCCTCTAAAGATATTAAATGTGCTGTAATGTTGTGAAAAAATAACCGTATAAGTTAATATTTTAGAAGCAAATGCTGCTATACAGCATGACTATTGCAGTAAAAAAACACACAAAAAAAAAAAAAAAAAAAAAAAACAAAAAAGCCAAACCTGTATTTATTAGACTAATCCTAAATTTCAGCAGGTTTTATATATAACACAATTATAGTAATAGTCTGGTAATTTCAGCCACATTGGAAATAAATGGCGCTGTTCTGCCCTAAAAGATTTGAGTGGTAGTTGCATGACACATCCTAGTCAATATTTATTTACAAAGTCGGACATACAGTTGAACCTGTGTTAGTGGTCACCAGTCAATATTGAAGTATCCCAGTTTGCCATTTTTATATCAAACATGCATGTATTCAGCAGCTTATTTTTTTTTTCTCAGAAACAAATTCTTACGACATAGATTGATCTTTCTAGACACTCACCTTAGACAGAATCAATCTGGGGGAACTACAGAGATACGCTTTGGGGAACTACAGAGATACGCTTACGACTTCCCCCCCCCCCTTTTTGTTTTGTAATTTTGATTGACAGTGGACATTCATCATTCGCCGAGCTTCATGATAGTACCATTCACATTTAGACGTATAATCATCCATATCTACAGAACATATGTTTCGTACGTAAAGTTACACAAAAAACAGCCCTGAAGTTCTCCTCGAAAAAAGTGATTGCACTGTAACTCTTCATAGGAACATTATAATAGGATTGGTGCTTGGTTTTAGCAACAACATAACATTTGAAACGCTTAATCTATAGAAATACTGATTGTAAATAATCTATCGATAATCGTCTAATGGATTTTATTGAAATTCACAAAATTGGCACCATCTATTTAAATTGAAGCCAATAGTGGGTTGGGGCTATGTTACATATGTACACAGACTTGTTGAAAAAAAAGCATTAAAATAAGAAATCTAAATTTAATTGGTTTCAGCTAGGGAAAACCGGGGTTGAATGAGCCATTTTTCTACATCTTGTTTTATTTTTTGTTTAGAACAGTTTGATCAATTCGCAGACTCGTGCTATATATAAAACTACAAGTTCTCTACATTTTGAGCTAGATTTAATACAATATCATGTACTGTGACGATATTAATCAGCATCTGAAGGCGACTGAAAAAATGGCTCAACTAACCTCGCTCATGGGTTGGTTGAGCCATCTTAAAGGGTAGGTTGAGCCAGCAAATTCGAACACAGATAATCAATGATCCCTTCATTATATATTAAGTTGAAGTGTGTGAGCGAGCGTATGTGCGTATGTGTAATGGATGCATGTCCGTGCGTCTAGGTGTAAATACAAAATGTAGTATGAACCCGTTTCTCGCCAATGAGACCAGAGTCCGGTCACTGCACTCGATATGCATGAAATGGTAAGCTCTTACAAACACTACAAATAGGGTTTTCAATGAAAAATCGAAGCTCAACCAACCCCATTCCTACTGGTCTTACTATATGGTAGAGACTTTTGTTTAAAACGTCGTTATTTCCCTAAAACACGTTTACAAAGTCAGTGCTATATTAAATGTGGATCTAGTTGAATCAGTGATATCTTGAACGATGTAAAAGTTAGGAGAAATTACTCAAATATTCGAACATTTACTCAGAGGTACCGGAAATATTATTTTGACATTTAATCAACATTTCTTTACTGACTGTCATACGGCTTCGTGAATCCTTTATTTGAAAAATGGCACGTCTAAAAATCGTGTCTGCAATGTTATTTTCGCGATAAGACTAAGAATCTTAGGGTCCCTAACCAAAAATGTTTTAACAAAAGTGATTCCTTAAAGTGATTCCTTTAGAAATGAAGCCCAATTATGGCAATGATCTCCTTCAGAAATGAAGCCCAATTATGGCAATGATCTCCGTGCGTGCGTTTGTCACACATTCTTGTCCCGGCTATTCCCCAGAAACCACTGTCTGGAATTCAGTGAAACGTGGTACAATTGCTTCACTGCGCATATTTTTCAATTGAATGATTTTTCATTGAGTTATTGCCTTGATGAGTTTTACGTTCTTGTCGTGTTCGGGCTATTTCTCAGCAACCACAGACATACAATATTTATGGGAAGCTTTCTTAAAAGAAAGCGATGCGCATATTGCAAGCATGTTCCCATTCAGCGAGTTTTTTTATATAGTAGTGTTACGCTCCAGACAGACAACCCACCTAGCCTAATTAACTTTACAAGTACTGTACAGTTCCGGTTCTTATATTAATTGTAGACCCAGGTTTCCGCAAGGATGGTAGATATACAAATCGGATCGTTTCAGGAATTTATTGAATGAAAACAACAATCCTTTTAATATAACGACAGTGTATGCATGTAACTCAGTATCACAATATTATGATTATTTTGTTATAATTGGAATGCCCTTGAACATACATGTAGCAAACCTCCAGCGTATATATCACGAAATGGCTCTTGTAAATAAATAGATATTAAAATATGTAAAAATCTGTCAAACTACAGTCTTGTTTATCTTTCACAAGATGACGTTGCTCAACTGATATGGAGGTGAACGTAATGTAAGTAAGATTCAAAGTCTACCAAAATATTTATAGAATACATATATATTCGCTATACTGAAAGAAGCTGATGCATTAAGTAATAAGCCATTGTTGTTAACAAGTCTCCTCTTGTTGATCAGAGAAGATTATAATACTATACTGTCAATATGCTGAGATAAGAACATAACACAATTGATAGCTCTACAATACCCATTTGATTAAGATGTGAATGGTTAAATTAGAAAATTGATTACATTTATCACACACTGCATCTTTGACTTGATAAATGATATCATTCTTTATATGGAACAGGGATAATCAAAGATAGGTCTGTCACCTGGAAAACACTCACTGAAATATGCTGGCAAGTGTTTGAAGAGGCGTCATGCCAGACAGTTGAAGGCTCACTCCCCGTCCACCAAAAGAAGGCGGCTCGAGTTGAAAAAGGAACGTGCAACAAATCAAGGTGCAAATGAAGCATTAGAAGGAAATATTTATCAGTCAGGTACATACTGTTGTATATATTATTGGTGTTAACATTATAATCTAATATCATAATTCAGATATGTTCTGCAAAATTCGGGTTTGTGGTAAAAGTGACTAGTGTAAGAAAACATATGCATGTGTGCTGCTTTGCTAATATACTGGTGACTTGAGAGCATCAAGTGTAGTGGTATTTTTTTTATATTTCTTTACTAATTTCTTGTATGAAACAGGTATTGGTCATGAGGAGAGTGTTGACACAGAATAAATCCCAGGCGCCATTCCAAAAGCCAACTTTAAGCCTGTGAACTTTCCTGGGGAGCCAACAGTCATAACATTTGACTTAGAAACTACAGGCCTAAGTAAGTAATAATAGCCACCTTTGTTTGAACAATTTATTCCTTTCTTTCAGTTGTTTTGGTGAAAGATAAACAATTTGTAGAGAGAATACTTTTGCATTGTGTCTACTGCTTTATATGCTGTCTAGTAATCCAGTACTAAATGTAACTTCTGACAAAACTCCAACATGTAATTACAACTGTAGACCCAAACTACTGAAGTGACTGTAACTGAAGAGATGTCAGTCAGAAGGTTATTCTGGAAGTGTTCTACATTCAGTTTTTAAATTGTGAGAACATGTTGCATACTTTTAAATGTCTCTGTTTGTAAAAATAAAGAATTTTTATTTATCACATGTTTATTTCAATATCATTTTTGCAGTCGAAGGAAGACTCTTGCCCCATATTACACAGATTGCTGCGGTTGAGGTGAAGTCTGGAGATCAATTCAATATATACGTCACTCCAACAGTTCAAATAAGCAAAGAGGCAACTGATGTAACTGGCATAACCATGATTGGAGATAAGATGAAAGTTAATGGGATAGTTGTTGAATCAGTTTCAATCAGATTAGCAGTTAGTAAAATGATAAGCTGGCTGTCAAAGTTCTCAAGAGTATGTTTAGTTGCACATAACGGACGGTGGTTTGATTTTCAGATTTTAGTGTCAACTCTGAAGAACATTGGGGATCTGGATAAACTTTCAGAATGTGCTTTCATTGATTCACTGTCTGTGTTTAGAAAATTATACCCAAGGCAGTCTTTGAAACAAGTAAATCTTGTGTCATCTTTGCTTGGTGAAACCTATGATGCACATAATGCAATGGCTGATGTTATAGCTTTAGGAAAATTGCTTCAGTTTGTAAACCTCCCATCGAAAGATTTGATGGCGCACAGTTTTACTCCATTTGCAGTAGCAAATAACTTAGTATTCAACAATACTAAAGCATTAAATTTGCCAACCTTGCATCCACTTATCTACACTGGTGTGTTGAAAAAGCCTACAGCTGAAAATATTGCTGGGTCTGGGCTAAATCTTACGCATCTTAGAAAGTTACACACCCGTGGTGGTGAAGATGCAATACGAGATGTTTTCACTGCTAAGAATTCAGAGGGTTTGCCCAGAGTGTCAAATGCAAAGAAAGTGCTGGAAGAAATTGTTCCAAAAATATCTCAGTATTTTGATAAAAATAGTAATTAGACAGATTTATGTTGTATGCATTTATGAAATGAATGTTGTAATAGTATTTTTATATGTGATTGTGAATTACACATATATATTTCTATGAGATTTTTTATTTTTCAATTAGGTGATGTATAAGCTGGAACACAAATTTAGTGTTGAAGTGTCTATAAGTAACACAAATATGATTTGCATTTTGCTTCAGCTAGGGCCCTGTTTAAAGAATTTCCATATATCCAATAATAATAAAGTTTTGTTGAACTTTGACATTTTTTTGCTGTTGTAAGTGTAGAGGCCAAGGTCACCTGAAAGTCAGGGTCATCTAATAATAGGTCAGTGTGAAGGTCTTGTCACTACCATTGCTTTGGTCAGTGTGAAGGTATTGTCACTAGGATTGCTTTGTGTGACTATGAACTAAATAGGTCCAGTAATAGAAAAGTTATGACCAATATTAAAGTTTTACACGGTCATGCAGATGTGCATGAGCCAAGGCTGTAACAATACATCTTTCTTTTTTCTTATAAAATTCTAAAAATTGTTTTATTTTTGCTGAATTATGATTTTGGCATGCATTTATAATAAATAGACACCAAAAATTGTGAAATCACTGAACATGTAATACTTTTTACTTGGATTTTAAAATCTTCCATTTTGCTTGTGTCAAGGTGGCCTTGCAGGGGTATAAATCAACTTCAGTGATAGATATAGTTTCATAATACTGTTTTATTGCAGCTTAAAATTTGTTATGGTATTCATTTGTTATAATCATACATTAGATATGATACAGTTATTTAGCAAATGCTTAAATATTTGAACTTATGAAACCCCTAGGGGTGACATAATGGGAATAAAATGGTTGAAATATCTGACATAGACGTTAGTTTTTCTTATTTTTTTCAAAAACTAGATGGGCAAATTGTTTGCTTTCTATATATTTTAAAAGCAAAAAAAATATTTAAAAAAATAAGTCATAAATACTGGCTGAGTATTCATATTATTGACTTGAGACTTGTTTATTTTTACACAACCTCTTTTTCCCCCCCCCCCCCCCATCCCCCACCCCCCCCCCCCCCCCTTTTTTTTTTTTTTTTTTTTTTTTTTTTTTTTTTTCTTTTTTTTTTTTTTTTTTTTTTTATTTTTTTACACAATCTCCAGAATTTTCTCAGCTGGGACCTCTTCCGTTCTATGCCTGGGTTGTATAAAATTTTTTTTTTTTTTTTCACCAAAAAAAAAAAAAAAACTAAAAACCCCACCCCCCACCAAAAACCCCCCCCCCCCCCCCCCCCCCCCCCCCCCCCCCCCCCCCCCCCCCCCCCCCCCCCCCCCCCCGGGGGGGGGGGGCCCGGGGGGGGGGGGCCCCCCCCCCCCCCCCGCGGCGGGGGCAGGGAGCCCCCCCCCCCCCCCCCCCCCCGGGGGGGGGGGGGGGGGGGGGGGGGGGGGGGGGGGGGGGGGGGGGGGCGAGGGGGGGGAGGGGGGCCCCCCCCCGCCCGGGGGCCCGGGGGGCGGGGGGGGGAGGAGGAAAAAAAAAAAAAAAATCTTCTTCTCTGAAACCACAAGGCCTAGAGTTAGATATTTGCTTACCCCCTCCCAAATTTTTTCCTTTTCCCCCCCCCCCCCCCCCCCCCCCCCCCCCCCCCCCCCCCCCCCCCCCCCCCCCCCCCCCCCCCCCCCCCCCCCCCCCCCCTCCAGAGCTTGATATTTGGCATGTAGCATTGTCTAGTGGACCTCTACCAAGATTGTTCAAATTATGACCCCCGAGTTAAAATTGACCCCTACCTGGGGGGTCACTTAGTTTTTTGCATAGGAATATATAGGAAAAGCTTAAAAAATCTTCTTCTCTGAAACCACAAGGCCTAGAGCTTAGATATTTGGCATGTAGCATTGGCTAGTGGACCTCTACCAAGATTGTTCAAATAATGACCCTCGATAAAAATTGACTCTCTCTGCACGGGGTCACTTAGTTTTACATAGGCTCCCCCCCCCCCCCCCCCCCCCCCCCCCCTATATAGTAAAAACTTTAAAAATCTTCTTCTTTGAAACCACAAGGCCTAGAGCTTAGATATTTGGCATGTAACATTAGCTAGTAGACCTCTACCAAGATTGTTCAAATTGTGACCCCCGGGTCAAAATTGACCCCGCACCGGGGATCACTTAGTTTTACATAGGCTTATATAGTAAAAACTTTAAAAATCTTTTTCTCTGAAACCACAAGGCCTAGAGCTTAGATATTTAGCATATAGCATTGCCTAGTAGATCTCTTCAAAGTTTGTTCAAATTATGTCCCTGGGGTCAAAATTGACTGTGCCCGGGGGGGGGGGGATCATTTGTTTTACAAAGGCGTATATAGGAAAACTTATTTGGTATATAACATTATCTAGTGATCTTCCACCAGGCAAGTGGACTTGTACCAAGGTGAGCGATATAGGGCCATCTTGGCCCTCTTGTTCAAAAATACGCATTCATTTAAAGGAAAGTTCCAAATACAAAAAATGTATGTTCTTGTACAATAATTCAAGATTCAGGAGCATTATTTGACTGCTAGGAGTGCTTTATGATAGTAACCAAGACACTTACCATGTATGATCTGTTTCCAGTGATTTGCTTCATTTGGCGGGGAATATAAATTCAATAATTTGCTTGTTGAAAAAAAAATAAGATCCTTTTGATTCGAAATTAATCGTAAGAATTTTATTGCATTTGACACAAATAGGCTACTTATAAAGTATAAAGTATACACCAATGTTGTTCAAATAAATATGATCCTTGAACAACGATGCCTACAGTTGGGTGGACTGTTTTCCATATACAATATACAATGTGTTTCAAGCCTTCCTTAAACGCAAACGAAGATTGTACATGTAAATTCTGTATCATTGTATATGTATATGTATATCATTACAAGTAATGTATACCCCCATTTGATTTCAGAACACATACACTTCTCTGATTATTTCAATTAAATATTCAAGTAACATTATTCATTAACTTTTGTTTAGCGCAATATATTTGTTCACTGTATTATATGTCATGTGATCATTGCATTGTATACTTTAGGTGACTTATAGGCCCATTGGGCCGGGTGTTTCGTTGTGTACATAAACTGTACATCTTGTATTGTATAACACATGTAACTTTAATAAATTACTTACTTACTTACTTACTTTCTTTACAATATTTAAAGAATCTCAAAATCAGAATGTACATACAATAATTTATACATTTGTACTCTTATGGCCTTTAATCAAAACTATTTAAAGGAAGTTCATCTTTAAGCAGGAAATTCATACCCATTGAAATGAGGCGCTGTATGGGGGTGAGACTTTTTTACTTTTACACTTATTTTTCTTATATGAGCTATTTACGTGATAAGTACGCGACAGATAATACTAATTAACGCCCTGTGGCTAAAAATGTATGTGTGGAAACACAGTTCAAGAATTGTACGAAACCATGTCTGTCTTATTTACATCTGTACACCGCACTTCTTTATACATTTTAAACTTTAAAAATTGCCGCACAGTATGTCTTGCAACTTACAGTGACACTTTCTTTTTAAAGTGATACCGTTCAAAGTGCCCATCATAACTTTATCAACAGGTTTATCTTAGAATAATGAACATTTTCATAGTTATAAACAAAACATATAAATCTGTGTAACAGTTTAATTCCCCTTTAAAAAGTTTGTTATACTATGTTTGACTGAAATCGTCCAATCATCTGTTACGTATACTTCTGACTAGTATTTGTATCTGTATTCTCTCAATACGAGAAATAATTCGGTGTAACTTATTTCTTATATGTTTTCAAAGCATCTACTGTGTAAGAAAGCTTCATTCGTATGATCATACGTCAATATTGCCATTCTGAAGGGTACTATAACTTTAATAATATACGACAAATAAAAATTATGAAATGCCCTAGAACAGGCTAACACTTGTTGAAGTATCCTACCTCCGACGAAATAAAAACACGTCGCTACACCACATTCTTTTGTAACAGTGGTGCAATAGCACTCAGCCGACTTTTCAGTCTCAAGAATGGTTCAATTCTGCCACCGTTTTGATATTTTGTTTTTAACAGACGTGAAGTATGACAGGTGCGCGTTAGGATTCGCACGACCGTTTATGACGTAACGATAATTAGACAGCACTACTTCAATTTGTTTACCAAAGATTAAAAATTCAACCGAAGTTTAACTTCATTTCATACTGTCACAGTGTGAGGCAATTTTGTTTATTCATTTAATGTACCGTATCCTGTAGAGATGTCCCAAACGTCTCTTTTGATAATGCTGCCTGAGCGTCGTTAGTAAAGAGACATTAATCCATTCAGTTTCGCAAATGTCGGCTTACAGGAATCAATTCGGTATTTAATGGACTGTTTAGAGCACATCAATGTTCTAGACTGCAATCTCTAAGTGTTATATTGTGTTCAATGATTAGAGGTTATAATTGTGTTTGTCGTTCAACCATTAAACAAAACAAAAAATATAATTCCATCTGTTCAATTTGTCGATCACCAACTTGTGGTTATAAAACGTAAAGTCTAACAATGTCTGCCATTTCTATATCAATTTGAACATTGCTACTGTATTTGTTACAATATTTCACTATTGGTCAAACTCTTATACCTATTGCTTAAATTAAAATGATACCTTATAGACATAGCTCCAGAACATAATCTGATATAGCTACATAAAGCATCTATGAATTTAAATTCTTTTGGCATTATTACAAGCAATGAGACCTTATAGAAGATAGTTATTTTTTCTATTACGAGAAATATATGGCATTTGTGACCGACTGTCTTGTTAGCTCACCTGGCACAAAGTGCCAGAGTGAGCTATTAGGATTGCATTCCGTCTGGCGTCCGTCGTACGGCGTCCGTTATCATTGTTCAAACGAATCTCCTCTGAAACCAATAGGCCAATGATGATATAACTTGACCCCCGGGTCAAAATTGTCTTTGCCCTGGGGGGGGGGGTCACTTGTTTTTCCATAGGCTTTCTCTGAAACCACAAGGCCTAGAGCTTAGATATTTAGCATGTGGCATTACCTGGTGACCCTCTAACAAGATTGTTCAAATCATGACCCCCGGGTCAAAATTGACCCAGCCCGGGGGTCTCTTGATTTAACATAGGCTTATATAGAGGAAAATCATGAGCCCAAGGTCAAAATTGACCCTTTCTGCTGTTGATGATCTTCTATTATAGCCATGGTAGCCAGGTGAGCGAAATAGGGCCATCTTGGCCCTCTTGTTTTTATGTATGTGAATACTATTCATCAACCCAAATATATTTATTGTCTTGTATTTAACTGTGTCAAACACAAAAATGAATCAACCTATTAAGGGGGGTCACTGGTGAGGTTTTGGATTTTTGCACTTCCGGAAATTTACATTTGTTTTATTTCAAAAATTATGATTTAACTGGAAAAAAAAACAATTATGCAGTAGTAAACTTAGGTACAAGTATACTGGAACCATTTTATATGACTATATGTTCTAATATTAATCTTTATTGATACAAATTAATATTGCGAAAAAGTTAAGTCATCGACCCATCATTATTTTTCCAGAAATTAACTAGCAATATGATAGTCTCTATAAAAAACAGGGTCAATAAAATGTCTTGTTATTTCGATTTTCAGCAGTGATTCCCCTTAATCGAATCAACTTGGCTATGAAATAAAAAGTCTCTATTTATTATGACAGGGCATGTTTACCTGTCACTATATGGCCGATAAAATACTGATCTGTTTGTGATCGTTATGCTCATATGGCACGAGGAATTGATTTATAATAAATTATCGTGCGGTCATAGTATTTAAAAGATAGAACAAACACACAATGGGAGTACTGTCACGTTTTCATGACAGAGGTTTTTATCAGAGCAAATATCCGCCATGTCATTTCAGTACTTGCTTTCTGCTATATGACAATTATATTGTATACTCAGCAGAAACGTCCCTCCATATTTCAGGAAAGATTTATCGAAAACCAAAAGGGTTACTTTTATGAATCAAAATAGAAAAACAAGTTCATTCATTTCTGTATCAAAACCAATTAATTGCATCTGGCTATCTTGTTAACTTTTCGAGAGATAACCGGTCAAGAGAGGTAGGGGTCAAAATCAAAAATCACAAAAACTCAGAAAGGTGTTATTGAATGTTTAGAGATGGAATTTCAATAAGAAATGTGGCACATCCAGTAAATCTCGTTAGTACCGAGTGTGGCCACCATTTGCATGAATGCATGCAATGATCCTACGCCGCATCGACGTAACCAGTGCGTTGGGCAAATTCCTCCATTCCTGTTGTAACGCCCGTGTAAGATCGCGAACATTGTCAATCTGATGGTTAGCTCGTGCTTTGCGGCCCAGCTGATCCCATATGTGCTCAATGGGGTTGAGATCCGGGGAAACCGCGGGCCATGGCATGACGTTGACATTGTTTTGCTGCAAGAATTGAGTGGTGACCCTGGCTACATGAGGGCGGGCATTGTCCTGCATCAATGTTACACCAGGACCATGCTGACGAATAAATGGTAAGGCATATGCATTTAGCACGTCTGCAACATAACGCTGTGTATTAATGTTGCCCTGTACAACAACCAAATCTGTCTTTCGGTTTCCCATGATCCCACCCAGACCATTACGCTCCCTCCCCCAAACATGTTCTTCTCAACAATGCAACAATCGGCGAATCTTTCATTTTTACGCCTGTATACCCGTAATCTTCCGTCAGCATGACTAACTGTGAACCGAGATTCATCGGTGAACAAAACTCGGTTCCAGTCAGCCCTTCTCCAGTTCAGATGACGTCGCGCCCATAACAGCCTGGCAGCACGGTGACGTTGGTTCATTATCTGACCAGTGTACGGGCGGCGTGCCCTGATTGGTTGGGCGTTACGACGCAACCGGTTGCGAATGGTCTGCCCTGAGACACCGTATTGCCTAGCAGTGACTGTGGCTGCCAATTGACGTTGACGTAAGTGCGTCAACGTAATGAAACGATCGGCTCTAGCCGTCGTTACACGAGGCCTACCAGGTCGCTGCCGGTCGTGAACAGCCCCAGTCTGCTGGTACCGGGCTGCAAGACGATCAATCGTCTTCCGACAGCACACGCGCGACTACCCTGGCGGACATCTCACCCGCAAGCATCCCAATTGCCTGATTTCGCTCGTTTTCGGAAAGCCGTGGCATAACGAAAACAGTGAAAAATTAAAGAAAAAATTTAATTTTCAGAATAGCCCCTATCGCATGAATGGTACGACATGAACTGAATCAACATATGGATGACATGTATAGCGTGCACGTGCAAAACGTGCAAATGACCGTTCCGGTTACTGGCCGATATGTAAACCGTGCGTATCGGGTAAACTGTACACGATCGTATTCTGAACATCGCCAGGGTTTAAAATACATGTACATTGAACATGTAGCAACTACACAGACAAAGCTTCACCGGCTATAAAACAGGGACGTTTCTAGTTTTGCCGAGTATTTAAACTTCATTGGTATTTAAACATGAACGATGCTTGATGCTTGATGACAAATGCCTTTTGGCTTGTTATATTTCAATTTTATGCTGTTATGATAAGTTTGAACATGCACAATACTTTAGGGCAACTGCCCCATTGCTTCTATTTTTCTATGACAGTAGTCAGTATTTGCATTTTTATTGTTTGAATTGTCCGGTGAATTGCTGACACATTGTTTTGCATGTTTACTATAAATGAACATGTGTGCGGAGTACCCAAATGAAAAAAACTCATTTTGCAGACGGTTAGCATATTATTATACAAAATGACTATTGTGCAGATACTGGTTTCTGTTGTTGTTTTTTGTGTGGCCAGCTAGCTTTTCAAAGAAACAATGTGGCTTTGGGTGTAAACAATGTTAAATTCCGATTTAAACAAAAAGCCATTCACATGTAGCAATTACAAATAGGGTAGCCGATAATCAAATCAGTCCAGCCCTGGATATCAAATAGAAGAAGTTACTTTTTAATCAAATAGCGCTCTTAGTATCTTTGAAATCATTTTGAATTTGGAACCGTTACTAAACAATAAAATTAAAATCAATGAACTGAAACTTAATTAAGTAACTGTACATTTATCTTGTATGTCTAATTATTATTCAAATCCAGTATTTAACGCAATAAACGTGGATATTTAGGTAAAGGTTTGGATAATGTTCTATGTTTCAATTATACAAATAAATAGTCTGTCTTGTACACAATTCAATAAACTTTGTCCAGACGATCGGAAATATTTTTAATGGCGACGGCATTGGTTTTTATATCTACACTATTAGATTCCAAATCTGTTCAGATGTTTAGGTGCAGCATGAAGTATGCAGCGTCCATCTGCATGTCTGTCGGTAGCCTTGTAGTCACAATGTTTGCCTTGTGGCCCAAAATACCTGTGTTTGATTCTCAGACAGACAATATGCCATATTGGAACACCAACCAGCTGTAAAAGGATGTTACTGACTCGCTCTCTCATAAGTTATTGGTATAGTGCCTGGAGAGCAGGTCTTGGTCGCTTTCTCATTTGAGTAGACAGCATATATAAAGCTTTGTCAAGTTCTGTTGCTATGTCGAGTTTGATAATCGGCGACATCACAGAGTAACACATAAAAATACATGCCACGTGATGGTATACTATTAGGTTATTTAACATTGTACTGTACAATATGGAGATATATTGGGACGAGTACCCAGCTGAGAAAACCATATTGGACGAGCCTAGCTGGACGAGTACCCAGCGGAGAAAACTATATTGGACGAGCCGCTAGAGCCGCTAGGGTCGTCCAATATGGTTTTCTCAGCTGGGTACTCGTCCAAATATATAGAGAATATTAGGCTACTGTCTTTTGATAACATGTGATATCAGGTGATGTAGATGCGGTCGGAAAAGGCGAGGCTCTGCCGAGCCTTTTCCGACCGTATCTGCCGAACCTGATATCACATGTTGTCAAAAGGCAGTTGACTAATATTCTATTTATCATGCAAATTTTCATATTGTATATTTTTGACACTTTTAGGGGCCTAAAATAGAATAAATACTGTATTTATAAAAGAAAATGATTTCAAATTACTACATGTGCCTCGAAAAATAGTTCAACATTTCAAAGGACAAAAAATATAAAAACGACATAAATATAGCTTTATAATTACCTTCATGAGACTATTTATAAATGTTTTTCTGTTCTAATGTAATGATATTGCTTTGCAAACAAAATATTTGCAAAGACACACGCAAGCATTTCCAAGTAAAACACTGACATTTCAAAAATGGCGGCGTGGGTTCAACACCACTGGGATATTCTAATTGTAAACAAACGAGGAACTTGAGAGTCGATGATTGAAAAATGAGCGGTTTAAAGACAGTTTTCAACTTTTGATAGGTAGCTGATAGGTTTCAGGCCATTTCAACCACGCATTAAGAACTTACTGTAAAAATTGGATAGTGATAAAAAAAATGAAAATCAACTTTTTCTCAAATTGTGCCTCAAAATTGCTGTAGATGGATAGCAAATGATCTAACTAAGAAAATGAATACCAACAACCCTATGTTTATTTCAAAAATAAAAATTCTACAGGGGATTTTCAATTTTTATGGTGCCTTGCTGTTCGTTTTAAATAATTCAATTTATCTATTTGGGCTGTATTTTTATGCAATAACTACATCATTAACAATGATTTGTAAACAAAAATACAAAAATGATAGGATAAATGAAATGTTTTGATTACTTTTTCTCTGTGATTGCACTTGAGGAGTCTTTCTTGTTGAACTGGAAGTAGTCCGGCATATGGGCGTGGTTACAAAGTGTTATCACGTCAGTGACGTGATATTTCAAAATATCGGACGGGTGTTATCGGTCAGATTTAATGCTAATTGCATGATAAATCTCCGTATTGTACAGTACAATGTTAAATAACCTTTTTATTCTATATCTATTTTATTTTAGTTTAAATTAAAAATGATTCACTGAATATTGTATTTCTGCCTTTTCCTCGTTTTTGTGTTTACAAGCAAACGACAAATAATCCTGATTTCAAGACGCGTAAACAAACTCTGTACATAAAGCGCCTACTTCACCCGATTTTCATTCGGATCATTTTCACGCGTTTCGGGCTTTATCGTATGTTTAACATGGGACTGTTGAACGGTCCAAATATGGAAAAAATACAGGAGTTTTTGTACGCACGTGCGTCCAATATGGTAATATATTGTACGGTCACGTGTTGCAAATAAACGTTCACGACTGGATAAATAAAATAGATATAGAATAACATAACATGAATATAACGTGGTATGATGTGATGATATGTGGCGAGGCATAATGAAATATGATGTCATACGTTAAAATCTTTGTGATGATAATTTTGTGATATGATTGCAACGCGATGAGATATAATATATTATTACATCTCACATGCTTTTCCCAATATAAAATTCCCATACTGCATCGGTGGACAAAAAATGATGTTACCCATGTGACATCATGATGTTACACCCCTGTAAGTCTAAAAATAGATTAAAAGACACTTGTTTAAAAAAAATAATGTTGCCCATGTGACATCATGATGTTACACCCCTGTATGTATTAAAATAGATTAATAGACACTTGTCTAAAAAAATGATGTTGCCCATGTGACATCATGATGTTACACCCCTGTATGTCTAAAAATAGATTAATATACACTAAGTCTTGTCTAAAAACAATGATGTAACCATTGTAACATCATGATGTTACATCCCTGTAAGCCTAAAAATAGATTATAGACACTTGTCTATATCAATATTGTCAATTTCTTAATTCGTAGTTTTTTGGTATAATGAAATAAATATCACATGCACTTGAGGGTTCGCCTCAGTTGACATTACTTTTCTCGGGTTCACAATATCCGCTATCACCCTCAAGTGCGTGTGATATTTATATAATGGCACATGGTGGTCTTGAAATGTGATGATATACTTGATGCAAGATATCTATGTCATGCGATGATATGCCATGAATGTGATGATAGTGTGATTATGTGTAATGCCATGGTTTGCCAGTCATATATGTAATTTCAAGTTATGTTCACTTAACAAAAATAACAAAACAAAAACAAAGTAACATTCATCAGGGCACATTTTCGCCTTCTGGTTTGATTGTAAATAGTTTCCAGTCAACGTACTAAATCAATGTTTCTAATGACAGTTATATCACCATTGTAAAGAATTCAACACGATTTCAGTGTTAGTTGAGTGGAGTAAGGCAAATAAATCAATTTATACAAGGTATAAATATTCAGTGTTATAAATAAGTTCGTTTGTTTGTTGATCTTCAACTCTAATCTTGAAAAAATATTCTAGATAACTTTGCGAAAAGGCGTCAACTATCTGTAGAGATTTATTACGTAGATGCTTCACCTTCTTCCGGATCAGATAAAAAGGAAATGGAAGCAGCAGTCTTTGCAAACGAACACTTTAGGTCGCAACAATAGAACTTGAACACAAAAACTGCCAGGAAATGATAAATGTCCGACGCTTTCAGTTCCGAATGAGGAAATACAAAATAGCAAAGGAATTTGGATGTGATGGCGCAGAACTCCGAAATGTGTCTGAGAGATTCAACAAAAAAACAACAAAAGGCGATAGTGATGTCATAGGCTCAAGATGTCGGCAGATTGTTCAGGTAAGATAATATGTTGTTTTCATGTATTTAATTTAATAATGGCTGGTGCATATTTTATTGTATTGTAGAAGCTCTGATTTACTTTATCTTAGAAACATCTATTTGATTATGCGGTGAAATCAAATACAGTGTCATAGTTAGTTTTTGTTATTTTTATGCAGTTATATCCTTGTATTTCGTACAGTAGACTGCTTTACAGTTCATCTTTGCACGGAGTAAAGCTAAAGATTGCTAGCATGTCCATCGGCCGCTAATTCACAGTCCGCCGTTATATGTCAGGGCCTTTTAACTCTATATAATTGAGATCAATAATTTCCCAAAGAAATGAAAGAACGTCTTATAACATGCATTATCTATTTAGGCTAAATAAGATATATTCAAGCTCTGTTTTAAGCCTAAAATCGTCGAAAAAAATCGGCGAATATTCCCGAAAATCGGGAACAAGCGGTGTCGTGCAAATACGCGACAAACAACAGTAATTACCCAACATCCTTTAAATGTATAATATGTACTCTTTGACCTGTTTTAAGCTTTTGAAGATACCAAGAAACAATTTTGTTCCATTTAAAATCTCTAAACACACCGATAAATTGGAAAATATTCCTGAAAATCTGGAACAAGTATGGTCACGAAAATATGTGACGATCAACAATTATTAAGTAAAAACGTTTAAAATGGTTTAATTTTTTATTTCATCCTTGTTCCGTTTTATATTCAGGAACGGAAGAGGGTGGTTGTTGGGAGGGATGTTTAGTTTATGCCAACCTGCATACATTTTGTTTGGATGTTCTCCAACTATGTATAAGTGAGTGTTTATTAAGTCAAATTTTAACAATGAAGAAACCCTAAGGCGAGCGACCGGGGTTTCTTTATTGTTAAATTTGACTTAATAAACTCTAACGTACTTAGTGTTTAACCTCATTTGACCTTTTACATAGCCAGTGACATGTATTGTGGGCGGAGCTAAAGTGTTGTCTATTAAGAGCGAACTCTTAATAATTAAGTGATTTCAGTAGTTAGTTTTAATAAAAAAGAAAGACGTTTATTTGAAAATCTGAGCGATTCGATTGGTGAGCAAATGGTGTCAAACACTAATTGTAGTATTTTGCCAGTACTGTTAAAGCACCAGACCTGTTTGCTGCAACAGGGGTGGGGAGAGCGGAGCACTTCTATTGTTTAGCAAATATCTTGGTGAATTTCCAAATTTAATGAGAATATGTGTAAAATTTCCAAATTTTAGAAAAAGAAAGTCCTGTATGTTTACACTCTCAAAGTACACTACAGTGCAGTAGGGTCAGGGACAATTGTTTTAACTAGTCTGTAAATGAGCTCAATATTCCACACAAGTCTAATGTGACGATACATCAAACTTGACTTGAGAACAGTAAGTTGGTGAAATATTAACGTGTCGGTCAGACAACATTGTTTTAGGCATTCTATAAATAATTACTATAACTTCCATAAAATAATTACTCTTTTTTTATGAACGGGTCACCATATATACTCAGTTCCAAAAGAAAGTGTGCACTTTGTTTTCTGTGATTTTTCATCGACTACTTTTCTGAAAGCCTATATATTTGGTACCAAAATTGAGATCTGTTTACGTACAATATGGCGAACATTTTAGATTTTGCAAATACACATGAGATATAGTGTGCGAAAATAGAAGCCGATACGGCTGCTAAATATTGAAATATTTAAAATTAAGAAGTGCACACTTTCTTTTGGAACTGAGTGTATGTATGCACTCAGGCATGACATTGTATTTTGAAGCTAAAGCTGAAAATAAATGTTGACTTCTTGTTGAACATGCAACGAAAAATATATATGTGCGTGTATTATTTTTCGGACACGTAGAAGAAAAGCAATTCGAAGAAAATATTTTGTCATTTACAAAGAAAGTAGTGCCAACAGATTAACTTCAAGTATTTGACCTAGTTGCGCGGTTCGATCGTTTATAAAGTCAACATACAAAATATGAGGTATTGTGCTAATAATGCTTTGGGCTATATTGTTTGACTCTAAGATGTCAATCTTAATATACTTCATCCTATATCATTTAAGAAATATAAAGAAATAATTACATCCACCGAGGTCATTTGAAATTTTGAATAAAGCAGCGTACTAGTATTTGGTACTGAAAAAAATAGTTTAAAAACATAACAGCGTACTAAGGCAAACATACAGTATATAGTATTATTAGAAATTAGTATCTCCTAACTAGGCATCGTCCTAATTATTAGAGATGAAAACGCAATAATGTGATGTGAGGATGGACATCTGAATAGCGTCTAATATGGGGGATTGTCTCAAAAATATTTTTGGTATAATTTTAACGACTTTTACTTTTAAGGAAGCGAATGACTTTAGCCGGTCTTTGTGCAAACTTTCTAAAGGTTTATATATTCCTTATAATGATTAGAAAGAATTTAAACCTATATATCTTAAGAATTTTTTTAATCTCAAAACATATAGAACAAAACGGTTACTACAAAAAAGAATACAACTGGGAGTGAATGCCTACCCTAAAATAGTGCATATTATTAATTGAGTCTGGCTTCAGGACATTGTGTTATAGATATTTGTGAAGTTTGTTTTCACTTTTATGACCATGTACGTATAAACATGGGGTATAATCGTGTATCACAGCACATAAATTTTATAAGATCATAAATCTGACGACAAATGACAAAACATCTGTGGCAATGCTCCCTTAAGAAGGAAATGTGTTTCAAATGAAACAAAACAATTCAAAATAGGAAACTACCCCATGTTGCTAGTCTTGCCAAACAGTGCTTATTTATAAAACATTTTAAAAATTTAAATGAATAAATATGGGCACGATGTGACTTTAGTATTTGTCTAGCGAATGAGCCTCAAATCGTCAAACTGAGTTGCATTCTCAAAAAAAAAAATCGGTGGCATATAGAGTCCAAAACAAACGTTCTGCTCACACAAAAGAGTGTGCAGTTCCTGCATATAACTGGTATACTAGTATCCATGTATGACAGGGAATGCATGTAAATATAGATGTTTTGCCGCCAAAGGTGACAAATGACCACCGGCTGCTTACACGAGTTTTATTTAGATCAAGGAAATTACCACTGCCGTCACATATCCCCAAATCCCCAATCGGACAGTTTAGCTCCTTTCAGAACTGTCCAACCATGATGGCCCTATATAGGTAATCTGAGTATAATTTTACTTTCTGATATAGACGTGAAAGCTGTAGAAAAGATGAATGATAACGTAGACCTACCTCTATAAAGGTCATTATTACAATGCAAAATGAAGCTCAGTTGCGGGTTTTTAGGTTCACTGTGAGATTGGAATAAAATACATCAAATTCAAGGTCATCATTGGTAAAGGGTGTGAGAAAGAAACATTAATATTCATTTACTTAACTGCACACATGACTACATTTTCATGACAGTAGCTTCTCCACACAAAATAGGCCACAGGTTCATAATCATCCACGTTTAATATTACAGTAAACAAGGTCAACATTTTAATTACTGTAGCTTCAAAACCAGAGAGTAAATAAACAGGTCAAGCTCAATGTCATTTCAAGTAAGCAGTGAAATGTGTTAACAAACGTAACGCATCTTCAAAAACAAGAAAATAACGTAAAAGGGAGGGACACATTTAGACCCAAGAAGCATAATTAGATCAGATGGGAGAGAAGACAACTATATTATGCTACATGCAGAATATCTAAGCTCTATTTATTGCAATCACGAAGAAGATGATTTTGAAGAATATCCAGTATAAGTCTATGTAAAATAATGAACATCGGGACATGACTTATTTTTACCCAAGGTGCATAATTAGATCACGACTATAGGCGCTGGTACACGAACTATCTAAGCTATTGGCCTCTTGGTTTTTGACAAGAAGAGATTATAAAGCAAGTTAACCTTGGAACGGGGTCAACTTTGACACCAGTGGAATATTTGAATAATCTAGAGGACTACTATGTGATACTACATACCACATTTGCTTATGATTGCATCAGAAATGTAACCACCAAAGTGTAAACAAGGTCAAATATAGCAAGCTTTAATACATCAGGAGCAGGACCAACTCTTTACGAATATGTTCTATCTGACCCATAATATAGTCAAACATGTACACATTCTACTCACAAATGGTATGATTGCTAAAATAATATAGCTTAAGAAGTGTTAACAAGGACATAAATGGTTGTTTTACTCTATCAGGACAATAACTCTACACTATCTTTACCAAGGATACTGTACCTAACTTTGAATAGGATTGCATTTAGTTGCTAGAGTGCTAACACACTAATTACCTCTCCTTATTTTTGTATTGTCTTGTATTTGATACAGTGCAGTTAAGTACGGAAGAATTAATTCAAATTACGTGTAGTTAGGGAAGCACTGGTTATTACGGGTTTCAGTTTTTACCAGTTAGTGTACTGTGTGTCCTGAAAAATGTCCTAATTATCTCTTTTCAATGAACTATCTATACGTTGTCTATAATGAGTTATAGATTAAATTCCGTAATTAAGGGATCGTTTAAGAGGTACACAATGGTGGCTATTCTAGAATGCGTTTAATCGTTATATTGCGTTTTATAATCGTTTCTTGTAATTATAACACGCACATTTCAAAGCAAGAAAAATATCAAATTACATCTGTTCAACTCGTACAAATAAATACATTGTACAATGTTTTATGCTCTGTAAATACTGGTTTATTCTTTCCTTTGAACTGCTATGAATTATCGATAACTTGTTCAAGAATGGATGGTGCCATTTTAGTAAGATATATATACCGAAATTTGAGCTATTTGTTTACGAGACTGATGTTATCTTTGTTCAACATTTCGACATCAATCAGCCAACTTGTATGGGGAGGCAAGACACTGTCCAGGCAGAGCCACTCACTTCATAATAAAGTAATTATCATAAAAAGTTATGATAGAAATATGTCAAACATCTTTGTGTAATTCCTTGCGCTAGCTATATCAGGAACAATGTTCCATTTATTGCGGGGCCGCAGCAGCGGCCCGCTATATTTAATACGGGGTACGAAAAGATACATGGAGATCGAATATATGCGTCTCTCTTCATTTAAAAATTGAGGTACTTCTGAGATGAAAACTGTAGACACAGTCTATTTTTTTGGAAATGCAAGAGTTGTCGTTCCTTATTGAGTTGTCTTTCCTTTCATAGAAAAAAGGGCGTTTCACTTTTCAGGCGCCATCTTCGCTGAGAAAAATGACAGTTTATGATTTCTTTTTACCCTTATACAGCTTTGACATTAAAGTAACTGAATAATCTTCGATTGCCTTTTTAATTTTATATGATATTATATAAGCTTATTTTTTCCCGTTCATCACTGTAGTCGATCTCCGTGGCATAATTGGTAAAGGTGTCTGTACCTTAACTGTACAGCCTTAATTTAATAAATGAGTCCGAATCCCATCCAATCGTAACTGTTTTTTTTTTACTTTTTCTTCTGTTTTACTTATCATTTTCAGCTGTTAAACCATTTTTAAATGTTTTACGGCAAATAATAATAAAAATCTTCGTTCATGTCAAACTAATAAGTATATTGGCAGTGAAAAATTAAGACATACTGTATACATATTATTCGATAACAGTAAAGTGTCGATACTAAAGGTCAGTCAGTAGATGTGGTGTCGTGTCAGGTTTTGCATGTTTCCAATTGAGTTCTTTTGGAGCCATGCCTCAACATCAACCATCACCAATTTCCAAGATATTTACATGTCAGTTTTGTTTGTGGGCCCGCTGTGATACTTTGTATCACAGTTTTTCTTGTTTTAATTAATATCATGCTGATTAAATATGGTTATATACTCTGACAGAATGTATAGAACCTATTAAATTCAAAAATTTTAGAAGAGGTACATATAGATAACGCAAATTTGTTATTTTGATCATTTTGGTGGGATAAATAGAAACGATACATCTGTCATCATGGAAACTGTAAATTGTCTGATGTAGGGTAACTGCCAAACTCACAGAACGGAGTGGATTATCTTTATAAAAACTTGATGTCAGCGCAGGACATAATGAAGAAACACATAAGGATTTATTGAATGCAAACTGGTAAAAACACATAAAAAATTGTAGTACGTAGCTTAAACTTGAAGTTTACACAGGGTTAAATGAAAACTGCACACGATTGAAGTTAACCCTAAATCCTTCCCTAAACAGGAGTATTCTGCCAATCATATGCACACTACGAGTATATAGGCTTTCCCATAAAATGAAAGAACAAATTTCTCACTGAATATCAAATTGCCGCTTACAAATATATTTGGCATTAACTTGTTTTTGTTTAAAGGTCCTGTGGTGTTCGTAGTGGTTGCTGTGTGCTATAAAGGATTCTTTTGAATTTTAGAAGTTTTTATTATTGATTTCTACCTAGAACTGTGTCCATAGTACACGTACACGGATGCCCCAACTTTTGCGACCCAAATTCAAATAAGCCCATTTCACCTATTCAAATGTCATTAACCCCACTTCGCTAGGTGCAGAAACAAAAACCAAAGCACAACTTTGCATCATGAATAATATAACTTGAAGAGTCATAAATTATACTTATGGAGTTACATTGTACGTGCGACACACGTCAAAATTGATTTTTATTGAGTCGTTACTACTTCTGTAATGACCTACCTCAATATAATGATGACATACACAACACCTTTATTCCTCGAGATAGAATGTTTTCTCTTATGTTATGCTTACCACTGCCGTCACATATCCCCAAATCCCCAATCGGACAGTTTTAGCTCCTTTCAGAACTGTCCAACCATGATGGCCCTATATGGGTAATCTTGAGTATAATTTCACTTTCTGATATAGACGTGAAAGCTGTAGAAAAGATGCATGATAACGTAGACCTACCTCTATAAAGAAGGTCATTATTACAATGCAAAATGAAGCTCAGTTGCGGGTTTTTAGGTTCACTGTGAGATTGGAATAAAATACATAAAATTCAAGGTCATCAATAAAATGATGGCATACACAACACCTTTATTGCTCGAGATAGAATGTTTCCTCTTATGTTATGCTTACAAGACGTTTAAATCAGTTTTATTAATCCAGGCAAGTACCCAAAAGTATTTTATGAAAGGGTCATTATCATAGAGGCCGAACTGGCTCTAGGAGCGGTAGGGTCATACATGCACTTGTATGATCCAATGCACGAATCGAGAAAATCCGCATTCTTGATTATATAACCATATTATTACACGGCGCATCAGCGCCGTGTAGTTAAAGGTAGCTTATAATATGTCCTATGGAGGAGCACGTGACCTCATGTTTCCCAGTTTTCTACAATTATTTGCTCGAAAGTGGAACCAGTCTTCACGGAAGTGGAACCTGTATTTTTCGCTAAATGTTGTTTCGTACCATAAAGTGTATAGCTCAACTTGCAATTTTTATTCTAAACCTAATACAAGTAATCGATATTTTCTCTACCCCAATCAGACTGCAATGGTTATTTCTTTACAAATAAACTTAATAATTAAAATGACAATTATGGCCTAACGGTGATTTGGTGGCATTAAAACCACTAACTCACATCATTTATTGAAACCATTATAAAAAACCCTTATATACAGTAGCTAGTATATATATCTTCGTGATAACGGTCAATTATATTGAAATGCAATACCTTCATAAAGTACTCGTTTGTTAATTGATGCCATTATTATTGTTACATTTAATTAATATATTCTTTTCAAATAAAGACATTGGGAAGAATCGTAGGACTCTAATTAGTGTGATCCTGTTCAAACATCGCTGTATTATTGGTCGGAATGACCACCTTTCGCACACTTCTGTAATCAGTTTACGGTGAATTTTTATTCCATATTGCGCTCAGCCATAAGCTGTGAGACAACTGAAGTGCTTAACAGTACAGGTTTAAAAACAAGGCATAACATTAATGTATATTTTTGCAGGCTATTTTAGTTAGTCAAAGTAAAACATGCATTTTAAACGCAGTGTCTGAAGAATATCGCCCGATGACTTTCTTCAGTACAGTTTCAGAATACATAAGGCTCCGAAGACTAACTAACAAAATTTCAAACATTGGAGTAAAATTAAACAACGCTGATGAAGAACCTGGCACAATGTTCTGCAGTTTGGTTGATAGTCCATTTAATATTCACAAGGTGAGTTTTATTTTATACTTTTCACGAGCGAAAAGGACTGATTTACACCGGTTTTTTCAGCACATCGTATAAACTGTTTACCCCCACCCTTCTGCTTCTTTTGTGTATGACGTTCTCGATTTGATGAACATTTGACTCAAAAAAACAAAAACAATATCAAACAGGGAATGCCACGTACCAAAAACGCAGCCTCCCCAAAAGTCTCATGAAAATCCTTCGGGGGGTTATGTAGATATAGAGCAAACACATAAAACAAAAACACCGAAATGTGATCTTGATTTCGAGCTGGCAATAGTTGGAACTGAATATCATCTTGATGAGACGAACGTTGACGATCGTTCAAGGCATTCTGGAGATATGGAGCAGACACGAAATGCAAGGTTCGAACCTATGAAATTCAGATGTGACCTTGACCTTTGAAAGGTGAAGTTGAAACAGGGTTTTGCACGTTGTCTGGATGTAGTGAATATTTATCTAAGTTTTATAAAAATCCTGCAAGAGGTTTAGGAGATATAGTCCGAAAATCAAGTGTAAGGGACTCACGGACATACGAATGAAGATGATAACTCACGCGAGTGTCATTTCTCGTCTTTATGACTTAAAAAATAACATTGTCAAACGTTTGTCGTCAAAAGATGAAATGGAATATTATAATAATTAATATAGCTTAAATTAACGGTAGTAAATTTCCTCAACTGGTAATTACTTACCATGTGAGAAGTCATCGTTGCTTTGTTTCTACATAAATTGAATAACGCAATTCAATTCAATTCAAATATTTTATTGAAAGTCTCCTACAATCTCATTAAATCATAAATATTATATGACTAACACATTTGTAAATGATCAATCTATACAGAGTTATAAGAGACTATCACAGATAAGTTAATATACAATGACATATTGCACCTCTAAATCACATAAGTTATATTAATATATCATATCATTATTTACATAGTCAAACGAAACAGCTTTTACTTCAATAGTAAGAAGTATCACAGCACGTTATGTATAAAGACTTTTATACGGTGTAACATATGGAATGATATTGAGGTAAAAATTACACAATGCCTGCTTACTGTTACAATTTACTCATTGACACTGCTATTGTGCTTATTGGTACAGTCACTATGCATGCTTGCACTTTCATCACGCTTGTTGACAATATCACAATGCCTGCTTACTGTTACAATTTACTCATTGACACTGCTATTGTGCTTATTGGTACAGTCATTGTGCATGCTTGCACTTTCATCACGCTTGTTGACAATGATACCATGCTTGCTGGAAGTTACAACTTGTTTAGTGTTTAGTCCCTGATGTCATATGGCTGAATGACAGTGCAATGTTGCGTAATTAAATATTTCAACATGCCGGGACTGTATATAAGCTTTGATATTTCAACATTGCACAGTTATAATGCTCCTAGAACAAAACACACGATGTGACCACACAAAATGAAAGATGCAATAAGCCACTAAGCAAGTTGAAAGTAAGCATAATGTTAATTGCAAATTTGCACATACATTTTGATACCAGGGGCGCACGTTCGTAGTTTTCGCGAAAGATCTCCGGCCTATGACGGACTTAAATTAGCTGTTGCCTAAACCGTTTCCTATCAGTTGTGTCCCTTTGTTTCAATTACTCTATTAATTGCAACCTGAACTGGTAAGTTTTATGTAGCTTTCAAGCTTTTATTTACAGACAATATTTTTCTTATTGGAAGAAATACATCGCCTTTTAAAAAATTTCTCGATGTCTCTTCTATACTACTGACAAAATTTAATCGGCATCGTTATTATAAGTGGAATAAAAAATTGACGTAGAAGACGAGTACTAGAACTGGAGAAGATTCTACAAGACCTATACAAGTTATGTTTTGTCTCTGTTGTAAATAGTGTAGTGATTGTAGGTTTATAGGCCACTTCCAACAGCCTTGCTGTTGGGTTATAACCCTTTAGCGATGTGGTTGAGTGTTCGCCTTCAGGTCACAAGGTCCGGGGTTGGAGCCCCAGGAGGGACCTTGGTATTTTCTCACCCAGGATTTACTTTAATGGTGTCGAAGTGTTTGACGGACTCATTCGGGGAGCATTGAGGGTCAATCTGGAGAGCTGTCTAGCTCTGAAAAGTAAAAGAGGGAGAAGTGTAGTGATTGTAGGTTTATAGGCCACTTCCAACAGCCTTGCTGTTGGGTTAACCCTTAGCAACGTGGTTGAGTGTCCGCCTTCAGATCACGAGGTCCGGGGTTGGAGCCCCAGGAGGAACCTTGGTATTTTCTCACCCAGGAGTTACTTTAATGGTGTCAGAAGTGTTTGACGGACTCATTCGAGGAGCATGGAGGGTCAATCTGGAGAGCTGTCTAGCTCTGAAAAGTAAAAGAGGGAGAAGTGTAGTGATTGTAGGTTTATAGGCCACTTCCAACAGCCTTGCTGTTGGGTTAACCCTTTAGCAACGTGGTTGAGTGTCCGCCTTCAGATCACGAGGTCGGGGTTGGAGCCCCAGGAGGGACCTTGGTATTTTCTCACCCAGGATTTACTTTAATGGTGTCGAAGTGTTTGACGGACTCATTCGGGGAGCATTGAGGGTCAATCTGGAGAGCTGTCTAGCTCTGAAAAGTAAAAGAGGGAGAATTGTAGTGATTGTAGGTTTATAGGCCACTTCCAACAGCCGTGCTGTTGGGTTAACCCTTAGCGACGTTGTTGAGTGTCCGCCTTCAGATCACGAGGTCCGGGGTTTGAGCCCCAGGAGGGACCTTGGTATTTTCTCACCCAGGATTTACTTCAATAGGTTTGTTGGGCATAGTAGAGTAGTTTACCGTTGGAAGTGCTATTGCCAGTCTGCACTAGTCAATTGCAATCATTGCCTTCACACCGTTGGGGGAACTCGGAATGGGAGGGGAAATTGCCGTGTTTTTAGCATCCAGCTTTCCCATGCAGGAGTTATGTTATGTGTTGTAACTGAGGGGCAGGAGTGTTAAAGAAGGATTTGACATTATATAACTATAGTGAAAATGAAAGTGGAAATCTGTTTGTTTTTTTAACATTATACATATTCGGATATCCACGATAATCTTTCCGGCAAATAATTATTCAAATTACGGAAAAACACGACTAGAACATAGCGCCCCCTGTTATCAAAATGTGACTTATAATTTTGAAATGACATTATGCTTAGTTCTATTTTGCCTAGTGCCTGATAACATTTTCCATACTGGTTGATCACTTCGTGTATTTTGTAGCATGGTATCATTGTCAACAAGCGTGATGAAAGTGCAAGCATGCATAATGACTGTACCAATAAGCACAATAGCAGTGTCACTGAGTAACTTGTAACAGTAAGCAGGCATTGTGTAATTGTCAACAAGCGTGATGAAAGTGCAAGCATGCATAGTGACTGTACCAATAAGCACAATAGCAGTGTCAATGAGTAAATTGTAACAGTAAGCAGGCATTGTGTAATTTTTACCTCAATATCATTCCATAGTAACAGTCGGGTAACCATTGCTAATATTTAACTAAAAACTGCCATAAATGCATGTATAAATGGCAGTAGAAGTAATTTTCGAATCCGATTGGATCAATAGAAGTATTTGAGAAGAGGTCATTACTGTAAATTGCATCGTAAAATGATACTAAAATCTATATTAAAAACAGAGGAGACCGTCAAGTTGTACACGGGATGCAGAAATTATTCCATTAAAACAAAGTTGACATTAATCGGTGGGTGACCGGAAAATCGACGTTTTAAAAGAAGCGTTACAAAGTCAATATTTAATTAATTTTAATTTTGTTTTGAAAATGCATATGCATTAAATTGCTATCTGTAAAATGTTAAGTTCTGTTTTGTTTCATCGAAGATAGTGAACAGTAAAACACACTTAATTTAGTACTTCACGAAATAATTTCCGGTCATGCGTTGATTCTGATACGAAGTAAGATCGAACGCCTAAGTGGTTTATAATTCAGCATCAGAACAAGCTGTTTGTTATTAGACAATAAACCACACTTGATGGATAAGCATAACTTTCTTCCATTTTATACCTACATATGGGGTATTAAAAGCATATTATAGAGGCATCCCTTAAAGCTGGTGTCAAAAATTGAATAACTTCAAGAGCATAAATAATAGAATATGTGTAAGTATTATTAATTAACCTTTACGCTTATGCTATATATTCTAGTCATCATCGGTAAAATCAGCGTTTTAAAATATGTTGCAGTACTGTAAAACGTTTAATGATATATTTAAAGCTGTTGTTGTACAATTAATGGATGAATAGCGATTTCTTACAGAAAGCCTCTTTAATGATTATTTATGCTAAAATGAGGCCTTTTTAACCAGGTTTTCCGAAGGAAAAATCCTGGTTATTAGATTGAGGTATGTCGGCGGGCGTAAACAATTTCATCTGTGCGCAACTCCTCCTACATTTCTCAACGGATTTCAATCAAACTTTCACAGAAGTATTGTCATGAAGTGCCCTGGCGCATATTGTCGGGGTTTTGTGATTTGGTCATTTTTGACCTAATTATGGCCCTTTGTTTTTTTCACATATGTAATTCTTCTGTGCGCAACTCCTTCTACACTTCTCAAGGGATTTCAACCAAACTTTCACAGAATTATTGTCACCAAGTGCCCTGGCGCATATTGTCGGGGTTTTGTGATTTGATCATTTTGACAGAATTATGGGCCTTTGTTTTTTCCACATAATGTAATATATATAGAGAGAAATACTCTTCTGTGTGCAACTCCTACATTTCTCATGGGATTTCAAACAAACTTTCACAGAACTATAATTGTGAACTAAAGAATTTTGAATATATAATGTTATGCCCCTGGTCGTTCGTCCGTCCGTCCGTTAGCAATTTTGTGTCTCCTTATTTAAGTATATATAAAAGGGAGAATACTCTGTTATTATAAAAGGGAGAATACTCTGTTATTACTGTCTATTTTTAGAATAGATTACCAGTCCTGTATACTTTGGAGTATTCTGTTACAGTAAGATGACAAAATTTCTCATGAGACCAGCGGTTCAAACCCCACACAGAGCAAGTTTTTTTGTTGTTTTTTTTTTTCTTTTTCTTTTTAAAATAATTTTTGCTTGAATTATGGCCCTTTGCTTTTTTTCCACATATGTTATATATAGAAGAATACTGTCACGTGCCCACTTCACAGTTTTTTCACATTTGGTTCCCAGTCAGTACATTGAATGATTTCAACAAATGCAACGTCAAAGACATCCAGGCGTTTATGACATTGTGACGTCGTATTCCATATTACACAGAAGCAAACAATTATCCTCTATATTTCCTTGATATGGAAAAAAATACTTACTAACCAGGTTTTCTGAAAACAAAATCCTGGTGATTAGATTGAGGTACGTCGGTGGTGGGCCGGTGTAAACAATTCCTTCTGTGCACAACTCCTCTTACATTTCTCAAGGGATTTCAGCCAAACTGGTTTTGTGTTTGGATCAATATTGCCTGAATTATGGCCCTTTTGCTTTTTTACACATGTAATATATAGAAGAAGACCTTTGTTTCTTTTTCACATTATCGTGTATATTGTATTCAAGTACATATATAAGCTTTACACTTACATACAATAAATACATATACGTTTACAAGAGACACGTATAATGATGCTTCAGCACATTTAAATTTAGTGATTATTTCATTTGATGGAAAATAGAACATGGCGTTTATTATGAGTCACAATTTATTAAATGTTCGTAAATCCTCACTCAAATGAACCAGGTAATCTTTGAGTTTTTTTTATATAGCTAGTTAAATTTTCATCTGCAAGAACATAAAATGCGTGCTGTTCACTCGAAAACGTATGAATTTGGGAACACTGATACTCTTGTGGTACTGTAGTAGTTACTGCTAACGATATGTCATGATATAACCAGACCTGTTTCGAAACAAACTGCATGTAGACTGTATAATGCAGGTACATATGTGTCATTTTCAGATCGTCGGACGCTATGCTGTCAACACCAGCTGCTTTAATAACTTTGGCTGATTCAACAGCGGTTAACTTCTATTACTTCTTTAAGTATAGTGTGCCACATTTCCAGATACAACATCAAAGTTATTTACAACATTCTCTTCGTTTAATAAATGTCAGCTTTTCATTTATTTAGACTGTTATAAGTTTACATGAGTTAATTTCATCTTGCAGTACAACTTGAATGTGAATTTTAGTATAACAGTAATACTTGTACCAGACTTATTAATTTGTTTCCAAACTGTTCCAGATTATTGATTTTGCTTTTAATACCGAAAGAAACGTTCACTTTTTAACTTTTCTGTCAAGCTACGTCCTAACTGGCACATATTAAATTTAATGCTTTAGAGAAGTTTTCCTTGTTCTTATTTATTCAAGTATGTATGTTTTGTAAAAAAAAAATGGCGAATAAATATGTTTAAACTAAAACAATTAATATAACTTTACCTGGATTTTTATTTGTATCATTAAAGTATTTGCATACTTCTAGTTGCGTTATTGTTAACCAACCCTATATCATCAATTCATTTCAATAAATTCAAAGTCGGTTGAGTTTTCTCTTAAATTCCACTTTCCTTAGTGTACTTATAGTCAAATCCTATCAGGTTAAATTTCTGAAATTGTATTTGAATAACCAGGGCAATCAGTTGATTAAACAATGTAAGTGACTGTTTCAATTAAGAAACCAGTTAATCACACACAAAAAGGTCATCAAAGAGTTAATGACTTGTTACAAAAGAAAGTTTAACAAATGTGTAGCTACAAAGGAGGTGAGCCATGGTGAGCTTTTCTAATTGATGATTGTCCGTCGTCCGTCGTCTGTCGTCCGTCGTCCGTCAACATTTTGATTGAAATGACATCTCCTCTGAAACCACTAGGCCAATGTTGATAAAACTATGCAGAAATGTTCCTTGCATGAAGCTCTACCAAAATTGTTCAAAGAATTCCATTCCATGCAGAACTCTGGTTGCTATGGCAACAAATAGGAAAAACTTTAAAAATCTTCTTCTCTGAAACCACAAGGCCTAGAGCTTAGATATTTGGCATGTAGCATTGTCTAGTAAACCTCTACCAAGATTGTTCAAATTATGACCCCCGGGTCAAAATTGACCCCGCGCGGGTGGTCACTTAGTTTTGCATGGGCTTTATATAGGAAAAACTTTAAAAATCTTCTTCTCTGAAACCACAAGGCCTAGAGCTTAGATATTTGGCATGTAGCATTGTGTAGTGAACCTCTACCAAGATTGTTCAAATTATGACCCCATGGTCAAAATGGACCCCGCGCGGGTGGTCACTTAGTTTTGCATAGGCTTATATAGGAAAAACATTAAAAATCTTCTTCTCTGAAACCACAAGGCCTAGAGCTTAGATATTTGGCATGCAGCATTGGCTAGTGGGCCTCTACAAAGATTGTTCAAATTATGACCCCCGGGTCAAAATGGACCCCGCGCTGGTGGTCACTTAGTTTTGCATGGGCTTTAAATAGGAAAAACTTTAAAAATCTTCTTCTCTGAAACCACAAGGCCTGGAGCTTAGATATTTGGCATGTAGCATTATCTAGTGAACCTGTACCAAGATTGTTTAAATTATGACCCCAGGGTCAAAATGGACCCCGCGCGGGTGGTCACTTAGTTTTGCATAGGCTTTATATAGGAAAAACTTTAAAAATCTTCTTCTCTGAAACCACAAGGCCTAGAGCTTAGATATTTGGCATATAGCATTGTCTAGTGGACCTCTACCAAGATTGTTCAAATTGTGACCCCTGGATCAAAATTGACCCCGCACGGGGTGTCACTTAGTTTTACATAGGCTTATATAGGAAAAACTTTAAAAATCTTCTTTTCTGAAACAACAAGGCCTAGAGCTTAGATATGTGGCATGTAGCATTGCCTAGTAGATCTCTTCAAAGTTTGATCGAATTATGCCCCTAGGGTCAAAACTGACCTTGCCCAGTGGGGGGGGGGGGTCACTTGTTTTACAAAGACGTATATAGGAAAACCTATTGTATATAACATTATCTAGTGATCTTCCACCAGGCAAGTGGACTTGTACCAAGGTGAGCGATGTAGGGCCATCTTGGCCCTCTTGTTACATTTTCTATCCGCTTTGAACCGTCCGATATAGGAGTACATGCTATATACTGTTGAATGTCATCAAAAGTTAAGTTCACGTTTGCGGACATTATTGTCAAGGTATTATCTAGTAAGGGTTCTAAAGTCTGCGGTCCACAGAAGTGAATCGAGAGTGCATGACGTCGTAAAAGATGCCATGAGAATGTTCTGCAGTTTATCTGAAAGTCCTTTTAATAGCCACAAGGTATGTTACCATTTTTTTCTATAACACGCGTGGTTTAGACACGTGTCTCTAGTATTTAATGGAAGTGGAAGTGGAATCACAAACGATATTTAAAATTTGGCGTTCTGTTCTGTGCCAAGTGTAGAAATGATAGCTAAAATAGGCTAAATACGAGTAGAGATACTCAGTGACTCTTACAGCTTGTCACAATCCATCAGCAATAAGGAGAATAATAATAAAGATTCTTCATCCTGTTTAAGTATATTTTTGTGGTTTTGCATTAAGTATTCTGTTTGCAAATGTGTGTGCAAATTATGAAACGATCTAAAATAGCATAAAACTTTATTTCCTTTTCTTTTTAAAATATTGTTGTAGCTTTTTTAACCGTTCCGTGTACAAAAAGTTTTTATTACACATGTGAAAAATTATGTATTTACATGATTATTTATTCAAATATAATTGTGTACAAAATGATTGAAAAATAAATGATAAACGAAACAAAGTTAAGCCCTGTATTTTGCCGACATAACTTACATCTAAAAATATAAAGACGTATTTGAATTATTTGTAACACCAGTTTAATATTCACAGATATCAAAGAAGCAGACATATGCCATAACATGCGTATATGTGTCTTATTTGAGGTCATTCCTTACTAAAGCTAAAATAAAGTTAAATACGCCATACTGCACAAAGAGCGTTGTTAATGGACAGCTGTGTGTGTGTGTACATGATTGTTTGTGTGTGTTGTGTGTGTGTGTGTGTGTGTGTGTGTGTGTGTGTGTGTGTGTGTGTTGGTGGTGTGCACTTCTGGGTGCTGTGGGGCTCGTTTTGGGGAGGCTGCGTTTTTGGTACGTGGCATTCCCTGTTTGATATTATTTTTGTTTTTTTGTAACAATAAAAGATTAACAAGCACGTTCCTCGTTCGACAAACAAACAACTGCATGTATTGCTCATATGCACACGACCTCTTAATATCCCATATCCTCCATTTAAAACCAATTAACTACAAAAACTTTAAGTTAGATTTATGCCCAGCTGTAACTGATCAATCATGGCAACATTCTGTTACCTCATTTACATTTGGAAGTCATTGCATTGTGGACTATAACACAATATTTATTTTACAAATACTATATTTTGTGAAAATTCGTGAAAAGACCAGCTTCCATTTCTCAAACATTTCTTTCATATTATTTGATAAGTTACAAAAATATACATATAGTTTTGTACCGCTGAGATTATATTTATATAGGTTAATTTAATTGTATTGGATACCTGTTATATGGTGTAAGATATTTGCATCTCTTTGATAACATGTTTGGTGTTTGTTCGCCTGCTGGGATGCATGTAGAAAGAAATTTGAAGTGTTATTTATTGAAGAAGATCTAATGTTTATATTGCTCTTAAACACAATTCCTCTGATTTCGGATAATGTTTAGAAACAACTACTATCAGTGTACATCTGTTTGATTTCTCCTCAACTCCTCTCCGCAACATCAATTAATATTACTTTAGCGTGGCGTTCATGCAACGTAGTGAGTGGAATTGCACGATTGTTATCGAATGTTCTGTAAATTATGAGAGATAGTTATCAGGCAAATAGTGCAAAACTATTGAACATCCTGGATCATTTGTTAAAAGTACAGTGATTTGTAAAATTGCAAGGACGACAAGCAAAATATAGAACAATATACCGGACATTCGAGAGCAACGTAAAGCTGTAAAAATATGTAATGACGTAAAAAGAGGCCCCAACTCCTTTTTTGTTCAAACGTCCTTATTTTTTTTATTTCAAACATCTATATATTTCAAATATATTTAACACGTACGTAATTAACAAATACTTAAACAGATTTTGATTCAACAAAATCAGAGGTTTCCCCTTCAAAAAGGTTACAAAAACGTTTTAAAAAGAATTAGATTATATATATTATGATTAAACTATTTTAGACATTTTAAATCGGTTTCAAACGAATTGAATGGAAGCAATATCAAGTTTGGTAGAACTTATTTAGTTGCTGTACTGTAGAGTTAGGCAAGTTGACTAGAGTCAAGTCAGCATTTCATAAGTATAATTTGCAATATCAGTTTCAACAATTGGATATAGCGCAATGCAGTGTTTCGTTTTAAGAAAGTAAGTTAGTCTAATACAAAATTTGCCGTTGTGTATCTTTGCTTTTTACCATTGTTCTATTGTTTGTTAGTTTCGGATTTCATTTGGTGTTGCCTGCTAATGTTTGTTTATTTTCCTTTGGTATTGGCAATCGTTGCTTCTGTATTGCGCTATCATCTTAATAAGATGAAACACTGCATTGCGCTATATTCAATTGTTGAAACTGATATTACAAATTATACTTATGAAACACTGACTTGACTTTAGTCAACTTGCCTAACTCTACAGTACAG
Organism: Saxidomus purpurata; assembly: GCA_022818135.1. Classification (NCBI taxonomy): domain Eukaryota; kingdom Metazoa; phylum Mollusca; class Bivalvia; order Venerida; family Veneridae; genus Saxidomus; species Saxidomus purpurata. The sequence continues at coordinate 46,353,872 of JAFMSR010000005.1, forward strand.
CAACTGCATTACCAAACTTAAACCAATAGCAATTCCACGATGCGTATACTCAGGAAGCACGTTTCAACAAATCGAAGGGCAGGTGTGTTTTGTTTATAAACTTTGAAATTGAAATAATTGTAAAGTGTTTTAGAACAGATTTAAATTTGTTTTACAGACTGGCTGGCTGGCCAGTTGCACGAAATATGAAATATAGGTATCCAGTTTTAAGCATTGAAAAAATGTGCAGTAAGCTTATTTGAATTAGCCAGGCATTCTGTGGCGGTATGACTGCCTGCAGGAGACATTAAATTTTGCAAGAGGTTGTGTAGTTTTTATACAATTTTGTGAACTTTCAGGTTGTGAAAAAAATGTTTGACACTAACATTATGGACGCATATATTTGACAAGCTGTCACAATTAATTCAAATAAAAGTAGAGGTATCCCGAACATCAACAATGGTCTGAAGCAATTATACAATTGTTTTCAGAATCAAGAGATACAGAAATGCACGGAAGTTAAAATGTGAACTCTAATTTATTGTGAACTGCTATCCAAGTTACAACCGCTAACGAAATTCATTAGAGTTTGGAAGTTCACCGATAACATCAAAAGCAACATCGCCGACTCGCCTGTCAAAGTAGCTATGGAGCACCGCCCAATATTGGTTTCCTAAACTCCGCCTTTTATCGTTTTTTTGGACAATTACCGATCAATACTATACTTACGTATACCGCGTCTTTAGTGATGACTTTAGCCTGTTTTTGGTGCGGAATCTAAGCGATACTGGCCCTTCTATGTCTCTTGTTGAAATGAAAGCTGCCGAAATATATGTCACACACACACACACACACACACACACACACACACACACACACACACACACACACACACACACACACACACACACACACACACACACACACACACTTAAGGGAACGGGTAACAACGTGTTGAGGAAGTTCAAACTTTAACATGCAAATATGGTTGTGTCGGGTATTGCTTACATTTTGGTGTAGAAACATGTACGAACGATAAAGAAAACATTTTGAAAAATATCTCAACAATAAAACGACGGGCGTTTTGACGCCGGTGAAAAATTGTGTGTGGTAAAAAACTGAATCGACTTTTAACACAATTGTTTCTTTATTGCCTACCTGCATATACATGTAACTGTAATTTAATGTATTTCTATGACATACACTGTAGTATGTCATATCGGATAAACTCACTGCGGTCAAATTACAAGAAAGAAGGGAGTGGTGGTGTAGAGGTTATGTTGTCTGTCGTTCATTCCGGAGGTTTCGGGTTCAAGTCGAACTGGGTGTCACGACCGTACCTCCTCACATGATACCAGTACTTTTGCGGACTCGCGAGTGACTCGATAAGCAACAAGCAGCTACACGCTTTCTTCACAATCGAGCTAAAATTATTAGTATAAACTAAATAACAAGTTCGCGGCGAGTAATTTAATTAATTGAACACATACGATACTGATAAACATGACATGTGTATCTTACTTCTTCTTTAAATAAAACAAAACAATACAGATTCTCATGCGTATTCCGTGGAGTTACATAAATGGGAATCACCCATTTGCATGAAGGGTATTTGAAAACACTATGTTAAAGATAATATTTAAATATATTCTTTATACATTGACACAATATATGAAATGTACTCGGCCTATAACACCTGTATGTATACAAACATGCAAGGTCATCAATATTTTTTCATAAAGCTCAAATTGTATTCATCGATTGATACCTGGCTATTGAGATATTGTACACCCCTATTTCTGGCGGTGATTTGATAATAGAATCTTCTGCTTTATGTTGTATCTACAAATATGTTCAACTCAAAACGGGTATTGGGGTCTGATTATGAAAAAATATAATCATTCGAAAACCTATGATAATTTGAACAATTGAATAACCGTCGTGAGCATGTAAAGAAGTTTTGATGATCGTTTTTCCCGTGCAGTGCTAAGTAAAATCGATGATACTTAATCATACAGTAGTGGTATAAATGAGGTTTAGTTAGACTTTATGCATTGTGCCGTGACTGCACTTTTATATTCTTTGAATAGGCATAGCTCACAAGTCAAAATCCTACTATAATACCGTCGCCGACGAAAATATAACTTTAATGGCCATGGATTCATTCAACAATTCCCTCTAATAACAAGCCATGTTGAAACTCTGACCTAAGTAGCGTATCACGTTATCAGTAAAAATTGATTGACAGCATGCCTGGATGAAATTGCGTCGCGCTGATTGGAGCGGCGTAATAAAGCATTGTGCTTTCTTTGAAGATGTGATCAGCTGTCGCCGAAATGAACTCTGACCGTTACATTTTGACTTGTGCTGAATTCACGCCCCTCTAATCAATTTCGTTAGCAGTTGTATACAGGTCATAGATGCCAGTTTGATTGCAGTTCGCAACTTGCAGTTGAGAATTCAAATTCCCAACTGCGAACTGGCAACATGCGAACTGCGAACTGCAAACCAGGTTTACTGATATCGATAATGTTCATTATACGTCATATAATTATAATTACTTAAGGGCACAAGGTCAACAGAATCAACTAGAGCTACTTTATACCAATCTCTTTGTAAGAAGAAGGAAATTGCAAAATATTTGATGTTATCTGACAGGCAAGTATCTGAATGTAATATGGACTTTGCTTTCATCTGTTCGTGTAGATACTAGTTAAGCATTACGGCTTTTATCATACGTGCAAAAGTTAACTTACTAAAGTACGATTTGTTTGTGAATGCCGTAGCTTTCCTCGAATCCCTGGTCATTTCTAAATTTATATATAATGTTTGTGCAACTTCACTGAATATTTAAATGATTTCCTTAACATTCTTGAGTAGGTCATTGTTATAGTAAAGAAAACTGATAAAGCCATGTTTCTGGTAACTGCCTTCGACTTTTGCAGGAAAGTATAGCTACTAAATCAATATTTTGTTGAAGTCATTGAGTGGTTAGTTTAACAAACGCTTTTCTTCTGGTCTCAGCATTGACCACGACCCCTGTAGTATTTTTGGTATAGGATAGTAATAAGCAAGACACAGATGTGTGCTATACGAATCTATTTGAACGACTGCCGATTCTTGTAATACATCATATACATAGAGGTCACGTGGTATAGTCTATAGTCTGTTTCATGATATTATAAATACTACATTTCCCTCTGTTTCTTCACAAATAGAAATAGTTTAGATAAATGAATGAGTGTGACGGATTACAACCAAATTATAAACAAGCTGTTGATAAACACAAGCGTTATGAATTATGAATTGTGAAAATGAACATTGCAGTTACTTAATACATTTGTAATTCAATTTAGAACAGTCTCATAAAGTCACGTTTACTGGTACAATATAATTCTTGTATAGTTCTATATGAACACTGAATGAACTCGAGAATTAGTTCTGCCATTCATCACCTTTGTAACGCTGATTGACCTTCACTTCTCTCCCGAACCGTGTTACATAAGGGGCCGTAGAACTTGAATTTTGCTGCGGAACTAAATGGGGTTCACATGGGTTACTAGGGGAAGCTGGAGTTTGTGAGTCTGCTAACATTTTGATCTCCCATGGGTTAATTTGAGACACGTTTTCTGATGTTTTGATAAGCCAGCGTCTGTTACGCCTATAAGAAGCACCATTGTGTGTTTGCACTATGTATGACCTATTATCCAGGACCTTCGTGACCTTTGCTGGCTTCCATATTTTGCCAAACTGAACACGCACTGAGTCGTTAACTTTCAGCAGACCGAGGGCTTTCGATGATTTATCGAAGTAGGATTTTTGAGATTGTTTAGATTCAAACATTTTCCGCTCTACAATTTTGGGATCTATATACTTCGACATTAGCATATCCTGGGTAGTGGGTAGTACTGACTTAGTTCTTCTCGCTAAAAGTAGCTGGGCAGGAGAGTAACCACATGAAAGGGGTGTGTTCCTGTATTCCAGGATAGCTAAGTAAGGATCTTGTCCGCTGTCTTTTGCTTTCTTGAGAAGTCGTTTCACAATTGACACAGTTTTTTCTTGTAACCCATTACTTGCTGGATGAAGGGGAGATGAGGTCTTATGTTCAAAACCCCAGTCTTTCGCAAAATTTGCGAATTCTTGAGAAGCATAATTTGGGCCATTATCACTGACAAACACGTCACAGATACCGTTTCTTGCCATGTGTACCTTAAGTTTTCTTATGACCGTAGAGCTACGGGTGTCGGGTAAATAGTCCACCTCAAAGAAGCGGCTATAGTAGTCAGTGGTGAGTAGGTAGTTTTTGCCGTCATAATGAAATATGTCACTGCCTATTTTCTGATATGGCCTAGTAGGGAATTCGTGAGACATCAAAGGCTCCCTAGCATTGGAATCCCTATGGGTCAAGCATAAAGGACATTTCAAAACAAAGTCTGTTATGTCTTTCACCATGCCCGGCCAAAAAATAGAATCTTTGGCGCGTTCGACTGTTTTAGTCACACCCATGTGGCCTAAGTGAACCGAATGTATCAGTTCCTGGCGAAGTGACCTGGGAATTAGTAATTTATGACCTCTAAATATCATGCCATTGGCGTGAGAAAGTTCATCTCTGTGATTCCAGTACTCATGTACTGCTTCGTTGCAGTTTTGGCGGGAGTCTGCCCAACCTTCATCTATAGTCTTTATCAAAGTTTGCATGTCCGGGTCAGTGCTAATAGCTTTTTTGAGTGACTCTATGCGTTTATCTGTCACGCATAGTTGGCTAATTACAGTGTGTACATGCAAATCCATTCCCTCAATTAAAGATGGACATGTGTCAGGGAGAGATTGTCTTGACAACAGATCGCTGATAGGAATATTTTTTCCGCTGACATGAATAACATGAATGTCATAAGGCTGAAGTTGCAACAGCATCCGCTGGAGCCGTGGTGGTGCTGCTGACAAGGGTTTCTTCATTATAGAAGATATGGGTCGGTGGTCAGAGTGAACTGTGACCGACCTTCCGTAAACATATTGGTGGAACCGTTTGCACCCAAACAGTATTGCCAGTAATTCCTTTTCAATCTGGGCGTAACCTATTTCCGTTTGAGTGAGAGTTTTCGACGCGTATGCTAACGGTCGGCCCTCTTGGATAATGCAAGAGCCAAGCCCGTATTTGCTTGCATCTACTTCCAGTGTAACTGACTTACAAGGGTCAAAGTAACCTAGTACAGGTGTACTTGTAATAATCTGCTTGACCTGGTCAAAAGCTGCATTCTGAGGTTCATCCCATAGAAATTCGACGTCTTTCTTCAAGAGGGACCTTAAGGGGCTTGTGACCTTTGCAAGATTCGGTGCAAATTTTCCCAGATAATTTATCATTCCAAGGAAATTTTCAAGTTTTGCTCGGGAATTGGGGGTATCTATGTTCATAATGGCCTCTATTTTTTTAGGATCGGGTTTTAAGCCTGTCGAACTAATGATGTGACCAAAGAAAGGTACCTCTGTAGCACCAACTACGCATTTCTCAGGATTAAATCGGACACCCTTGGACAATGCGCGATTGAGAACGGCAATGAGAGCTTCATCGTGCTCTTTCCTGCTTCGTCCCCAAATAAGTACATCGTCTACTATACACGTCACGTTTGACAATCCCTCAAACGCCTCATTTATCTTGCGCTGAAATATGTCTTGACTAGATTTAATTCCAAAGGGCAGCCTGAGAAAACGGTAGCGGCAAAATGGCGAGCTAAATGTTGTAAGGAGTGAGGATGACTCATCAAGTTTGACACTCCAGTACCCATGGGTACAGTCTAAAACACTGAAGTAATTGGCTCCGCTTAACCTTGCGGTTACATCATCTATGGTGAGCATTGGATAATGCGGTCTCATTATGGCTTCATTTAAAAATTTTGGGTCCAAACAAACTCGTAGATTGCCGCTCTTGGGTTTGACCGTGAGAACAAGGCTGTTTACCCAATCCGTCGGGACGGTAACCTTTTCAATTATGCCCATTTCTTCCATACGGTTCAATTCATCCTTTAATTTTACTTTCAAAGACTCGGGGACTCGGCGAGGTGGGTTGACAACAGGGACTGCATTTGGTTGAAGGTGGAGTTTGCATTCACCTTCAAAAAGACCTACCCCTTCGAATACATCCCTATATTTGCTCAAAATTGTGGACTTGTCAAAGAGTGCCTCCTTTTCTACGGCATATGTCAGTTTTATGAGGTGTAAGTCAAGTGACGTTTGTAGACTGAGCAAAGGCAAGGAGTCACCGTCTATAACGTAGAACAGTGCATTAACAGTGTTTTCTTTGTATGAACAAGGTAGGTGTGTCATTCCGATTATTGGGAGATTGTTCCCTGTGTACGAGGTAAGTTTACCATCTGGGGGTAACAGGGGTCGCATTATCTGTAGGTCAGACAAGAGAGAAGATGGAATAATGTTTGCTTCACTACCAGTGTCCAACTTAAACTTTACGATCGAGTTGGAATGGCTGAGGATCAAATCTACTAATACACGGTTTTTATCGGGAGAAGAAATGAGGCCTACCGTATCTATGTTGAACTCCTTTTCCACGCCGACACAAGCACCTTCTTCTTCATTGATATAATGCACGTCCCGAATGTTTCTGCCACTAAAGTTCGTACGACAAGCGCTTGCGAAATGGTTGTTTTTGCCGCAGTTATAACAGGTTGCACCTTGAGCAGGACACTGTGAACGATCCCTGTGTCGTTGATTTCCACAATTCGAACAGTTCCCGAATTGGGTTGTGGATGTGCCTCGTCGTCTCTGAAACGATTGTGATTGTCTGTTTTGCGACGGTTTTGCGTTATTCCTTGGCGGATTCGATTTTCGAATAGAATCCACGTTGTCTGGTGAAGTCAAAGACATTGACTGCATCTGTTGTTGGCAATATTCATAATTTTGAGCGATTTGTATAGCTTTGTCAAGCGTCAGTTTCTCACCTTCATTTATAAGCTTTTCACGCACTCTCTGGTTTGAACAACCGAACACAATTCTATCTCTGATCATTTCTTCTTTATCATTAAAATTGCAATCCACAGCAATGTTCGAAGTCTCGTAACAAATTCGTCAATAGAACTTCCTCCTTGCATTTCGTTGTTAAAACGATATCTTGCGAATATCGGGTTCAGCTTTGGTTGAACATGTGCTTTAAACTTATTGTAAAATGTATCCAATTTCTTTGCGTCATCTTCAGGTATTGTCCAGGTACTATAGATCTGCCGTCCGTGTTCTCCAACCCATAATAATAGGTATGCTACCTTTTCCTCCTCGGCCTTTTCTTTGAGAGGCCCAGAGAATATTAACTCGACATGGAGCTTAAATCTGTCCCACTGCTCTGGCAAATTACTAGATTGCCAGTCCATCACCGGCGGCGGTATTCCTGATAAGTCCATTATTCTGTGAAAAAGGCACTTTCAATTTTTTTTTCTTCTGACACCATGTAGTATTTTTGGTATAGGATAGTAATAAGCAAGACACAGATGTGTGCTATACGAATCTATTTGAACGACTGCCGATTCTTGTAATACATCATATACATAGAGGTCACGTGGTATAGTCTATAGTCTGTTTCATGATATTATAAATACTACAACCCCGGCCAAACAATGTGTAGCTTCATTGTTTTGTACAGTTACGTTTATTTATTTATTTATTTATTTACAAGTGTTTTATATAGCACAGTTTAAGCCTAAATTAAAATGGTGATCGATAAACAACGAGTATTGTTGATAAAGGTTTAAGTATATGGTCAATATTTCCTTCTGCGGCATATCTTTATATGTAAAAAATGGTGTTTTTTATGATGGCCGACTTGTAAAATTTGAAAATCGATTTTGCTATTTAGGTGTTGTGTTTACCACTGGTGGATCGCTGAGCAAAGCACAGGATACACTATCAGGTCAAGCTCTAAATGACATGTATAAATGAAATAAGTATTAATAGAAGTTTACCTATAATTATATATTTACAAACTGGCATCACCTATCCTTATCTACTGTTGTAAGAATACATGTTTCTGAAATAGTTTGTCAGTTGGAAAAATTCAAATGCAGTTTTGTAGCAAAGAAGACAGCTCATTACGTTTACATAAGTAGTGAATAAAGGCGTATTTATACAAAATTATTCAAATGTTTATAAAATAGTGATTGAAAATATTTTTAATTAAGATACGATAAATACGCTTAATTAAAAATATTTTCAATCTTGTCTATCAGTTGTTTGAGAAATTATATTGAATAATATCTAGTGTACATAACTTGTAGAATTGTAGATTCTAAGGTGTAAGAAATGATAAAATATTTCAATTTCCAGTAAAACAAAGATTTAACGACCAATTTGTACAAGAGACACGTGCTGTAGAGCTGACAGGTCGTTTTCCATAAAAGTTCAACACGTGTTTCCTGTGTTTCATGCCCATTATGGCATTTTCAAGCACCTGATGTCGCTCATTTCACAAGATGAACTATTTGAAATATTTTCATTAACAATCTGAGAATGATATTGCAGAATAGTTGTACTAGATGTGTCTTCCTTCTCTTCAAAATTAGCAAAGAATAACTTTTGTGAAGATATTATAATGAGAATGGGCAATAATAACCTTATCAAAACTATTTAAACTCTTTGTAAAACACTAAATTTTGATAGAAAGAAATCACTGTGTCGCAACAGTAGCATTTTGTGCACAAAAGAGATTATTTCTCGATATATTTTCTTGAAAAATGCATTTCCTTATTACCTATTATCAGCTAGTTGTAGCGTAAACCCCTTTAAAACAGAGACAAAATTCTTCACCAGGCCTTTCAGCCTCTCTATTTATATGCCCCAGAGAGGAATTATTTACTTTGTGGGAAATCTAAACACATTTGTACCGTTTATAATTGCTGAAATATTGTAGAATACAGTTTACTCAACTCGACATTTTTTCATTCTCTCCATTCTCTCCGTGCTATTAGATAAAATATGAATTAAGCTTAATGGTCCATTTAGTTATTTCTAATGGACGGAACATTTTTGTATCTCCAGTGTATAACCCGATCACCGTACCTGTAAAACGTTCTCGTTTCGGATAAATGATCTTGTAAAAACGCTAACTATTATTGGTAGTGACTGACACAGAAGTGCAAAATTTGGGACAGTGCGTAATATGCATTTAAAGGTTTAAAACAGATTTTAGATACGCATGAAATAATCTGTTATAGTCTAGAGTTGTATAAAAATTTAAATGCGACTTTATTATTAACTTTTTAATCTATTTGGTTGGTTTATCTGCCAAATATAAAAACAATCATCGAGGAAGGATTTTAAAGTGTTAGTTAAGACTAATGTCTCGTCACCGGACTCAAAATACTAAGACAAAGTCAGTTTTACGTGCATTGTCAGTATTTTCAAACAATAAAAGACGAACGTTTAAAAAACAATTAAATGTAAGTTACGAGTTGTCCGAGACAGACGAACACAATGGTAGCCCGCCTGAAATGGATCAAGACAGTAACAACATTCTACTTTGTAGCATAACTGACAGCCCATTTAGGATTTTAAAGGTAAGATGTAATCTTTAGATTTGTTTCGAGTATTCAGTCTATGTAAAGAATGTCGTATTGAGACTATGATAGTTGGTGTTCATTAAGTAATTTATAAGTTAAAAGAGTCTCAACCGAACACTTTCAAATAGCCTAAAATCTGTAAGTTAATCACTAATGGAAAAAAATGCCATCACACCTGAAACTTTCAGCTGAAAGTTGCAACAACATAGCGATATAATTAGCGAAAGAAGACATGTAGTTTCTTTAACTTGAAATTGAATATCATAACAAACACAGTGTTCTGTTAAAATTTATATCATGAGTTAGTCATTAAATTTAGTTTGAAATCGATTGTTCACTCAAGTTGTTGCAAATTATATAAACCTACTCTCAGTGACTTCGTGAGATACATATCTAAACATAGATACATGAATAAATGTATATGTATATTACAGACCGACCATGCGAAGAATATAAGTGTGCGAGTTTGGAAGCAATGTGAACAAAAAGAATTATCAATTTATGTTGAAAACTAATATTCAGTTTATACGACGAACCATATTCTGTTTTACAAGCCTTAGGATATCAAAGCAATCTGTTGAAATATTCGTTACTTTACAACTTATGGCTGCGTATATAAACTGCATAAACTGCATCTTTAGTCCGAAGGTGAACGGTTTGTTATAGTAACAGACAACTTATTGTATGAAAGAGAAAAACTTTCTTTATATAAATAAGTATAGTCTTTAGGGTGTTATGTAGCTGGAAGAAAGAGCCATCTCTAAATGGTTATATTTTTTCATGTTTGATTCAACCATGTATTGTCTTCGTGTGTCATATTTATGTAATTATTATTAGTCACATACAATTTATTTTTGAAGTGTTTTACATTTGTACCCATAATAATCGCACATTTGCCAATTCCATTTAATGGGATGTTATAGTATAATGTTTTCATATATGAATTATTAAAGTATGGTTTGCTTTGATGTAACCTTTCTCAAACGATATATATATGTAGAATGCATGATAATTCCGACAGATTACACACACAACAGATACTATTTTCTAATGTTCTCTGTTTTTAGTTTTGTTCTATTTTATGTCAATTTAGTAGGCAATGCGTATTATACCTCCAACATTTAGTACTTGTAGTGTATTTTTCTGTGTTATCTGAAACCTATCGCAGCATTTTTTATTCGGCATCATTTTTGCCTGTTAGATTTTCCTGGTGTCTTTGATGAAAGTGTTTGCGCCATTTCACTTGAACCTATCACCTAATATATATTTTGCGATAATATGTAAGACTGAAATCACTATTCAATAATGGATTTTGTTTTCGGCGTCAGTTGAATAGGCTGGCTTTCGACCTTCTTTAAATGGATTTTGTATACGACCCTCTTCAAACACGGTTTAGGTTTTGTTTTACGAATGACTATACCCTGACGTATACGATATTCTTGAAAAGCTGCAAGTGCGGAGTGGAATATCCTGCTCTCGGGTATCTAATTTGGCTTAACGCCGTTTATCTGTTTTAAAGATATTTGTTATTTCCGTGACAGATGGAAGTTGTTTATTCCTCTTCTACCCATCATATGACCAAACCCTTGATTAGGCTGATTACCGGTATGCTATTGCGATCAATTTGCCGTTGTCATTTTTTGCTTTAAACGTAATTTTCTCTGTTACTGTTTAGCCATTTGTTTTTTAAGTTCATATAAACTTCATCTCAAATCTTAAGGTTTAGCTTGAAGTGATCAGCAAGAATAAATTGATATTTCAAGATTTGGTTAAATAGTAAACAATCTAAATTTGATGCACCACAATAATCTACTACTCTATTGTGCGGCATATATGCCGCAAGGGTATCAAAAGAATAGTCAAATTGTCGCATTTCTTTTGATTTTTTATTCGGAGGAACAAGTTAATAAAATAAAAAATAAAAAAATATGCTACAATTTATTCAGTGGTCAACAGGCCATTTTTGCTTCGTTTACAATTTTTCTTATTTTGGGTAAACAGGAAAGGGACTGCATTACATTTCGCGACATTTTGATATATATAATGGGCTTAAGATTAGCAGAAGTGTATTCAAGTTCCTGTTTGTTCAGTTGTAAATATCTGATGCGTTGTTGTTGTTGTAGGAGTTTAACGCCCGTTCCAATCTTAGTTTTGATCATTTTAACAGGCGGACCTGAGAAGAACCAGTACTAGATCCTATTATCCGTAGGTGAGAACCGTTACCGTAACGGTGGCTGACTATTTTGAAATAATGAAACAGCCGCTGTTTAGAATGACATAGGGGCTTTCTTGCTTTACTGACAAGTACCATTTGGGAATATGTTTTCATAATGGATACAATACAATATTGATAAATTAATATCACTGATGACAACTAGCGGTTCTCTGGACTGTTGTTCGATGCTTTAATCAATCAGGCAAATTGTGTTTGGAAAATTAAAATGTTATCTCTTTTCATATTGCCTTAGTAGATGTTTAAATGCGATGGTCAAATTAAGCGAAAACGAAGCTTCATAGTCTGGTTTATTCGCCTTGTTTTAGCTCAAGCTCCATATGCTATACTAGGAACTGGTAGTAGCGTCAATTTTGATTGGTTGGCCGTGGCGTTGTTTGTTAGCACAAAACGCATTGAATCCATATCTTCCGTCCCGAAATGGATTTTTCATTCCTACAAAAGTTCGAAGAAAGTGTTAGATATTTGTACACGTGTATTACAAAAGTGGTCAGATGGAAATAAAAATAAATCACAAATACAAAAACAATCACAATGTGGCTAGATTGTTTACGAACTCTTTCCAATTATATCAATTTGACTATAAATATCTTCCACCTTTTGCATTTGAAAGGGAAACTAACTGCAAATGATATATTTTATTACTCAAAGTCAAATAGTTTATTGGCTTTGGCATTATTACTGACGCAAACTAATAAAGTAGTACTAATAGAAATGTCATATCCATGCAGGCATTGGCGTCAACGTGACCCGGTTATCTAACATTGCCATCCGAAATCTGAACCAGTTACATATAACCACTTAACTGTTAAACTATATGAAAACACTCACGGTAGATTCTGGTAGATATTCACCACTCTTAAATGCTACACAAAGGTGAAATATTTAAAGCACGGGTAGTTTAGGCGGTTTGCATTTTTTTAGCGTGAACCATACTATGAACCGGTGTAATAAGCGGGATTAATAATGTTGCTATTAACTTGAATGTTGTTACCAATGTATAGTCAATGATTTTACACTAAATTAAGGCCCTTTCATAACATGTACATATTGTATAAACATGTGTAGAACTTTTGTGCACTGTTGTCCGAGCTGTTTCTCGGGAACCACTGAATTGAACTTCATAGACTGATTCACCATTAAGAGGAGATGCGCATATTATCAGCATATTCCAGTTTAATGAAAAGTTAGACGGAGTTACTGTCCTTTTATTATACTTTTCATACTACTTCTGACATCCGCTGTGGTCTGGTCTGGGATGGATGCAGGAATTATAGTAAACAATATACAAATTCGGTAAATTTCTGACAGAATTATTTCATTTGTCAGAAGTAACAGATAAAGGCTATACAGTACGTATATAACCGTGAAACTTGATGCATTTCATAAAAAACTAAGAACATTTTCACGTTTCTTCTTGGCATTTTAAAGAAAGCAAGACTACTCTCCTGTCAGCTACATGACGCTGACTCGAACTCGTCTATATAGGATATTACCGGTATATGCAAAATGTCAAAAATATCCGTCTGCAGTTTTAAAAAAGTGTGAGTTTTTTTTCCTGGCTCACTGACAACACATGTTGCTTAAAAGTTAATAAAAGATTGCCGAACAATTTTAAATGATATGATTATGCTGTTTGAAAATTACTGTTAACGTTAAGTTTTGTTTGAAGGTCAAATTATGCATTCAATTTGATGATATTACAAACAGAACGTAATAGAAACTTGAAGAGGGAAAACAGCCCCAAAGTTTCGCATAATTGCGGCCTTCTTAATTACTAGCATTCCCTGAAAATCTACTATTGGTATTTACTGATTTCCAATATTTATGGAAACGACCTGTTATTCTACTATATAAAGCCAATAAGCGCGTACTAATTGTTGTTATGTTTGTGTCAGTAAGACCGGGGCACACAATATGTCTGAAATAAGTGTCAAAGACAAAAAAATCCAAGGAGAAAGTAAGTCTAAATGCAAGATACTTTTACAGTACGAGGGAATTAAAAACAATTTTCAAGACAAAAAAGCATGGAAGCGGTTACACCAGGTAAATATGAAAAAAATGCTACTGGTTGTTGACATATATATGTTATGTATAATTTAGTTCAAATTTTGTAAATAAGATTTCGTGTACCCATCGGCTTGGTGACTGATGTCGCCATATCGCTATATTGTTTACATATGACATCTTTGGTGGTGTGGGCTTTGTGGCATTTGGAAAGTTTTCGATTTAAAAAAGATGTACACATATACATTATGGTGATTTAGTATCTACGAATACATGTGTTACTGTTTGTTAACAATGAATTTAAATCTGTAGAAATGCTAAGACTGATTTTCCACAAAGTTCGCGTCGGGAGTACTAAACTATAATCACTGACAAGTGCTTTTAAGTATTGCGGTTGATTTACTGTAAGCTGTTAGTGCATTTGTAGCTATCTATATTTAAGATAAATGTTTGAAAGTTAAAATTATAACGTTAAAACGGCAGAAAAGAAGACGTTAACTAGAATCTGGGTTTTATCCTTTGGTTAAAGATCATCTTACAAGTTTGAAAATGCTTTTATACTTGGTACGGAAACAAAATATAATGGAGAGTCGATAAGGAATATAGTTAAAACATTTATTGGTTTGAAACATATGGCATCTAGAAAAAGTAATAAACAAACAAAGTCTTGTTACTGGATACATTTGTATCAGAGGGTACTTTGAGAAACTTAAAACGTGCCAGTCCCGAGTCCCATGGTACCTGGTTGTTGGTAGGAAATGTTTTGCAAACATCAAACTGTTGTCAAATGACTCTTTTGAGTTGATTTAAACTGGTCTAATTGCAGTTGATATTAATCTTGTTGACCCATTTTCAAGTTTCAAGTTTTATTAATATAAAGCACACAGTTTTTACATTATAAATATAAAAAACAGGAGGCAGCTGATTATATAGAGGATAATTGTTGGTTTCGATGTAATATCACGTAATATTTCACCGAGCGGGCACTAAAAGTAATATTTTCAGGAGTGGCGCAGCCACGAGTGAAAATAACTAGTTTTGGTGTTCACGAGTGAAATTAACGTGCTATCACATCGATACCAACAATATTTATGTTTATTTCATGTTTAAAACTCTGCTTTTTGTTGAGTTTGTCGAAAACCACGGGAAACATCATCAGAAAACATGGCACACGTGACGTCATTTTAACGACGTCATCGTCGTTTCGTTTCCGGTATTCGTTACTCTGGTATACTTTTTGACGTCAATCCGGGATGAAGATTTTGATATTTCACTGCTTTGATACAGTGAAATATCAATTTTATGTCACTGATATATAGAGGATAATTGTTGGTTTCGATGTAAGATCACGATATAATTTCACCGAGTGGGCACCAAAAGTGATATTTTCACGAGTGGTGCAGCTGTAGTGTTGTTTAAGCAAATGAGATGTTGCTGATTTACAAAAGATCTTACTAGGCCATGCTTTCGCACATTTCTGTGCAAGGGAAGCACTTTTTTATTAATTTAGAATCAGAATTTTAAAGTCGTATAAAAACTTTGGATTATATATTTTGAGATAATAATGTAAAACTGAAATCACTATTCAATAATGGATTTTTTTTCGGCGTTAGTTGAATAAGCTGGCTTTTGATCTACTTTTTGGACCAATCAACTGTTACGAATGAAAGTTGCTCTATATGATATTCTCGAAAAAGACTCTATTAATGGCTGCAAATGCGGATTGTAATATCCGGCATTCGGGTATCTTATTTGGCTCAACGCCGTTTTTCTTTTTTAAAGATATTTCTTGTTTTCATGTCAGATGGAAATAGTTTATTCCTCTTCTACCCATCATTTGATAAAACCCTCTTTAATTACCATGCTATATATTTGTAGTATAGAGAATATAGTACCTCTTTTTGTGATTAGATAAGTTTCATGTCAAAAAGAAAATAAACTTGTTGTCTTAACCGAAAGCACCGTCTGTAAAACAAATCTAGAGAAAATTCGAGCGTTCTGTGATCACCTTGGTTTCTAGTTGGATGGTGTCATTCCAGTTTCGTTTGAAGTTTGATAGAGACTTGGCACAACTTGAGCACCTAAGGAATTAAAATTGGCCAATAAATCTGCTTTTCGGTCTCAAAAAAAGAGAAAATCAGCTTTTCGGAAAACACATTTTGTGTCAGTAAAAACAAAGAAGTTATACTTAAACAATTCATCGTGTAAGAAGGAAACCTTCAAAGCAAATATTTCAGTATAAAAAAGAAATGTTGCAGATCGCCTTAATCTATAAAAGGCAATATGTTTTTTTATTTGAGATAGGTAACTGTAGCTTATATTCTAGATAATTTGAAAGTAAGATACATACACGATTGCTTTTGATTATACAGATTGGTTTTAGCAGCTATGAAAGTAACTAGATTACACCGTTTCTATGTGGGTTTGAATGTTGATGTTCTTTAACAATAGCAGACACATGATTCCTGATTGGGGACATATGGAATTTGATGCATTCGAGGTTGGGATGATTCTGTCAAAAATTACTGTTAGTCTGTAATTTATATTTCATTATCATACAAATAAATTCATATCATATATTGCCAAATCGATATTTCTACTTATTATTATTCCGCTTCAATTAAGTTTGCGTAACAGACATTTAATCCTGAACGCTTGTTCATTTAGTATTGATAATCAATTTTAGCCGCCAAATTTTCACCCGTCGGCAGGTCAGGATTACAAGGCTTGTAGTTCCGTGTGTGACCGTCAGTGAAATGTGAATTGCATCGGTCTAAACTAACCACTGAAATTTCGAACATATTCTGTCAAATGGAAAATGGAATTACTGACACATTGCAGGTTAACTTTATTATACAAACTTGTTTAACAGAGAGCTCCGGTTGGTGCCTTAATCACAAAAGGAAACATATGTATTCTGGTACGATGAATGGGCTGATGGTATGCTATTGCGATCAACATGCCGCTGCCATTTTTTGCTTTAAACGTAATTTTCTCTGTTACTGCTTAGCCATTTGTTTTTAAGTTCATATAAACTTCATCTTAAATCTTAAGGTTTAGCTTGAAGTGATCAGCATGAATGTATTGATATTTTAAAACAATCTCAATTTGAAGCAATACAATAATCTACTACTCTTTTGTGCTGCATATAAGTATGTGCCGCAGGGGAACTCAAAAGAATGTTCAAATTGCCGCATTTCTTTTCATTTTTTATTCGGAGGTACAAGATAATAAAATAAGAAAAGAAAATAATATGCTACAATATATTCAGTGGTCAACTGGTCATTTTCCTTTGTTTATTCTTTTTCTTACTTTCGGTAATAAGAAAAGGGACTCCTACTCATTTGGTTTGGATTTCAAATTGCATTACATTTCGCGACATTTTGATATGTGTGATGGGCTTAAGATTAGCAGAAGTATATTCAAGTTCCTGTCTGTTCAGTTGTAAATATCTGATGCGTTGTTGTTGTTGTAGGAGTTAAACGTCCGTTCCAATCTTATTTTGGTCATTTTAACAGGCGGACCTTGGAAGAACCAGTACTAGATCCTATTATCCGTAGGTGAGAACCGTTACCGTAACGGTGGCTGACTGTTTTGAAATAATGAAACAGTCGCTGTTTAGAATGGCATAGGGGCTTTCTTCCTTTAAAAAAAAAAGTTCAAATGTATACGACGTTACGTCACGTCCGCTTTATATTGTTATTCTGACGAAGGCTTTCGCGAAACGTTAATATGAAAATGATGATATAAAAACGTTGTTGTAATAATGTGTTGTTGTTGAATTTTTCATTCTTAGTTTGCTTTACTGACAAGTACCATTTGGGAATATGTTCACATAATGGAAACAATAAAATATTTGATAAATGAGTATCACTGATGACAACTGGCGGTTCTCTGGACTGTTGTTCGATGCTTTAATCAATCAGGCAAATTGTGTTTGGAAAATTAAAATGTTCTCTCTTTTCATATTGCCTTAGTAGATGTTTAAATGCGGTGGTCAAATTAAGCGAAAACGAAGCTTCATAGTCTGGTTTATTCGCCTTGTTTTAGCTCAAGCTCCATATGCTATACTAGGAACTGGTAGTAGCGTCAATTTTGATTGGTTGGCCATTGTGTTGTATGTTAGCACAAAACGCATTGAATCCACATTAGCGGTCCGTACCCTTCCGTCCCGAAATGGAATTTTCATTCCTACACAAGTTCGAGGAAAGTGTTAGATATTTGTACACGTGTATTACAAAAGTGGTCAGATGGAAATAAAAAATAAATCACAAATACAAAAACAATCACAATTTGGCTATATTGTTTACGAACTCTTTCCAATTATATCAATTTGACTATAAGTATCTTCCACTTTTTTGCATTTGAAGGGGAAACTAACTGCACATGATATATTTAATTACTTAAAGTCAAAGTCAAATGGTTTATTGGCATTTGCATTATTACCGAGTAGTACTAATAGAAATGTCATATCCATGCATGCATTGACGTCGTGACCCGATTTTCTAACATTGTCATCCGAAATCTGAACCAGTTACATGTAATCACTTAACTGTTAAAATATATGAAACACTCACGGTAGATTCTGGTAGATATTCACCATTCTTTAAATGCTACATAAAGGCACGGGTAGTTTAGGCGGTTTGCATTTTTTAGCGTGAACCATGCTATGAACCAGTGTATTCGAACGCGTAAGAACATTAGCGGGATTTAATTTTACTCGTAAATAATGTTGCTATTAACATGAATGCTGTAACCAATGTTTGGCCTTTTAAGAGTTCCTTAACAGTTTTAATGCCCCTGAGCACGGAGTGCTCATGTTGAACTTAAAGGATCGCTGAACGTCCGTCGTCCACAATTGTGCAACTTCTCATCAACCCATTGTACATCCTTATTCATTATTTTTTCTCGTGTCGTGTTTGGCGTGTGATTGTTTTATAATATTTGAATGAAAATTGTTCAGTTGATGAACACATATAATTTTTACATTCTACAATATTTACAATTTTAAAAGCAATTGCTTAAATTTATATATATCAAATAAATATCACATTTCTTATCTTATTCAAGAAAAATAAACTTTGAATACAGAACAATAAATTTTCTCACTTTCTCAATTCTTCACCGTGAAACTAAATGTCCTTTATTTTAGTAAGGTCATAGTGATCAGTAAATATTGTGTTTGCCTGTATAAAATGTCACACTTACGAGCATACAACAAAGTCGCAATGTTTTATGATTACGGTCAGTGACTAGATGAGGGTGTGTTCGCCTTTTGCGGAGGTGACATATTTATGGATTTTGTGTACCAAACTCTACCTTTTCGGATACTTAAAGATTGTTTTTGCTTTGAACTACAAATTATGATAATGATCTCCGTCCGTGCGTCCGTCACTTATTCTTGTACGGGCTATTTCTTAGGAACCACTGACTTTAATTCAGTTAAACTTTGTAGATTATTTCACTATCAGGATGAGATTGCCACATTATCAGCATTTTCCAGTTTAATGCTTTTTGACAGAGTTATTGCATTTTAAATACTTTTACCTTTACTTTCATGTCCGCGTTATTTCTCAGCAATCGCAGACTTGAATACAACAAGAGATGTGTGCATATTGCAAGCATACTCCTGTTCAATGATTTTTACACCAGATTAAGGCCCTTTCATTACATGTACATATTGTATATACATGTATAGAACTTGTGTGCACTGTTGTCCGGGCTGTTTTTCGGGAACCACTGAATTGAACTTCATAGACTGATTCACTATCAAGAGGAGATGCGCATATTATCAGCATGTTCCAGTTTAATGTAAAGTTAAACGGAGTTACTGTCCTTTTATTATACTTTTCATATTACTCACTGTCTGTGCTATTTCTCATCAGGATCTTCACGGAAGCTTTGTTAGTTAGCAAGTTAGCCTATATCAACAGGATATTCCGATTCAATGATTTTTCATTGGATTAGGGCTCTTTTATGTGCTCACCTTTCACTCAAAGGTGTGCGCATGTCAGTATGGCTCTTGTAAAAATAGCATGCACTCCTACAGTAAATTGCGCTGAATGTGAAAGTGCCACGCCCTACATGTAGACACACGTTAAGGAATTTCATCAGTGCAAACATAATCGAAATGTTCTGCACCCTTCACCTTAAAATAGAATCAGACAGTCATCCGTTCGTATCAGGATCGAGGGTACGGGTTCGTTATATCCACCACCAGCGTCATGGTGGCAGTGTCCTTATGCAAAATACAATAATTTACATTGCCTCCCTACCTCCACTCTGTCTCTCTGTCTCTGTCTCTGTCTCTGTCTCTCCGTCTCTCTGTCTCTGTCTCTGTCTCTGTCTCTGTCTCTGTCTCTCCGTCTCTCTGTCTCTGTCTCTGTCTCTGTCTCTCCGTCTCTCTGTCTCTCTCTGTATCTCTGTCTCTGTCTCTGTCTCTCTCTCTCTAAGTTGTATAAACATGTTTTGCAATCTGGAAGGGCTTTAAGTGTAAATTCTATATTACGCAAACAGTTGAAGCAGGTGTTCTTATTTATGAACGCTTTCATCAGCAGGAACAAAGAAATCCTCTAATCTAGGGAATAATATTTCATGAGTAAATTAATGGTATAATTATATATCAAATTTGTAGCAAAACAAAATCAAATTGGATCTGTTTATACGGTAAAGTTTGTTACAGATGCTTTCATGTTATATTACTCACAGGAGACCACGCAAATGTATTTAAATTGACATCTATGATATTGGGACTCATCGGGAAAACATTTCATTGTATCTAATAATAGTTCTATTGATATTGTAAAATTTTCTGAAATCCGCCGTGATCTGGTCTGAGGTGGATGTTATAGTAAATAATATACAAATTCGGTATGATAATTTCTGAAAGATGCCTACCTCGTGAATTATTTCACTTGTCAGAAGTAACAGATAAAGGCTATACAGAACGTATATAACCGTGAAACTTGATGCATTTCATAAAAAACTAAGAACATTTTCACGTTTCTTCTTAGCATTTTAAAGAAAGCAAGACTACTCTCCTGTCAGCTACATGACACTGACTCGATCTCGTCTATATAGGATATTACCGGTATATGCAAATTGTCAAAAATATCCGCCTGCAGTTTTTAACAAGTGTAAGTTTTTTTTCCTGGCTCACTGACAACACATGTTGCATAAAAGTTCATCAAAAATTGCCGAACAATTTTAAATGATATAATTATGCTGATTGAAAATTACTGTTACCGTTAAGTTTTGTTTGAAGGTCAAAATATGCATTTATGATATTATAAAAAGTACGTAATAGAAACTTGAAGAGAGAAAACAGCCCGAAAGTTTCGGATATATGCGACCTTCTTAATTACTAGCATTCCCTGAAAATATATCCTTTACTGATTTCCAATATTTATTGAAACGACCTGTTATACAACTATAAAAAGCCAATAAGCGCGTGCTAGACGTAGTTGTGTTTGTTGCAGTAAGACCGGACATACAGTATGTCAGAAATAAGTGTCAAAGACAAAACAATCCAAGGAGATAGTAAATCTAAATGCAAGATACTTTTACCTTACGAGGGAATTAAAAACATTATTCAAGACAAGAAAGCATGGAAACGGTTACACCAGGTAAATATGAAAAATAAATGCTACTGTTTGTTGGCATATATATGTTGATATGTATAATTGAGCTCAATTTTTGACAATAAGACTTTGACAATAAACCTCGTGTACCAATAAGCTTGTTGACTGATGTCGCCGTACCGCTTTCTTGTTTACTTATGGCATCTCTGGTGGTGTGGGCTTTATGGCATTTGAAAAGTTTTTGATTAAATTTATATTACTCTTCAAAATGGTCATATTGGTTTATAGTTAAGAATGGTGCTCAAAACACACGTGGATGCTTTAAAAACATATAAAAAAATAAGTTTAAACAAGTCATTTCTGTTATTGACAAATACAAATTAAGATATACATGACCAAAAGGGTGTATTTTTTATTTTTGACTAGGATAGTCAAAAAAGATTTTTACAGATTCCTCTATATTCATTGTGAATGAATCAGTTATACGGATCGTTATTTTTGGGTTATAACTATGGCAATGTTTATTATACTAGGAGTATAAATCACTGATTAATGTTTAATTTAAAATTTTGATGGTCACTTTAAACGGTAATATCACTTTAAAAAAAGATGTACATTACGGTGATTTAGTAACTACGAATACATAAGTAATGAATTTAAATCTGTAGAAAATCTAAGACTGACTTTCCACAAAGTTCGCGTCGGGAGTACTAAACTATAGTCACTGACAAATGCTTTATGTATCACGTTTATTTACAGTAAGCTATTCGTACGTTTGAAGTTATCTGTATTTAAGATAAATGTTTTGAAAGTTAAAATTATAACGTTAAAACGGCAGAAAAGGAGGCGTTTAATAGAATCTGGGTTTTATCCTTTGCGTAAAAATAATCTTACACGTTTGAAAATGCTTTTAAACTCGGTAATGAAACAAAAATACTATCGGATAGCCCATAAGGGATAAAGTTAAAACATTTATTGGTTTGAAAGATATAGCTTTTAGACAAAAGTAAAATTCGTATCAGAAGGTACTTTGAGAAACTTAAAACGTAACAGTCAGGAGTCCCATGGTACCTGGATGCTGGTAGGAAATGTTTTGCAAACAAATTGTTGTGAAATGACACTTTTGACTTGATTAAAACTGGACTATTTGCTTTCCAGTTGATATTAATCCTGTTGATCCCTTTTCAAGTTTAACGTTTTAACTTTTATTATTATAAAGCGCACAGTTTGTACATCATAAATATACAAAACATGAGGCAGCTTAATATATATATTACATTTTCCGGTCACAGTGACTGCTTGAAGGCAACATGTACACTTATATAATTTGCCAAAGAGATTTGTTTACCTATATAGACTCTTCTCTTGGACCTGTAGATCCCTGTGATGACCGGCTGCTGGGGGCTGTAAGTGTTTTTTCACGATCAGGAAACGAACACATATATTTCACGATGGCATATCTTGACTTTATGGATGACATAATTTATAAATTTGAAAAGAAACTGATTCTTTATGATTGATATCATAATCATACAGTAAATGAGATGTTGCTGATTTGCAAAAACTCTTACTAGGCCATGCTTTCGCACATTCATTTGCAAGATAAGCACTGTTTTTAAAATTTGGAATAAGAATTTTAAAGACGTATGAACACTTTGGATGTATGATTACTTATAGCTTATATATCACCAAGGAAGATACCTAACGGGCGAAAATGACAATTTTTTGTTCGAAACAAAAATCTTAACCTTGTTCTCACATTCTATACATATAGGGTAATAGTTTAATATTTCAATGATATTGCAAAACAGTATAAAAGCTGTCTATCAACACTTTTTTCATGTAAAAGCGACAAAAATATTAAAGAAAGGTTTTCGTCAACATTGTTTTAGAATGAATAGTAAACATTATATTATAGTAAACCACATTATTCTATATTGAGTATTTACACAGCTTCTCGTATTTTATTATTAATTTATCATTGGATTATAAGGCTTGATATCACATGCAAGGACGCACGGCATGTTTATTGATTACCAGAACATCTTCGAAATAAAATAGCAGTCTGCCAGTTGGGAGGCATAGACTTTATTTTACCATGGAATTATAATTATTATTCACATTCCTTGTAACAATCACGGTTGCTCCGGAGAAAGATTGATAAATTCTCAAAAGCTGTGGTGAAGGATTTAAGTATTTACCATACCATCTATCATTAAATTAAAGTAAAGCGTAAGACGATTACAACGTGAAAGTAGTTGTAAAGCAGTAACCGTGTCAGTCAATCCATACAGCTCTTGCTTCGTTGCACATTTAGTTTATAAATAGAACTTACCGATAAAGAAGTCCTAGATTTAAGAAAATATACCATAATAGTGGGTTAGATTAAAGAACAAATGAATCATTTTGTGCATTAAATAAAAGAAGTGTAAATGAGTGAATGAAAAACAAACAAAATGCCCTTCATGTCAGCGAAAGGACGAAGAAGATCTACGGCAAAGATTTTAAGGAGATCAACTATATTATCAGACGAAGACGTTGGTTTAAATCTCTTGTGTAAAACAGTAAAGACAAACAACCAGATTACTGAAAACAACCTGGAGCTTACTAGAAAAAGTAAACGAAAACGCAAATTAGAGTCGAAAAGTGATACTAACATTTCACAGTATGCATCTCGGCTAGTTTCATCGGAGGATATAGAGATTTTAGTATGCGTAAGTAAACATAAAGATAAAAGACAGACATATATATTATGGTAAAATAAGTTAATGGCTGATTTATTTAACTTGTTTGTGTATTTGAATGATTAATATTTACGGCTCAACAACGCTGCTCAGTACGGCATACTATGGAACAGTTTTGATGCAAAAATTACATTGAGCCTTCTGACATCCCATCTTGCATTGTTACGTGTGTACTTGTCCATCTGATATTACATGTTTCTTTTTGATATGTTCTATGATTAAAAGTGGAGAAATGATTTCACCTTTCTGAGAGATGAATTGTTGTATTCTACATTATTTCATGTATCAGTGTTCTGTATTTGCTATTAAACTGAACTTATATTTAAAGATGATTGACTAAACGGTCGAAATTCAGTTGAACAACCTGACTGCGTCGTTTGGCTGTCATTCATACCCTCATCATAACATTCTATAAATGATACTGGGTCGAAATGTAATAACTGCATTTGTCATACTTGAAATGTATGATTTTAACGTCTTTTAACATATTAGCCAACTGTTAATATAAACCAATATATCTACGTTATACTGAAATAGGCATAATATATCTAAGCTAAACAACGCATGTCAGTTGGACGAACAATGCATGTCATAACGCACTATTGAAACGTGCACTCGCATTATTACACCAGATGGCGCGCTTGCATAATCATCGACAGTTTTCGGCACCTACGTAATAATTCGTTCTTTAAGGAGAATAATACCTTGGGGAGATATATTGTTTTTGCCATGTCTGTCTGTCCGTCCGTCCGTCTGTCTGTCTGGCAAAATAGTGTCCGCTGCATATCTCCTAAACCCCTATAAGGATTTTCATGAAACTTGGGTGAGATGTTGACCTCAATTATGCGATGTGCAGAGCTTGTTTACAAAATGTGCCGGCTCAAGGTCAAGGTCACAGTTCGAGATCAAAGGTCATATAACTATATTCAGTGTCCACTCCATATCTCTTGAACATTTTATAGGATTTAAGAATAACTCAACACAAATCTTCACCAGACTGACACGATGTGCAGAGCGCATGTAACAACCACCTTGTTTCAAGATCAAGGTCACTGTTACTAAAAATAGAAAAAATGGTGCCATGGGGGGAGACATATGTTTTCATGACAAAAACAACCATCTAGTTCGGGACTGCGACTGATATTAGTTTAATGACATTAAATTAGTGTAGGTTGTGACCCTTTGTATTGAACTCGCCATTTGTCAGGCATTTACAAGAAACACGTCATTTTCACTGTTTGGGGGAGGAAGTCTTCATATATAAACCAAGTTCGATTTCTACGACCCGTTCTACGGGTCGTACCGACTATACCTCGAACGAGGATGGTGGACCTAATAAGCACAATTACAAACAAAACGACCCGTTCTGGTAGCCTTTTCCCTACATGGTTTTTTTTGTCACAAAACATATGTCTCCCCAATGGCAGTTTGTCAATAATCATAGGTGACTCCTAACTGGAGTTATTAAGCAGAAACAATTTTTCTATTTGTAGTAACAGTGACCTTGACCTTGAACTAATATGTTTGTTACATGCGCTTTGCCAACGTGTCAATATGGTGACGATTTGTGTTGAGTTATTCTTAAATCCTACAAGGGGTTCAAGATATATGGAGTGGACACGAAATATAGTCATATGACCTTTGATGTCTGTGACCTTGACCTTGAGCCGGCGCAGTTAGTTCATGGGTTCTGCACATCGCGTAGTTGATGTTAACATCTAACTCAAGTTTAATAAAAAACCTTCGAGGGGTTAAGGAGATACAGAGCGGACACGAAATACAAGGCTCAAACCTTTGACCTTGAACTGTTACCTTGAGCAAGTGTCATGGGTTCTGCACATCGTCTAGTTGAGGTCAACATCTGACCCAAGTTTCATGAAAATCCTTCGAGGAGTTTAGGAGATATGGAGCGGACACTATTTTGCCAGACAGACGGACGGACGGACGGACAGACATGGCAAAAACAATATATCTTCCCAAGACATAATTCTCCTAAAAGTACGGATTATTACGTAGGTGCCGAAAACTGTCGATGATTATGCAAGCGCGCCATCTGGTGTAATAATGCGAGTGCACGTTTCAATGGTGCGTTATGACATGCATTGTTCGTCCAACTGACATGCGTTGTTAGCTTAGATATATTATGCCTATTTCAGTATAACGTAGATATATTGGTTTATATTAACAGTTGGCTAATATGTTAAAGACGTTAAAATCATACATTTCAAGTATGACAAACGCAGTTATTGCATTTCGATCCAGTATCATTTATAGAATGTTATGATGAGGGAATGAATGACAGTCCAACAATGCAGTCAGGTTGTTCAACTGAATTTCGACCGTTTAGTCAATCATCTCTAAATATAAGTTCAGTTTAATAACAAATACAGAACACTGATATATGAAATAATGTAGAATACAACAATTCATCTCTCAGAAAGGTGTAATCGTTTCTCCAGTTTTAAGCATAGAGCATATCAAAAAGAAACATGTAATATCAGATGGACAAGTACACACGTAACAATGCAAGATGGGATGTCAGAAGGCTCAATGTAATTTTTGCATCAAAACTGTTCCATAGCATACAGGCCTGAGGGATTGTCACAATCTTGCGCTTAATAAGAGAAACTATCAACGATGTTGTTATTTGTACATAAACAATAATGCTACGGAGACATTCAAATACTATCGCATGCAACTGTCAGTTCCACAAATAATGTCAAACAGAAACAAATCTGCACCGTTGCATCATATGCTTACATGTATCTGGTAAAGAATATTTTTAAACAGAGAATGATTTGCTTGTAACAAAGAACTCGTAGATAAAAAGCTTTCAGCTTATATGATATTAACATTCAACTATGAAAATATAGTTTAAGCACTGATTTATACCCTTTACAAAATAGGATAGTACCGGTACCATTGTGACAACTAAGTTTTAAATATGTATGCTTTGTTTTCAATTCTGTTGAATAAAGGGAAAGTAATTGTAACCATCTCGATCAGAAAGTGATAACCCTTCTATACTCTGTAAGTTGTTGTTGCATTTCTATCTGTAAATGACAGAAATAAGTCAGTATAATGTATACCTTTAATTACATATTTTAAAGAGTTTTACCTGAAAGTTTACCCGCAAAAATGTTGAAATATTTTTTGTATATTTTTATTTGATTAGAACGTACGTATTATGCGATAGTGTATACTAAGCGACACTTCTTTTAGCTATCGATGCACGAAAGCTATCATGAATTTATGAAGACATTGGGTAGATACTTCCGTGTCATGAATTTCAAAATGATCGAGTGGTACAAATCATATGGCAGAGAATTTTAATTTAACGTTGAAGCCTCCGTAGACTTAACATGGGTTATTGCATTGATGCTCTTTCTTGGGAAACCCACTCTTAATTAAAATTCTGTTCAAAATGAAATGTGTACCTCCTGACCATTTTGAGATTCATTTAAGGGAAGTATCTACCTAATGTGTTCATAAATGGTAGACATGATATTTTTAGTGCATCGATAGCTAAAGTAAGCCGGGTCGGTAATTAACTAAAGGAGAAAAGGGCAGGTGGTGCGTTAGAAGTTTTGATTAGTATATAATGTAATTGTTAAAGTATACTATGCCGGCAGCGTAAACGTTGTTGCCAGATGTTTCAAATGTTTAGATACAACCCGGAAGATAACTGAAGATTTTAGACCTTTATTTCCATATGTCCATCAATCTACGTCAAACTGAAACAGTAGACATTTTATAGTTGAAATGCAGTTTACATATTCAATCGCGAAAACTGAAGTCAGCATAAAACACATCCAATTACATGTATTTATGTTATAAAGCATTATTAAACATATGGCATACATGAAATAAATGCAAATTACAATATTCGATCATATTTACATTCAATGGGCCTACATAAATGCACCTAAACTAACAAATTCAATTACTTTATCTATCACGAGGCAACGTTCCCGCGACGATTTTCCGGAACTACAAAAAAGGCGCTTTTACAAGGGACATAACTGTGCGGACTTATTATTGGGATGAGTTCGATTGTAACATGGCTTCCCAAATTAGTGAAACTAATTTCAAACGATAAAACACAATACTATTACAAACTGATCCTTAAACGCTTAAAACGTATAGGGCTCCTTGACGGGGATAACCTCGGCTTCCTGCAATAGGACTATTTTATGAATTGGACGCTCCAAGAAAACAAGAGGGCCATCTCGTTTGCCATTTGCGTTAATATGTGAAGTGGCCAAAACAACTTTCACCTTGCGCACAAGGCCATCATCTTCTTTAATCGTTTCAACGACCCGACCAAGGAGCCACTGATTACGCGGTTGATTTTCTTCAACTATTAACACGATATCTCCTTCGCAAGCGTTTCGCTTGGGAGATGTCCATTTCTTTCTTACCTGCAAATTTTGCAGAAACTCAGTTTTCCAACGATACCAGAATTGATTTATAAGATATTGTACACGCCGCCACCGTCTGCGCGAATATACATCAGTATTTTGAAAGTTTCCAGGTGGAGGCAATACTACACTTGATTTCATGGTAATCAAATGATTCAGAGTTAATGGCACAAGCGATTGCGGGTCATTAACATTTTCGACAGTAAGAGGACGACTATTAACAAATGCAGCGGCTTCATACAGAAATGTTCGCAAACTTTCGTCATCTAATTGTGTACCGTGCTTTTGAAGTAATGAAGCAATTGCATTTCTAACTGACCTAATTTGCCTTTCCCATACCCCACCCATGTGGCTTGCATGAGGAACATTCATCTTAAATTCAACTAGATCACAATTTTCCTTTAAAAGAAATTCCTTTATCCTAGCTTCATTTTATTCACCTATTGCTTCTTCGAGTTCATTATTGGCACCTACAAAATTCGTACCCCTGTCAGAACGTAACTGTCGTATAGGTCCACGAATTGAAATGAAACCTCTCAGGCAGTTTATGAAAAGTCTGTCTCAAGCGAATTAGCAGTTTCGACATGCACTGCTCTGCACAACATACATGTGAACAAGACCCCATACCTTTTAAGCTCCCTGCGTCCTTCCTTAATATGAAATGGACCAAATAGATCAACTGCGCAATATGTGAAAGGAGGAGCTGGCTCCAAACGATCAACAGGCAGGTCAGCCATTTTCTGACCTTGGGCTGAATACCTCAGTTTACGACAAGTAACACACTTGGACAGCAAAAACATTACAGCTGAACTACAACCAATGACCCAATACCCAGCTGACCTGAATGCCTTCGTGGTAAGACCTCGTCCTTGATGCGCAACCTTATAGTGAAAATGGCGTATGACCATTTCAGTCACGTGACCTTTTCTAGGAAGGATAACAGGATATTTCATGTGGTCAGGAATAACTGCCTATCGAATGCGACCTCCTACCCTTATAACACCATCTGAATCTAAAAATGGATCTAAATTGCATAAATGAGATCCACCCTTTAATGAAGCGTGTCTCACTGACAATCCCTTCCTATCATTTGGAACACCAAATGCTTGCTTTTCTTTAAGCACCTTAATTTCGTCAGAAAAATATTCTCTTTGAGTTAACTTAACAATTTCATGTTCTGCATTTTCAAGTTCATCAACCGTGACCGACTGAAAAGAAACCGGAGTTTTGATGTTCTTGGAAACCTGCTTACACCCCCCCAACAGTTTGACTGAGAAGTTTAGACTTGAACCTTAGGCACAATGCTATGGCCCTTTTTGCGCGATACCAGTCAGAGAAATATTTCAAGCGTTCAAGAACTGATGGGAACTGCTGTGGTTTACTAGAAGTCTGAAATGATTGAACTTGTTTCAATTCCGGGTCATCGGGCTTAACTGTAATATCCTAAAGGATGGCTACAGGTAATTTGGGTAACCATAGGAAATCTGGACCTTTAAACCATAACTTGCTATTCAATTCCTTGGCATAGGCGCCTCTTGAAGCAATGTCTGAAGGATTTTGTTCAGAGGCAACGTTACGCCATTGACTAGTTTCAGTCTTTTCCTTGATTTGTTGCACTCTATTAGCGACAAAAACATGGAAACGTCTGGATTCGTTGTCAATATAACCAAGGACAACTTTGCTATCAGTCCAATAGAAATGATCAACTTTGTCATAATCAAGTTCCTTTTCAAGAAAAGAAGCAGTTTTAACTGAAAGTACTGCAGCAGACAGCTCAAGACGGGGTATTGTTACAGGTTTTAACGGCACGACCCTCGACTTTCCTATCAAAAAGGAACAGTGAACCTCACCTGCTTCACTTACCATTCGAACATAAGAGCACTGACCATACCCGATAGAGCTTGCATCGGAAAAGTGATGGAACTCTACCAACTGAACCTTTCCAAAACCTTCTGGTTTCAAACATCGTTTGACCTTAATACAAGCAAGATCTTTAAGGCTTTCACACCACTTGACACATAAATCCTCTGGTAAAGGTTCATCCCAATCCAGCTTGTCAGCACACATTTGCTGCAAAATTAATTTATCCATTAACACAACAGGTGCAATAAAACCTAAAGGATCATACAGAGAACCCACTGTGGACAGAATTCCACGTCTCGTTAAGGGACGATCACGAAGGACAACACGAAACTGGAATTCATTCGATTCTATGCACCATAAAATACCCAAGGCACGTTCGATAGGCAATCTATCACAAGCCAAATCAATGTCTTTCAAATCCTTCCCACGGTCTTCAGGTTTTAAGTACTCAAGTACTTGCTTTGAATGACTAACAAATTTATGAAGCCTCAAGCCACCACGGCTACACATTAATTTGCTCTTTTCAATTAAGTCAATGGCTTCTTGGACTGATGGAAGAGATTTCAACCCATCGTCAACATAAAAGTCCCTACGTAAGAAATCTGCCACCTCACTACCGAAATCAGACTCATTATCAACAGCAATTCGCTTAAGACCAAAATTTGCGCACCCAGGGGACGATGTAGCACCAACAAGTGAACTGTCATTCTATATTCTGATGGTTTCTCACTGAAATCTTTACTGTCCCACCAAAAGAAACGGAGATAATCTCTATGTTCAGGCTTTACATTAAACTGATAAAGCATTTGCTCTACAAGGCAATTAGCTCCTTCCTAAATCTACATATAACACCTACAAGCTTATTTGTCAGATCTGGTCCTTGAAGTAAGTGAGAATTCAGGCTTTCGCCATTAACGGAAGAGCTACAATCAAAGACCACACGTATACGCTCAGGTTTCTGTGGGTGATAAACACCATGATGGGGCAGGTACCACGAATGACCACTGGTTAGAGCCAATTCAGCATCTGGAACTCGTTCAGCATACCCTTTACTGATAAGGCCTATCATAAACTCATGATAATGACTAGTAAACCTTTGGTCCTTCATAAACCGCTTCCTTAATGATTGCAAGCGATTTAGGGCTACAGATTTATTATTTGGGAGAATGAGATTAGGCTTTCTAAACGGTAGTGGCATCTCATAATGACCATCCTTGAAAATGATCCCTTGATCTAACAAAGCCAAAAAACGTTGATCTTCCTATGAGTATGCGATATCGTTGCCCTTTGGATCACAAAAATTCCTGTCCCATCAAACGCAGCACATCTAAGGACTTTATCTCCTTTACAGTTGTTCTCAAGGAAAATGAAACATGCTTCGAACCTTGACCATTGAACAACAAATGTGCAGGAACTTCTTGAGAAAGAATACGGTGACTTTAACCAATCAAGTCATTCTCATAACTATCTGGACTAACGACACCTACTACACCCCACCCTAAGTCTGTCCTTTGACCAAACGGACCATCTCCAAACGGTAAAAGAACTTCACGAGGGACCAAAGCACGAGAACAATTGTACCCTATGAGAAGCCCTATTTCACACTCATTCAAGGGCATTAACTTATCTGCAATCCCTTCTAAGTGTGACCATGATCTTGCCATCTCTGGCGTTGGAATGTGTGAGCGATTAGCTGGAATAATATTCCTACTAAAGGTTTCTGGAAGTGAAATTTGTTCTTGACTATAAACACCACGCACCAAAAGACCCTTTATTTTATGACTGCCAACAATCTTGTTTTCAGCAAACATGGTAGACAGAGCCAATTTTACCTCTGCCCCTGACAACCCAAGAGCGTCACACGTACTTTCAAGAATGAAAGTAGTGTCCGATTGAGTGTCTAACAAAGCATACACCAATCTTTCTTCATCAGGTTTGTCACAATGAGACAAATAAACTGGGACCACCATTGAACACATGCTAATGTTTGCACTGTTATTAAGGAAAGCTGTTCCTGAATGAGATTCCTTAACAACAGGGGGCGGCTTATTTACTTGGTCTCTTTGCTGGTCATTTTTTAGGGAATTATCAACATTGACTTGTTTCTTGGGTTCAATGTGTAAACATGTAGGATGGAATTTCGAACACTCATTACACTTCATTCTTTGTTTGCAGTACTTGGAGATGTGACCCAACGACAAACAACCAAAACACAAGCCTGTATCTTTAGCAAAAGACTTTCGTTCATCTAGAGTCTTTCTCAAGAACAAATTGCACAATTCTGACCTATGAGACCCTTTGCAGAAAGCACAAACAGGTTTAGTGGGAGTCTGTTTTGAGACTTGATTATCATTTGTCCCTGAAAGTAAAGAACGGCTTCTTAAGGGACCTTGTTGCTGTCTATAAGGTGCCTTATATGGCGTTTTTGTTTCCCTAGATTCGTCACTGGAACCTGTACTCCTAAGTGAAACTAGAGACGTTACAGGATCACTTGCAATTTTGGCCTCCTTGGTGACAAATTTAACAAAGTCCTTAAAGGGGGGGGATACGTGGGTGAACTCCCTTTGTTCCACCACAATTCTATTCCATCGCGTTACAAGCCACTCTGGTAATCTGGACAAAAGCTTTCGATTTTCAAAACTGTCATTTAAAACCTAAAGACTTGGAACAGACTGCCTTGCATTCAAGCACTGGCGAAGAAAATCTGCAAATTTGACTAGACCATGTGAATCCTTTGAAACAATTTTAGGCCATTTATCAAGTCTCTCCCGAAAGGTGCATGCAATGGCGAAAGGATTTCCATACCGTTCATCTAACAACTTTCTAGCATCTTCATAAGCCTCTGTGGAGGACAGGAGAAGATAACCGTCAATAACATCATTGACTGGACCAGACACATACCTTTTAAGATAGTATAGTCTTTCAGACTTGGGTATTTGTTTACCTTCAATAAGAATCTGAAAGGCAGATTTCCAAGCCGGATATTTTAAGGGATTACCTGAGAAAATCCCGGATTCTGGGGGTGGAAGTCTACTTAGTTGAAACTGTTCTGTAAAGGATTTAGCAATATCAACAACATTTTGATCTTGAACTAATGTTCCATGTGCAGTGTGTGGTATAGGATTTGGAACGCTATAGGTAAGTAATGGATCGGAAGATGTTTTGCTAGGTAAGCCAGTCGCAGGTGTCAGTACTGCACTGTATTTAGTACTACGGCAAGTGGCAGGCGTAAACTGTGAAAAGAAGTCTGCAGCCGAGGGATTTAGACCAGCTGAAACAAACCCTTTAGCTTCAGGCCATACATCTTAGTCAAATGATACAAGAGGTTTGCCAGCACTAGGTGTAGATTGACTTACAGTCAAAAGGGGGTTAGATATGTTGCTGGCAGCAAATGGTGTAAATGTACTGCTGGTGGAAACAGATGTAAATACACTGCTTATAGGAAAGGATGGGTATACACTGCTTGTAGGTACAGATGTGTTTACATTGTCTTGGACAGCGTTTCCTAAACAAGTCTCAGACTTAACATTAATATGCTCATGTTCATGAATATAATTTGCAACATACTTGTTTGTATCTACCCGTGGCAAACATAATTCATCTAATTTTGAGTCTAAGTCAATGTTGTCAGTCTGCATTGCTTCCAGCTTAGCTTCTTCAATATGCAATCTTTGCAATGTTTTAACCTTTTCTAGCTCAGCCTTAGCCCTTGCTTCTACATCAATATATCTCAACTTAGCCTTCAATGCAGCCGCCTTAATCAAAGAATCCGACTTATGTGACATATTACTATGTTTAGACGCACGACTGATTTAACTATGCGAAGAAATTTGCGAAACAGAATCATCAGAGGATAATTCAAGAATTCTGGCTGAAACTGTTTGTAACAGCTGTAGATTTTCGCTTTCAATAGACTCCATTCTAGAAACCAAAAGAGGATCACTGTCTGCCAGATCAGTTAATGAATTTAACCTGTCGTAATTTTCAATAATACCCTCGAAACTTTGTCGGAGTCTATCCCTAGCATTTCTTAACAGCGACAAGTCTTAGCTGTCGGACAACAATGTCGAAATGTCATTAAAATGTGCACGCTACTCCGAGAGCGCTGACCTAAACCTTTTCTTATCTTGAGTGATACGTCATTCAAGGCCTTTTGCTGTTAATTTAATTTCACGCGTTGACTTACTAATGGCACCCTCGCAGGTGTCTATTTTTGCAATTACAGTACTTTCGGCCGAGCCCGAAAGATCTTCATCTAAAGTATCTTGCTGCACAACTGACTCGTCTTCCTCATCCATGTTAAACGGAAATTTCAAAACTATTAATTCTAAAATTAATTTAACTGTTCAGTGCGGTAGTGCAAAAATGCATGTAAGGCTGAGCTGCCTCTACTGAAGTTACAGAACTAAGCCTTAATATGTAGTACAAATAAAAAATTACCTCACCTAGAAAAACAGTGAGACAAACCCTATACAATGAGTCACAACTAACATTTCAATAATTGATAAGTTTGAAATACATGTACCAACAAATGTAGCAATAATC
Organism: Saxidomus purpurata; assembly: GCA_022818135.1. NCBI lineage: Eukaryota > Metazoa > Mollusca > Bivalvia > Venerida > Veneridae > Saxidomus > Saxidomus purpurata. The sequence goes on from JAFMSR010000005.1 coordinate 46,388,798, forward strand.
ACTGAATACAGCCTAATGTCTATTAGCATTAATATGTTTGACAGATTTTTACAAAGTACTAAAACACTGTTAATTGTGACTAAGCGACATGTAACCGAGCATGGCTGGGCATTCCCTGCCTATGCATATGTTCTTGCACAACAGTTTATACACGATCCTTCATCTCCAAAAAATTGAGCCTTGGAAGCTTTAGAAGTGTTTCCTTTGCGTAATTAATCTAGATGCCAACCAATAGCGAGATGAAATTAATTGAATCCGCTGCTTCTCGTTCTTTCCCTTTATATTTCGAATTAGGTCCTGTTCGATCTGCACCGAATATGATCCCACACTGTTGAGCTCTCGTATCATTTATTCAATGAAGATGTTGATCTATCTTCCATTCCAAAGATCTCACATAAGTGTTGAGCTCTCTTATCATTAACTCACTGAATAAGCCTCTTGAAACTGTTGAAACACTGATCACAAGATATTTTCATTTTTTAAAGATTATAACTCATGTGGAATTTCCATATAACAAATACTGATGCAGTCCACTTGTCGTTTGGGATTCGTAATCTAATGACCGGACGAATTGACCTTGAAGTTTGACTATGCCGGCAGCGTAAACGTTGTTGCCAGATGTTTCAAATGTTTAGATACAACCCGGAAGATAACTGAAGATTTTAGACCTTTATTTCCCTATGTCCATCAATCTACGTCAAACTGAAACAGTAGACATTTTATAGTTGAAATGCAGTTTACATATTCAATCGCGAAAACTGAAGTCAGCATAAAACACATCCAATTACATGTATTTATGTTATAAAGCATTATTAAACATATGGCATACATGAAATAAATGCAAATTGCAATATTCGATCATATTTACCTTCAATGGGCCTACATAAATGCACCTAAACTAACAAATTCAATTACTTTATCCATCACGAGGCAACGTTCCCGCGACGATTTTCCGGAACTACAAAATAGGCGCTTTTACAAAGGGACATAACTGTGCGGACTTTTTTTCGGGACGAGTTCGACTGCTATTACCGTAACATATACCATTTTAACGCTGTTTACGCTAAGACAATATAAAATTACTATATCGACATAATAATTGACATATGGCATTCAAGAATAACACAAGCAAACGAACATAAATGTGTGTCAAGTAAACACTTACCCACAATTTGTAAACCATACATTTGTATATAAATGAATCAAACAAATTGATGATAAATATGAAAATCAAATGAAACTAAGCTTGTAGTGTGTAAACTATATACTTTTGCTATAATTTGATATCATTATGGTAAAGTCCATGATCTACAGACTTCTGCTGTTTCAGCATTATAGCTTGTGAATATGAATATAGCTGACGACAAAAAATTGCAAAATGTTTACCCCTAAACATCTATGCTACAGAAGGATACAGACCGAAGTGATAAAATGTATCCCTGTCTTACAGAAAATGATGTAGATGTTAATAACAAGTTTTATGTCTTATTTCTTTTTCAGGCTGCAGCAAGAGGGAACCTTGGGGAATTTCAACGCTTATATGAAAATGATCGTAACAGATTGAATACTAAGGATGCCAAGGGTTGTACTGCTACTCACAAGGCTTCCGAGTCGGGACGCGTCAATATACTTACTTTTATATGTGAAAATGGCGGAGGTAAATTACATTTTAATTCAAATTATCCAACTTAACTTCTCTGGCTCTATTTAAACGATCATGAATTACCATTCGAGTAAGACATATTTCAAAAGTACGTGATTAAAAGGTTTAAGAGAAACCCTGATCATGCATATATTCATCTAAGTTATAAATGTTTCAGTAACTAGTGGCATCACATAACATATGAAGTAGATATGTCTATAGGCGACAATGACTTATAGTTTGTTCAACTTTTTGTTCTCGTTTAGATTTAAATGTTACCGATAACCATGGGAATACACCTCTACATGTAGCTGTAAAGAACAATCAACCAGTTTCTATCACATACCTACTGGACAATGGGGGAGACAGCACCATATTGAATAACGACCAGTTAGCTCCAATACATCTTGCAGTTGACATCAATGCCAAGAAAGCTCTCAAGGTGTGTACACCAATTTGAAGTTTGCGTCTGTGAGGGAAGAAATGGTCTTACTATTGAATTAATATTTATTAACATTATGATAAAACGTTTCGATTAATGTACAAGACGGCTTACCGTAGTTTTACTGCACTGTATTGAAAAAAACATATTTTAGACATAATATGCAACTGAAATCCCAATCTTTTCTTTAAATGGTAAGCCAAAAGATGTGAAAATGCATTTATGTTTTGTGTTTTACAGGCTTTGCTCAGCCATGATAAAGTTGACCCAAACTTAAAAGGTGAAAATGGTATGCTGCCCCTGCATTACTGCGCGTGCGCAGACAAAGACGAATGTGCCATCATGCTTGTAAGTCAGTTTTTGGAACGAGTAGAATTTCAAAATGTATCTGAATGAGCTATGTGAAGAAAAAGACAATCTTTGGTGAATGAATACTGTATATATGAAATGTAGCACATTCTATGCTTCCTTACATATACGGTTTATCTTTCCTTTGAGAATGTTATAGTCGCCGATTTGTCCATCCATCTGTCTGTCTGTCTGTCTGTCTGTCAGTCCGGTTACTTCTTGTCCAGAGCATAACTCGAAATGTTTTTAAGGTATTTGATTGATATTTCACTGTTTATAGAAGTGAGGTGACAAATAACCACAACTCTAGCTTACGTCATTTTTAATTATCTCCCTTTCATTAGAAAAGCTTGTCTGGAGCACAACTTGAAAATTATGTAAGGGATCGACTAGGTACTTACCACATTGATAGAGGTCATTGAGTTGAAGTGCAGTGATAAAGAGCCATAATCCTAGCCTTACCCTTTTTTAAATTATATCCCTTCATGTAATATGCTTGTCCGGAACATAACTTAAAAATGCAGGGGATCGCGTTGATTTCACACAATGATAGAGAAGCGGCGACTAAGAACCATAACTCTAGCTAATCTCATGTTTGAAATACCTCCCTTTATCGTGTGAAATTGATATTTAGCGAAATGAAAGAGGATATAAATGGAAATATAACGTTCATGTCTGGGCCTATGTTTGAAGAACGTCGCTTTATCAGTCTTATATTACTATTTTCATATAAATGAATTGAGACTTGACAAGGATAGAATATGCGTGCTGTTCACATATGCGTCGGAGAACAGCCATCGGTGTTTCTCTTGTTAATGTTTGCAAGTCAAGTTTCTTTACAGATACATTATAAGACATTTATGATACCTACCTTTTTGTGACATGTCTTTTCAGACTGACTGCTAAATACTTGCGCGAATTTGTTCATTCATCTTTCTTTTGAGTTACATCAATATGTTATAATACTTTTTTCCCAATCCATTGTCTTGCTTTTTACTGAGATTTGCAGTTGATTTATTTGTATCGCATCGTTCAAATAGCATTTTAACTTTTATGAGACGGTCCCTCCAATATTTCGCTGTCCTGCAGGGCTGTCAGGACCTAGTGCCTGTAAGTGACACACGCGAGTATGCATCCTCTTTCGATCACAAATAGGAGATCAACAATCGATGCTTGAATATGTTAATGGGCTTTTACGGTAGTGTATGAAGCTAGTTTGTGTCCTAGGTATTGTTATTTAAGGTGATAATTTTACATTTGTAACCAGTCCTACATGTGTCAAAACAAAATCATAATCATATAGTATAACAAGTTAAACAATATGATAATAGTTACATTGATATAAAGCTAACACTTAATATGTACTATGTTATAGCTTGAAAATGGAGCGAAACCATGTATTAAGTGTGACAACGGATTTTTCCCAATCAACCTTGCAGGAAAGTGTGCATCTGCAAAAACACTGGAAGTACTCATCAAACATGGTACGTCAACCGCAGTTTCTTCTAAATGTAAAGGGTCGAAATATGCGTAATTGAATGAACGTTTTCTACAGTGATCTTAATTAACAGATGGGTGCTCGAGGCATAATACTGTGCTCAATCAAGTTTATCCAAACTCTATGTTTACGAATATGTAAATTGGATTAGCTCGTCGTATTTATCATAGTTATACGCACTTCATGTAACCATTATTCTAATTGCAGTTGAATCACTGGGTTATAAAAGGGAAGATGTGCTAAGCTTTTCAGACAAAGAGAACAATATGCCACTGCACTGTGCTGTAAACAGTGGAGACCTAAAGGTAAATAAAGAGAACAATATGCCAGTACACTGTGCTGTAAACAGTGGAGACTTATAGGTAAACCAAGAGAGCAATATGCCACAGCACTGTGCTGTAAATAGTGGAGACTTAAAGGTAAACAAAGAGAACAATATAACACTGCCCTGTGTTGTAAACAGTGGAGACCTATAGGTAAACAAAGAGAGCAATATGTCACAGCACTGTGCTGTAAATAGTGGTGACTTAAAGGTAAACAAAGAGAACAATATAACACTGCCCTGTGCTGTAAACAGTAGAAACTTAAAAATAAACAAAGAGAACAATATGCTACAGCACTGTGCTGTAAACAGCGGAGACTTAAAGGTAAATAAAGAGAACAATCTGCCTCTGAACTGTGCTGTAAACAGTAAAGACTTAAAGTTAAATTAAATATAACAATATGCCACTACAGTATGCTGTTAACAGTGGCAACTTAAAGGTAAATAACGCAGAAACCCTTTTAATGTTGCAGTTTGCTGTGGTAATTGAAGCAATTTACCGGATAATAGTGAAGTTAACAGAGGAGTTCAACAGGCAAAAAAGTCAAAATACATGCACATAGGTCATCCAAGAATAACTGACCTAATCATATAGCCATTTTACTGAGACTACTCTAATTTATTTTCTCATTTTGCTTTAAACTTCAAAACAGACAAGTATTTAATATTTACAAATTTTCAAATATCTGAAATGTTCATACTGCTTTTTAAATACATGTATTGTAAAAGTTTCCCAGACGATGGAAAAATGTCATGCGCAGATAAGATAACAACATTCTTAAACCTACTCAAGATATATTTTGGAACATAAACAATAATAATTTCTCGTGTCGTTAAAAACAAACTGGTAAAATGTCATTTTGATTTCCTCTGTCCTGTTAAAATGTTATAAAAAACTGTAAAAGTAGTTTTTTAGTGGCTGTTATATTTAGCAGCATTCCCTTTGTAAGCTAGTATGAATAAACAACTCAAAGTTTTCAAGTTTATTTACAAAAAGCCATGAGTCCCACATCATATGGGCAGCATCGGCAAAACATACATAATATACATGCAAAAATAAGCCACAACGACTAAATGGAAACGGCTACAATAACACATTCTGTTGTTCTATTAAGAAAACAGTAGATCTAGTCACAAAGAGAAGAAACCAAAGAGAAAAATTGTACGTGAAGTTGGCAGTAGCAGTAGCTGGCAGTAGCAGTAGCAAAATCGTGAAGTAGGCAGTAGCAGTAGATGGCAGTAGCAGTAGCAAAATCGTAAAGTTGGCAGTAGCAGTAGCTGGCAGTAGCAGTAGCAAAAACGTAAAGTTGGCAGTAGCAGTAGTTGGCAGTAGCAGTAGCAAAAACGTGAAGTTGGCAGTAGCAGTAGCTGGCAGTAGCAGTAGCAAAATCGTGAAGTTGGCAGTAGCAGTAGATGGCAGTAGCAGTAGCAAAATCGTGAAGTTGGCAGTAGCAGCAGCTGGCAGTAGCAGTAGCAAAAACGTAAAGTTGGCAACTTCCTACTCATAGAGAAAAATACACAGATCAGCGTGTTTTTTTTAATTATTTGGTATAGGTACATGTATTACAATATATACTTCTCGATATCAAGATATGGCTTTGATACAAAACAATCTTGGCATGAGGAAATACTCAGGACTTTTCATTTTTAAATATATGTATATATTGTAGTTAGAAAGGAATGCCAATGACGGTTTGTGGCAGTATTAAAGAGTACGCGTGTTTACTGTTGTTACAGCTGAATTAAATATTATTTAAACTGGGTATAGCAAAGATGTTTCCTATTTTACAAGGCAAATTGAAAATAATAATGGATTAGTGCAAACAGTTTCATAGTAAAGAAATACTGGATAGATTTAAATTTAAAATAAATGAAATCGTTTCTAACAATGTTCATTACAAAATGGTTTCTGTTATTCAGCACCTTTCATGGTTGAGTTCATCAATGTAAAAAACTGTGATAGATTCTACACAATGTACGAATAGTTACATGAATCAGATCTTAAGTTATAACTCTATTCTTCCAATTTATCAAAGGTTAAAAATCCTTTTGTTCGGGAGAAAACTGTGACTGTTCTAATGTATAATATCCGTAGTTTTGAGACCTTGCTGCACCCCTACCCCTCCCTGCATGGCCATAATGTTTCATTATTGAACAGTAGCCAATAATATGAAAGAATCAAGGAAATAAAACAATCCTTTGAGTTGTAGAAAACATCAAATATTGTCACAGAAGATATAAAGCAGAATCAACTTCATTTTTTTTACTTTCAGGCGGTGACAGTATGTTTGTCGGCAGGTGCGCCAGTCGATGCAAAACAGGTAAGTGCGTGGTGTATTACTGAAGAATATCATCAATACGATGTCCTTCATTATTTTGCAAAGCATAAAGAATAATAACTTTGAATTCATCACGCGATTGGTTTCATCAGTGAAAATGTTCTTTTAATTTTCTGAACCGTGTAAATAAACTTAAGCCCGAGCGTCCTGGAGGTGCTCTACTGATGCTGATTATTCGCAAACAAATCAATGTCTGTTTTGTGGTCTATCTCTCTTTGCTTGAAATGGTCTGAATTCTAGTGGTGGAGGATCTTCATACCTGACTTGTCTGTTTACCTTTAGCAAAATCAATAAGGTCATTGTTTTATCTGTCAATCTGAACAATTGATTCATGCCGCAGCATCTGCCCAGATTAACGCTTCAAGTAATGCAGTGCTTTAAGCCTACCGGTGCCTTTTCAAATAGTAATCATTTTCAAATCGTAATCATTTCTGAAACATTTAAATGAATGGTCTTATATCTTCAGTAAATAGCAAAATTTCTGTTGTATTAATAGGAAGACAGCTCGACACCTCTGCACTTTGCCTGTGCACAGGGAAGCATTGATATGGTTAAACTGATGCAAGAAATGCAGCCAGAAAGATTCAGTCAGGCGATACAGACACTCGATGTTCTAAAGATGACACCGTTACACAGAGCTGCACTGTTTGATCACGTGGTTGTCGTGGAATTTCTGGCAAAGCATGTAAGAGTTTACCAAGTATAGTTGAACTTAATTGCTTGACAAATAACGCATTTCAGTAAGATTAAAATTGTACAAAAAACCTTAGTCAGTCTATTTTGGTTAATGATATTTTACTCCAAGAACCATAATGATAAAAGTAGATCTTTTACTGTTGTTTGTCCTATTTATTTTAATGTTGATGTAATGGCTTAACCTTTTGTACATGTTTAAGGTATTGTTGTCTTTTTTAACATGTTGACATGAATTGGTACATTTTGTGAAGACATCATTAATACAAAATATCATAAGGATATTTTCGTTCAACCTATTCTGGTATTCTCAGGACATATGCTTTCCCGATTGTTACACTCATTATTATTTTTCTTTTAATAAGGACAATACTGTTTTAGACAATGTTACATTGGACTACGGAGCATCATCAAAATATTTCTGTTGTACATATAGGACTCGGACATCAACGCTCCAGATGCAAATGAGCGAACACCATTGCTCCTAGCCTCTTCTAAAGGTGGTTGGAGGACGGTAAATTTTCTTCTGAAGCAGGGCGCTGATATCACCCTTAGAGACAAGGAAAACAGAAACTTTTTACATCTGGCAATCAAATATGGAGTGCCTATTGACAGTTTTGGATGTGAAGTGATAAAGGTATTTGTATACTTATCACTTATTCAACACTTGAAATACTTCTATGCCATATTGTGGTCACATGCTATTTTACAAAATCACTTATGTTGACACATTTATTATATCATTTTCTCAAGATATGTACTTGAGTATTGTGCTTGTCTTTTGTCAACATAATTGAAATTTTAGCAAAGATTTCAGAATAACTATTTAAATAAAACTTTTAAATGAAGTACCATCGAAATAGTTATTAATTTTAAGAAAATTTGTTATCTTAGATATAGCGTTGTAAATGACAATCATATTTATTTTGTATTTATATGTATTAAGTACATGTAATCATAGACTAGTTACTAGTCTGATAAAAAATTTGTTTTTTCAATATACTATATTTCATGCACTATTTCTAGTCTATTTTATATGATTTTGCTTTGTACACTGGGGCAGTTTTATCACCTGAAATCGGCTGGCTCTAGAACAAAACAGTGAAATATTAATTAGTAAAAGGGATATTTCAGGGCGTGGTACCAGGCTAATGTAATCATTACCAGGACAGATCGATATCATTTTTTAAAGTTTTTTTCTGTATACACGTTTTTGCAAAGATGTACTGGATCAATATCAGATTGATGGAACAAAACCTATGAAAGTGTTCAATATATAAAAAGTGAGTTCAGTAAATACGCCGATCATCAAAAGAAAAATTCATAAGTCACGCTGTATTTGAGCTTTTCCACAGATATTAGATTTAAAGAAATGCATGCATAACATAAAATGTTCTGTTACGGTAATAATGAAAACGTTGATGCTACTGGATTTAACTACTGGATAATATACAAGTAGAACCAATGCCTATATATAAGCTGTAGAAAGTTACTTTATATATGAAATATATATTTTAAGAACCTGAAAAACTTGTTGAATGAGCGGGACAACTTTGGATGCACACCACTGCACTATGCATCGAAAGAAGGTCACTTGGTCGCCATTGATGATCTCATTAAACTCGGGGCAACAATCAACCTTAAAGACAATGATAAGAAATCACCGCTGCACTTTGCAGCTAAGTATGTATAACATGGCGATTATATACATTTACTATGTTTTCTACATAATTGTGAATTAGTTTTTAGACATTTCGACTAAATATGCTTCGTCACAATCACATGGATAATTGATGTTGAAACAATTAGTACCGTACTTTAATGTTTCTCAGTCTTTGTTTATACACACTGGATTAGATTTGAAACTGACATTTGTGTGAAAATTTAAGTCGGTGGTAGTGTGTGCATTAATATCTTTAATTCTACACTGCCTCGTCTTCTATGCATAAGAAACTTAAACAGTATTTAAAAACAAAGTTGGTTTTACTAGACATTTATAAGTTAATCCGAATCCAATGTTGAGGTTCTAATCGGACAAACTGACACTGTTTCGGAGGGGTCATCTCAAACAAATTTTTATCTTGGACGTACTTTATTTCTGATCTTGTCTAGATGACAATATCAAAATTTTCTCTTTTTTATTAAGTCTATACTTAACACATATTCATGATAAAAGAAACTCTAAACTTTGGTTTGTATACATTAGTTAAACTGCCTCTACTTTTACAGTTTATGTAGTTAACACATCCTTAATAAAATTACTATAAAAGAAAATGTATTGGTTCTAGTTAATAACTGATGTAAGTTATGAATATCAATAACAAATAGTAAAAATGACACAATTGTGCAGTCACTTTTGTGAGAGACTTTAGACGGTATGTGAAGTTTGAACGTTTATAGATGATACTGCTCATGTCAGGGGCAGAGCAGTCAATGCACTCTACATGTTTAAAGTTGTAGATAGTAAGTAACCACTCTATATTTATGTCGCCGGACGTTATCGTCCAAAATCACGCAAAAATAGGCTTAAGGCCGTAAAAGTCATGTAGACCGACTAATTGTACACAGACATATTTTGCGTTGCGTTCGCTACCTGTGTAAAATCTGCGATTTTTAGATCATCCTTTCTTCGTTATTATACGCATACATTCTTGAAATAAAATTTAACTGAACTCCTTATTAAAATAAAAGTACTGCGCTCTATACGATAAAGTCACAGTCAAAAGAAATTGTTATTATTTAACCAGTACGCGGCCATCTCCACTCACTGTGGGCTCGGTTTTTGAGAATTGTCATTAATGATTCTGTTAGAGTAATTTTATTTAAATAAAAATATTTCGTTTTAATATAGAACGCAATATTAAACAGTCGTGACCAATAATCAATCGAACTTATAACTGTTTTAAAACAAGGTCATGAATCGGAACTATGACCTTGGTGAAAAAACAAGCGAGCAAATATATTTTTGCGCAACAGAATACATGCGCCCAAATGCTCATAATACGGTACATTCCAAAACTTTTCGCGAAATGTCAGCTTCGTGTTAAATATGTGGAGAACATTTTAAAAAAGCATAATCTTTATAAAGGGCTTCAAATATCACTGCCCATGAAATGATAGCAGTCTGGCTTATTCAGGCTTTCATGTTTTATTTGCTTGTTGGATTTATTCACATGTATGTTCAGAATTTGAGTTTGTTTGCTGAGCAGTTTAATATCAGCAATAGAAACGTATGTGTTTCAGACCGGAAAGACAGCAATGTAGAGGACGCGAAGTAAGTTTAAGATATATTTTAAAAACTCTAAAAAGGGATGTGTCCGCCTACTGGTAGCATCAACGTTCTCTTCCGGTCTATGTGAAGAAGAATGTATGGGACATACTGCAGAGACAGACACGTGCAAGGTCTGTCGAGCCACAGACAGATGAGGATAATACAATTGCAAATTTAGGAACAGACTAGAATTTCTGGAATGTCAGCAGTTATACCGGCATTTTCTGCAGTTTCAAGCCTAAACTTATCTACCCTTCTTAGGCACTTGGTGAGCTCGGGTGGTATAAAGATTCGATTATGTATAGCATAATTGCTTGAAAAAAACTCGTACTCCAAACATAGCTTTGGAAAGCTAACTTACTTTTTTAAAGTGATTTCACAAATTTATTTCTGGCTATTGTAAATGAGTACATTGTGCATTTTCTGTAGTAGACAGTTTAAGGTTATTTTCATGAATATAGGCCTATTTTGTACTTTAAATGAAAGATGTATAAGATTTTAAGCAATATCGCCTAAGTACGTCGGATTTGTATGTCCGGTGTTGTAAGTTCTTTTTTCTAATTCATTGTTTTGAGAAGCCCCTCTAAAATATGGCAAAGTAGCAATCGACAACGGATTCGGATTAACGTATAAATGTCTACTTAAAAGATGTGAATGCCTTTGGTAATCGTTATGAGTACACAGTATACGAAATGTTTGCTTAATTATATGACTGTACAGACAACACAAAAGGAAACCGTTTGAAAATGACCAAATAAGACAATAGCACAGTACACGGTGACTGGCATATCTTAAATGGGAAAGGGAAAGTTTGGTTCACTACATCAGTTAATCTGTTTCCACAAATTGTATTTATATAATGAGTTAATGTTTTTCGATATAATGATAACAACTTGTGTCTTTGTCTAATATTATTGCAAAATTATTTTTAGAATTTTCAACTGCTTGGCGTGATAATATCAATGTCATTTTAGCTAACCTGAGCCACTGGCACAGGTCGAGCTTTTATGATAGATGAATGTATGTCCGTCATCCGTCATACCACGATTAGTTCGATAACACTGTAGTATCAATATTTCTAAGTAAAGTTCGATTATGGGATAGATCTAATATATTGCTCATAATGGAGCAAAACGTGCCATATTTGGCATTGTTAACACTCATGAATGTACATTCTTTGGACAGTAATTACCAACTGTAAATAGAATGTACATGACTACAAGATCTCGATCAAGGTCGATTATTGATACAGTGTTTACAGAGTTTTTATCCCTGATACAGTTTGGAAACTACATTTCATAAGTAATATCATTAGTAAACATAGAGAAAGAGTGTATGGTCAGATGAGTGGTTGAGTTTGATTATAGGCCTAATTAGAGTAGAAATTGGACCAAATCTTTATAAAATCTGCTGTTTTTCAAATTTGTGTTATAAAGAATTGTGTAAATAAATACTTTAAAAAACGTTTGTCAAAAATCGTAAGGCCAATAGCTTAGATATTTCGTTTGAAACATTTGCAGTAGCCCGCTATTTATACCCCTAAAGTCAAAATTGGTCCCACCCCGGGGACACTGTTTATAAAAAACATATGTAAGGATATACTTTACTAATCTTTTGTTCAAAACGATAAGGTCAAAATCTTTAATTTGATGCGATTTGCCTCCATTGTTGCAGTCAAGCTAATGGACCATAATTAGGCTTTATTTTACATGTTTGTTTTCTTCAGAGAGTTCAAAGTAATTAATTATACATAGATTCTACAGCTTACATTTCTATATCGGAAAGTGCAATTATACTCAAGTGAGCGATATAGGCCCATTGTGGCCCTCTTGTTTTATTTCCCTTTGTGATAATTATTGCATTTAAGGCAATAATGCGATTTTCAAGGTTCCAACTGTTGCATTGATAAAATGTCAAAATTATTCATAACTTTAGTGCCGAAAGTAATTTAAGACTTGAGACTTTCAGTTCACTTTCAAGTCCTTATTTCCTGATAGGGCTTGAAAAAAATCTTTACTAAAAAGGGGAAGCTCATGAAATATTAATAGATTAAATATTGCACAAACTTAAGTGATTAACTGATTGATTTATTCCGCCTGTACAGAACTTTACTTCTATTCTACTGTTTCAGGTACGGGCGATATAACACATGTAGAAGACTGCTGGACAGTACAATGGGACCAAACATTATTAATGAAACAGATGGCGATGGTCTTTCTACACTGCATATAGCTGCACAAAATGGTCACACGAAGATAATCACCCTACTCATGCAGAAAGGGGCATACGTCACAAGGTGTTTATCAGTACAATGTTGAGCAAGGAGATGTAATCGTGTAAAACTTTAAGAGTATCCTTTTCGTTTTTGTCACACAATTAAAATTTTAAGTATAATGTTTTGTTGTAGATATTCACATTGGATAAACACTTTCATTTTTCTTTCCAACATTATCAAAATTTAGTAACAATGCTTAAGCTATCAAAATACTGAAATTATTCGAAAGCATTTAATTTCAGGGACAACATGGACAATTCTCCACTTCATTTGGCTGCTGCTAACGGATACACCAGAAGCATGAAGCTGCTACTGACAGTCTATCCAAATTTACTTGACTGTTGTAATAAAGACAAGGTTTTTTAAATTTGAAATTCTTTTAAATTAGAAACAATCACTATACGCATTCATTCATTCATTCAAGCGTTTGTTGTATAAATGTTATTTCTTTTCAGAAGGCCACATTGTAAATAAGTCAAATGTTTTGTACATTTACTTAATGTGTTTACCTTCTATAATAAAGATTTTATTATTATTATTATTATTATTATGTTGTTGCTTTAATTAATGGGATTCACGTGTGTATATTGTATTAAGAGAAGTTAGCGGTTTACAAGTTGCAAGTCAACTAGTTACCTGCATTTTGTGTCAGCAATTACCTCACCTCGGATTATATATCTTTTATTGCCATTTGCTTTTGTGGTACATTCCAGCCTTGTTTCTTTTGTAGATTATTTTGCTCATAACTTACTACATTTCCTTTTAATTGTTTGCAGTTGTTGATGTTGATCTTGTAATAGTTTTGCTATGTCGGATAAGGTTGAGTGCATTTGTTTGCGCGTGCTGTGTTAAGTGCTTTCCGGGTTTCATTATTATGTTTAGCCGCTATACATGTTTAAATAGTATTGTTCTTTAAAAACTTGAACTATGGTGACCCTAAGTATCCCATCTATCTTCTTTATCCCTGGTTTCATTTTCTTTTAACAATTACTTTTAGGACAGTGCCCTGCACTTGGCATCTAGAAAAAGTCATCCATCTGCTGTTGAACTGCTAATGACAGTCGGGGCAGAGTTCACACACAATCAAGCCGGCGACACTTTCATTGATATAGCTATCAGGGAGAGGCATTTAGAAGTGGCTTATGCAGTTATAAGACACGAAAGGTAAATACTGATCTTAAATTCTCTGAACAGGTCAAAATATAGTGTTATTTAAGTTGAAAAGAAATTTTCTTGTTTCAGTTAGCTTAACTATAACTGAAATGCTTATATGTATGTTAGATTACCACATGTATAGAAACTAACAACTAAGTGCAATTTCATTTGGTCTTTATGACAGCATCTGACCACATGGCACTAAATAATTTTAATTTTTTGAAGGTGGGAGGAGGTGATGGAACTGTGTTCCAAAGAATTTAGTACACCAATGAATGGACTTGTCCAATCTTTACCCGATGCGTGTATGGTAAGTTCAAAAGTTCTACTTATCCCTTCTTGTAACCTTTCTCTATGTCATCATTATAATTATTCTTATCCCAAAATATAGCAGTAGCAGCAGCAGCAACAGCAACAGCAATAACAACAACAGCTGTCTCCTGTTCGGTTATAAGCTAGGTCGCAAAACATGTTAAGAAAAACAAAACGAACAAAATTAAACAGTAACGTCTTGGCTTCAATTATAATCTACACAAGATTGATATGCTTTTTCACAATGCCGTGAACAATGGAAAGAGATACATTTTCTTGACTTTCAATTAATTATAATAGGGAGTGTAGATTCTCCGCATGTGTAGCTTAAGTCAATGTTATCTTATGAAATATTAGATTTATTTTTGTAGGTTAAAAGTCTGACTTCTTGTCGAGAATATGTGTTAAAGGGGCACTCCCTACATCTGGCAGATTACATTTTCAAAACATAAATAATATGTTCAATGAACGTAAAATGATAAATCAATGCAATTTTAAAGAACAATGAAAAATGCATTTTAGCATGCATAATCAAGATAGAGACCTTACGTAATAAAGCGCTTGTTCAAAAACAACAACAACAACAACATTACATAGATTATTTAATGTTTAACGGTAATGCATCATATTTTAAAACGCTAATTTACCGATAATGTCTGGAATGTAAATCTTAAACTTTTAGGTTAAGTAATAATACTTGCAAATATTCTATAATTTACTTTTGAAGTTATTAAATTGGACATCAGTTTTAGGGTGTGTCTCTTTAACGAGCAAAACATAAAACTGTATCGTACCTTGACTTAATGAGGGCTCTAAAACATAGTGTTGCCTGAAGGTAGTCAGATCATATCGAATATTGTCTAAGTTGGAAAGGAATCATACAAACACTTGATATAGCTTATCAGATAGAAGCATGTTTTGTGAGTGAAGGATTTAAGCCACAACTCATTTGTGCTATACGGTCAAGAGCTTAGAAAATACTTAAAACAAATCACGTTATGCATACATTCAGTTGTATTTATAAAGGTGCATAACGTGTGTGGTGCTTTTTCTACTACATTGTACAACAACACACCGATCGTTTAGGTTTTTCAGAAAGATATTTACTGGCATTTTGAGTAACTGAAGAGTTAAAGAGAGATATTTATAACGCACTTACATACTGTATATATATGTCTCGAACAAGACATTATTCTTGCTTAACTTGATGTTACCACCAAGTCTATGAAATAAATGGAATTACGTCCTTATATAATGAACCAAAAGAGAGCAGGAGACAGGTATATATTTGAAACTCTTTTCCCGGCAGTTTACATGTTTTATATAATGTTCTGTAACAACGTATATTGTGATACATTTTTTGACCTTGTCAATAATAATTTGTAATTGCGTTTTTATGCAAAACCATACCTCGCAGAGGTTTGAAATATCTGTTTTAATTTAACACTTTAAACACACACAATGTACGTTTTATTAACATTTTATGTTTGTCTTCGTTTCGAAGGTGACACAATATTTAGAAAAAAACAATAGTTCTGTCTTTTTTTTGGCTGTTCAAGTTTTCATTATTAAAGTAATGTAGTACACTAATGTCAAATCCATACAAAAGACATTTACTTTACTTATCCCCGTATAACATATAACCCCCTTGAGATAGGGACAACATATGCGAAGCCTTTAAAATGTACGTTACAGTCTAAATCTGATGGATTATAGCGAAATTGATGTTAAGGAAAAAGTAATTCTACAAAGATTAGAAAATGATTTTCAGTTATTTAGGTCATCAAAACTGAATTTTGAAAACGAACGAATCCTTTATCATCATACAGTTTGTCTCTCAATACAATGCCATGCAGGTTTATAACATAAAAACTGACTGCTTTCAAGTTGTATTAAATGCAAGTTTTTACGAACAAGGATTTAGATTGCAAACAGTGTTGTAGATACGCTTGCCTTTCCCAAAAAGGCACCGGTAGTAGGTTGTACCAAAAACTTAGAAAGTAATCCAGCAACTGATAAATGTAATCTCAATTCTCAAAGAATGTTTTTCGTATTGCATAGGCTGCTCTTGACAGATGTAAAACATTCTCCAAACATGATCGGCGTAGTACTGAGTTTTCCGTAAGTAGTTTTCAGATATAAACTTGTAGTTCGTTTGTTTTTAAAACTGATAGTGATACAAATATTATGTTCTACATATGCTCATTCCAGTAGGCATTTTTTAATTAATTTACAAAGCATTTTGTTAAACGTTAAACTTGTTTTGTGTGATTTACTTTTTAACCACAGCAACTCTACTTTTGGTATTTTTTATTCTGCTTCAAGGTTCACTACAATTTCAAGTACCTGCAATGTCCATTACGCTTTGTTAAAGGAAAAGGCAAAGTGCTCAAAGACTATATCCCAATGCTTGCCTTAAATGTAAGTACAAAACATCTGCTTTCTTTTCAGAAACGTTGACAATAACAAAAGCAACACTGTTCAATATACTATTAATTTGTTGATTCATATTGATCTCCTTTGTTGTTGAAATAGCTATTAATTTTGAATAACAGGATGTTGATATACACTAATACTTTGAGCTTAACTCATATAACATGATCAAAGATAAGTGGAAACAGAAACTATTTTGATATTTGCTTATTGTTTGTTTGAAAAAAAAGCTCAGACCTATTGTTAATTATAAGTTCTGTACATTAAAATGAATTACTTTAGAATTGACATGATGCTCGTCAAGATCTATAGAATAGTAACAAAGTACCAACATAAAAACATTCACTATTCTGTATGTGCATAGATTAAGTTAATTTTCGTTACCCTTTTTCAGACTATGGTCCGACATGGTCGGGTCCAGTGTTTGTCTCATCCAGTCAGTGATGCTTTCCTGAGAATGAAATGGTATGCATACTTACTGTGCTTTTAGCCTGATGAAAAACAAATGACACTCTAAGACTTAACATGCATTTAATTATTAGAGCCACGATAAGTAGTCTGTCAAGCCAAACCGTTCCATGAACGTTATTGTCGTGCAGTTCGTCAATATATATGGAAATGTTCCTGTTTCTGCGTACTATTCTTAGCCAAATACTTCATACTCTGTTTCTGTTATCTTATGTTATATGAAATATACATTGTATTGATATTGATGCTATTGAGTGACGAGTGACAATTTTCTTTCTTTCAGGCGTGCCTATGGCTCTTGGTTCCATATATCTAATTTAGTCTTTTATCTTGTTTTCTTGGCCTTGTTTACCATCCTAGTCACTACATGTACATTTTCCTTCGAGCCTGCTGTGCCTGACACCAGTTCCACCGCGCCTGACAACAATACTACTAACAAAAGCTCCACAGATAACACCAACACTGTGTCTCACATCAACTCATGTAAAGTAAGTCCACGGAACGTTATCATGGCTTTCGCATTGTCTAAATGAGCTTAAAAACTTAGAGTAGAAGAGTTGTCACAATCCTTTCTTGTTGAAAGTCAGAAAGCAGAGATTGGTCTTGGTGAAGACCTTATGCATGGATTTAATTTTAAAAGTGTTTTGCAGGCCCACTTAATTCATTGAAAAGCTACATTGCACTAAACAGTTGTTATTTCGGGTTTACCTTGTAGACTTTTTATGCACTCTAAGCATTTTGTTTTGTTTGAGATCCTTGTGTAAAGCCCGTATTCCTACGAGCGCTTCTTTGACTCGTGCAAACACGTCGTATTATAGTAAGCGAGAGCATTGCAACATATTAGACATTGTATTTAATTATATATTTCTTACACAATATGCAAAAAAAATCCATCGATAAGAGAACATTAAACACTTTCACGGTAAAAACAAACATGTTTAGAAATAAAACAATTGTTTGAATACAAATCAGTCAATATAATTTCTCCAGCGATAAGAGGTCGGTTGAAATATTTTGCCAGAACTATTATTTAGACAGAAAGTGCATAGATATACAATATCAGCATTTATCACTATTATCAATATTGCTGGTTTAGTCCTTTAATGTTTAACGTATTGTTCGACATTTCATTTGCTGTTGTATGTTTTTTTTACAATGAATAATATCAATACTATTCCCATGTTATTTTTTTGCAGTTCAATCCCATGCTAAAAGTGTGTGTGTATTTTGTGTTGATATTCTGTTCATTAAACATGTTGAAGGAAGTAGTCCAGTTAGTACAGCAGGTAAGTTATTGTTCTTTAGTAACAACTCAGCCATTAGGTTGAAAAAGATTTAAGTAACGTACAGAAAAGATGAATAATTCGATATTTATTAAACGTATGTTCAGAATCTCGTTGCAAAAGATGTTACTCTTGGACTTTTAATAAAATTTCATACATCGAGTATACATGAATAGGGTCTGAATTAGTAAGGGCGATCTCTTTGGTAATAACATTATGTCATACTACTGACAATCACTTTCCAAGACATTGATATTGAAAATGCAAAATGCTTGTAGGTAATTTTAAACAGTTAAAATGTTTAAGCATTAAAATGGTTGTTTTGTATAACATTAGCAGTAAACAATATATATTCTAAATCAACCACCATTGCCATTCTAGTAATATCCATCAATCAGAGATATTTATACTATATAAGTCCATAACATGGTCAACTTTAATGAGACTTTATTAAATATAGATATTTGTTATCTTCTAGAGGTTGTTTTTCGAAGAAGACATATGTTTCCCCTAACCACAATGCCAACTTCACAATATCACCTAGGGTATATATTGAAGTGTTCGCAAAATTGTATGGTTTCAATACAGAAAACGAGCAACATAAAACTTGAAAATGGAGGGCAACGACTGTGCTAAAACTCAACAAACCGAGACATCTTGTCAATATGCAGAACTAGATCTTATTCCAATCACTAATGTGCAGTTTATTTGAAAACCATTAAGTCGTATAGGCGAGATAGCGCAGGCATCTTAAACTCTGACACATCAAAGGCAACAACCCTACTAAATATCCATGGACCGGAACATGCTGATGAAATGCAAAGAACACACATGGCACTCATTATAGTTTGACTGAAATACATCCAGTAGTGTAGGAGAAATAGCCCATACATCATAATATTTTACATATCAGGGGCAATAACTCTGCAATTGTTACTGAACCGGAAAATGCTTATGATAAACTGATCACTCACGTGTGGTTTGGTTGAAATGCAAAGAGTGGTTTAGGAGTACTGGCACATACATCGTAAAATTAGACAAATCAAAGCCAATTACTCCGCCTAAAATACTTGAATCGAAAAAAGCACAACTAGTCATGGGACTGATCACTCGTCTGAGATTGGTCGACATCCACCCGGCGGTGTAAGACCATGAAAGCTGAGATTTGTAATACTTATCCTTTCCAATATTTCAGCGGAAGAAATATCTTCATGATATGACAAACGCAATTGAATGGGTTCTTTATAGCTCGGCTGTTGTTTATACCGCTCCTTTTGTCGGCAACAAAGAAGTCAGTTGGCAGTGGGAGGCAGGTGCTGTTGCCGTGTTCTTGGCTTGGTTCAACTGTCTCCTCTATCTTCAAAGGTATAAAAACCAAATTAGTGGAAAGTGATACCTAAATATACTCGCTTCGGCAATCTTACTAAACTGAATATCGATGTTAACATACATGATTGCTTCTTTTCTTTCTGAATCATTTTCTCAAATTCTGTTGACGACACTTTCTTTCAAACGAAAAACATTGAAATAGCTAAAAACGTTTATTTATGTCATGTGCAGATTTGACTTTTTTGGCATCTACGTTGTGATGTTCTTGGAAATCCTGCGGACATTGGTACAGGTGTTGGCCGTGTTCTCCATTCTCCTCATTGCATTTGGCTTGTCATTCTTCATGCTTCTCAACAAAGAGGTAGGACAATTATTAGTACGAATGTGATAGATAAGTAATTAAAATATATCCTGTGTAGGCCAGTGCCATATAAAACAGAACTCGTAATAGAAACATAGTGTTAGCTTAAATTCACAGGATCACATTTACAAGTAGCTCTCGTTTTATCCAGAAAGATGTCTTACTAGCAGAAATGACCTTTGTTTGTACCAAACACATTCGTAACTTTGTTTCTTAAATCTAAAAGTACATATTAGAAACATAGCGCAGTATTGTTTTCAATGATATTGCAAACAATAAGAAAGGCTTTCTGGCAACTCTTTTTCTTGAAAATCTTTTTCTTGAAGAAACAACTTAAGTACAAAAGAAATGCATATGTCGACGTTGTTTTAGAGTGAATAGAACATGGTTCTATCATTATCCCATCAATCAATCAGGTATTGAAAAAGTATCGTTTAATTAAACAGTGTATAAATCATTTTTAATAATATGTTGAAGAGTCTTAATTCTTCTTCCAGAGCAACAATGCGTTCTCTAGTCCTGGTCTCTCATTGCTGAGAACGTCTATGATGATGTTTGAACTAGATTTCATGGCGAGTTTTAGCGACCCATACACAGATGACGACGCGAGATCCCTGTACTTTGGCGGAGCCACAATATTCCTGCTGGTCATGTTCGTCCTTTTAATGCCCATCTTATTGATGAACTTGCTGGTAATTATCATAATTTCATGGGGTTTTTTATTTTGCCTGTATCAATGTCCTTCGACTAACATTGTTGTGATTATATGTAACAGTTCTGTTGGTTTCTAACTGTAATCCAGACTTTCTACCCTTAGGTTGTATTTCATTAATCAGTAATGTCCATGCATCGCTTGAATTTGAAAGTACTCCAAATTTAGTTTGGAAGTTTCTGGTGGATGTTTGTACTGTATTCTGTTTAACATTTATATTAGCTTGTTCACCGTACTTTAGATCGGTCTGGCTGTTGGGGATATTGAGTCAGTACAGAAGAATGCCACACTGAAGAGACTTGCCATGCAGGTACAAAATGGTGCCATTTTAAGTAAAATCACTCATTTATAGTATAAACCACATATGTTTTACTTTTATATAATTCTCACTTGTTTTTGAAAACTGATATATGTGAGCAGATTTTGTGTAATAGTCTACAATTTATTTTGGAAGATTGTTTAAGTAAAATGTTTAAAAGCATAGCTTTGATAGCATCTTACATTAATAATCAAATAAAAATAAAGCTCTGAAAATTGTTTGCTTTTAAATAGATGTCTACTTTAACACTGTATTCTTGACTTTGTTTGGTTTAACTTAGGTGGAGCTGCACACCGACTTGGAACGTAAACTGCCATTCCGTATTCTTAACATGGTTGATAAATCTGAGGATACCCTCTACCCAAATAAATGCATGGGCCATTTGTCAAAGGTACGATGTAATATTTGTTTGTGTGCACACTGTTTATTTTCAATATTCATAGAATAGTTTGATACTATATGTATATACCTTTAGAGTTGAAGCCTGCACATAGCTTAAAGTTCACTGCAAATCTGAATACCATTCTGAAAAATAAATCAAAACATTTTTGAATTAATATTACGTATGATACTGATAATTTCCTACAATATAATTACAAATTAAATTAATAAATTTAACAATAGACCATTAACTTCTGATGATCATAAATGACTGAAATAATAGCATGATATTATTAAATCCAAACTTTTACTGATTTTACTTTCCGTTTTCCTCCATTAGTAAAATACTTTTTCAATTTTATTGCCGTTCTCACGCTTTTTATACAAACTCACCATTTAATGTTTCTGGCGTGTGGGGAAGGGGGAAGGGGCAATCACCTTGTCTCGCCGCGTCTTCTTCCAGTACTATCGGTTTGGATTCATATTTATATAAGGTCTCGCTCTTTACCTTTTATCTTGGAATCGATTCATTTCAGCACCAAAACATTTCTTGGCACATTTACATTTCTTTACCAATGTAAATGCATATTCTTTGAAAACTTACTATATGTGAACAGATATTATATAAATATAAAGAATATATAAATACTAATGAGTTTTTAGGAAAAACATTTACCTGATATAAGTAATACATGTATATTAATATGCATAAAGAAAGACTTTTTATTTCAGTTATGGTCTAAAATGTCATCCCTTGGAGATGTGACGGATGGAGAGTGTGGAACGTCACTGTCTCCCAACAGCTACCTGCATGAGGAACTTTACAAACAGAAAACAAGGTATTTCCATTAGGCTATAATGATTTATGTTTTGTTTACACGACATAACCTAATCAAAATCTATATAAAAGTAATTTAGAAAATGGAACGGAGTGATGTTACCGTATTTGAAGACTAATTGTAGAAAATCCATTTTCTTTCTCCATTGGAAATGGTTTTAAAAAGCCATTTTAACGAATTGTGTCATTTGTAAACGCAAATTAGAAGACAAAGTAGTAGTCGCATTTCTATTGTTGTAAATTGTAGATTAGTTAAAATGCGTCAAGCTTTTTGAAGGTGATTAAATTACCTTAAAGATTGTATACGAATTATTGGTTTAGTGATTCCTGTTAAAATATACTTTCGAGAATCAGAGAGTTTAAAGTGTAAGTAGACGCATATTAGTATGACAGTGTCATGCATATCTACCTTAACAATTGTTAAAATATTTGTTTCAGCGGTATTATGAAATATAGTTGGGAAAGTTGAAACAGTTGGTCACATAATCTGACTAAAATTTTAGAGTTTGAAAAAAGAATGATGGATCATATATAGACATTTGTTACACATTTAATATGTTTAGTATAAACACCTGTGATGAAAATATGTCACTGCAGCAAGTGACTTTAAACATATGAAATTAATCGCCAATTCAAAGTTTGAATTTCAAATTTTCAGAATTAAAGAAATATCAACCAATATGAATAAGCAGTACGAGTTACTGCGCCTGATTGTCCAGAAAATGGAGATTCATACAGAGGATGATAACCGTGATGAAGGCTGTTCCGAATCATTCGAGGGGCTTTGTTCCCTGAGCAAATCTAAATGGGCTCCAGCGAAGCACAATCTTGTGCGCCAGAGTGCTGTAGTTTCTCATTGGAAACAGAGTATGAACGACGAATGAGAAAAGCTGTAATTCTTGTTTGAAAAACGGTAACTTTGTTTTACTGTTTTACAAAATGACAGCATTCACTTGATTAGCTGTACGTATGTGTTATGGTTTGTATTGTACAGTCATGTTGCATAATTAATTAATACCAGAATTGTAATTATGGTGGGGACATTTGTCTCAAAAATTTCAAAAGCTGTATACACTTGAAAATCAGGCAACTTATGTTGAAATTTAAGTAACAGGAATGGTTATAATTTCATTGTTAACAGATGTATATTTTATAGACATGGAATTATAAGTTACGATCTTTATTTTTTTGGTTCATTTTCTCTCTGGACATGCAAAATACTTGCCTGAAGTGATTAAGATTAATACTATTAAATATAAACATAAACAATATCGGACGCACGTTGTTAGCTGTCTCTTTCATGTCATAGTGTAGTCCATAGTAGATCGTAAACTTTCAAACCAATCTAGACCTACTTCTGCCATATAATGAAGGTTTTTAATTAAAATACCAGCGTCTCTGATTGCGTGTTCACAAAAATCAATTCGGTTTTAATTTTGAAAGATACAGTTCGTTGCCTAAATCTTAAAATGTCCTATCAACATAACATGTGTGAATTAGTCTTATTTTGCTCTATCCACTAAAGTTTCCTTTTGCACATTGACGTCATAGAGTATTTATTTTGGTCTATGTCCATTTAAAATGAGGTATTTGGCCTGTATTTTATCACATCTCCAACACCTGTTGTAGTCAAACAATGTGAAGATTCTTAGTCGCATGTGACTAAATAAGATCTTAGAATGTTTTGCGTTACTTCCAGTTTTAACAACAAAATCAATGTTTAATTTAACAAGAAACGAAAACACTGTAAACAGTTATAAAATCATGAATATATTGAATATTTGAAGAGCATGTTAGTGTCGTTTTATAGCAGTCGATATTCAAACCCATAGATTTCTGCTTGGCATAAAATTATCTTTGTGATGTTAAATTGTATTTCTTTATTTATCATATAAATGTAATGTATTTAATTCGCATGAACTATTTCGGATACAAGACGTCTAAATGTTTTTGTTTGGTAAGTAATTGTTGGTAAACATGAAACGACGAAAAGTTGTGTTTATGTTCTCTTCAAAGACAGTTTCCATCGCAATACACGTGACAGAGGGAATTGCACTGTTCAATTGATAAAAAGCATATTACATTGTATTGAATTATCAAATTGCAGGTCATGGCTCGAGAGAATTTGAGTGAATTCCAGTGAAATTGCAGTTACTGATTTCGTTATTTCAGAGAAAATTGTAGATAAATTTCCTAAAACGACAAAAATAATTTTATGGTCCGACTCGTGTATTCCTCACAATAGAAACAGTGTTATGTGCTACACAATAAAATTGTTACAGCAGGGACACCACGAAGTAATAGAAAATGTCTAAAAATTTGGAACACCTGGTCATTCAAGTATACAAGAAATCAATAATAAACATATTAATTTTGAGTAAAACTCAGTATTTCAGAGGTTTTTAGTATATTAAGCTTGGAAGGAAACTCAAGCAAGTTCGGCAAGCGAACAAAATGGTTGTCATTCAGCAAAGGGAGAACAGATATTTTTATTTCCAAAATGCTGCAGCCACATTTTGTTTCAAATTGCTAAAGTGAATGCTTAAAATATGTCAGTGGTCTGCCCTTTCATGTATTTGTCAGGACTTCATTTGATAGGGATTACGATGAATTAAGTATTATCGAGAAAACTAGGTCCTTAGAGAAAGCAGAAAGCCTTCATAGGGCAAAGCAATTGTAATTCAAGGCAAACATGTATACAGAGAGAGAGAGAGAAAGGATAATAAGCATGTTAAAACTGCTCGTACTTTCATTAAAACGTTTGTCTAATTCATAGAAAATGTTACAGATGTTGATACTTTGATTACTAAAAACATGTGTAACTGGTGCAGAGTTGGCTGATAAACATTTACTGTCTCACAATTTGTAAGTGAAGGTTTGTCTACACAAATATATAAGCATATACTTAGATGTATACTTTGCTTTGGTGAAATGATTGAACAATTTGATATATATAATATTTTACAAGTGACTTTGATTTTTCATCTTTCCAGGTAGTAATCGTGCACTGTTTCGTTTTAATTACGCATTGAAATGTTGAAGCTATAATGTCACTCTTTTATATTGTTAATACGTGTTAAAAAAAGAAGTTTTGTTTTACGTTGTTTTTAAGGTAACATGTTGTATAAATTCAGTCCCTACTTTTCGCTGAAATGGCTATGGTTATGTTTAGAAATTACTTTAAAATATTGATTGCCATACAAACTTGTAAACGAAAGGGAAACAACTTGTACAGTAAAACAAAATATTGTATTTGTTTAACATGGAGTTATATCTCATTTTTTGCCGTATTTCCATTGCTATATAGGGTTGACTTAAGTTTTTATTCCTCTATTTTAAGCACTCTACAGTAATTGTGACAATATTGTTTTATCCTTTCTCTTAGGTTTCGCCTACCTGCTTGAATCAAAGGTCACATGTGTGAGGGCCTTTGACGAGAGGGGTTCACTCGAGCACGTCTTATAAAGTTTGATGTTAGGCAGCTTCTCTTTTTCATTCTTTTAAAACGTCATATTTTGTTGCATACATTCCTACAACATTTTATCTGGATTGTATGGAAAATACAAATAAAAAACAACACCAACAACATATGAAGTTAGACTTTTTTGTTATAAAATTAGATGTAATAATTGTGTTTTTGGAAACTTGAAATAAATTTGTTGGTAAACATGTGTTCACTTCTTTTTGTAATGTTGTGTGTCTTTGTTAATTTTACAAACCATGTTTAATCGATAACAAAATGGTAAGTTCGAAATAATCTTACCAAAATCTTTACTACTCAAGTTCGTTTACAAATAGCTTCATTTCAAGCACTGAATTCTTCTTTTAATTGTCGCTTAGTTTTGTGAGTGTGACAGCCTTTGTTAGGGCATTTGTGTGGGTGATGACCTTGGTAGTGATTGCCCAAATACATGGAGCTGTGTGTTTACAAAAGATCTTTTTATAGAATAGTTCAATGAATTCAGTCAATCCTTTACGACAATATTGTTGATCTGTAGGATTTGTCATTTAGAACCAGACACATTTTGACAGTCCTGTCCTTTAGAGTTTAACGTTTTGTCCTCGAAAATTATCAATGTGGTTCGGGTTTCTTGTGCATGATTTGTTTTGTATGAAATTAGATAGGCATCGGACCCATGCACTTAGTTTTCATCTTTACCAACCCACTACTTATTGGTAGTTATTTCTTCTCAGCACTTTACCAATGATATTGAACTGAAATCACGTGTGGATTTCTTCGAACATATAACTTCAATCAACTGTTTCATAAGGTAAAGTTTCAAAACAGAAAGTGGATATCTATTCTAAAACATGAAAGTCTGTAAAGAGATGGAGAAATACAACTTTTGATCACAGCACAGAGAATGAATTTATCCTGTATGATGGGACTAATACATGTACATTTAACTCTATTCTCGTTCATTTAAATAAAGAAACATACTAAGTAAAAAAGAACGAATTCCTATTTTATAAAAGGGACCCTATATGTCACCATTAAGGGCTCAAGCACTATGCAAGTGCACCAGGGTGTACAGTCAATATGATATATAAGCAACCCATTTTGTCGTATCGCTAGAGGGTTTGAGGCCTGTTCTATGTTTGACCTTGTTTCTTGTCCGGTATAATGATGGTTAATATGTTATTGACGGGACGTACCCTACAACTGCCGGATAATTTTGTCTCAGTGTTTAAAGTCCCAGAATCACTTTGAATTTAATAATATAGTTATATAAATTTGTTGCTAGGATTATGATATAACCATGTTCTATTCACTCTAAAACAACGCTGACATTTGCACCCTTTCTTATTCAAGTTGTTTCTTCAAGAAAAAGAATTGACAGAAAACCTTTCTAATTTTTGCAACATCATTGAAAAACGTATTGCGCTATGTTTCTTATATGAACTTATCGATTTAAAAAGCAAAGTTAGGAATGTTTTTGGTACAAATAAAGGTCATTTCTGTCAGTAAGACATCTTTCTTGATAAAATGAGAGCTGCTTGCAAATCTGATCCTGGGGCTTTAAACAGAGCTAAATTTACGTGAAATAATAAATTAATGCATTTTACAAGACGAGAAAATGACTCGTGTATGCACAAAAAGCCACAATGACAATATAGAGACAACGTGAAACTAGTCTGTGCATATTGAAAAGACAGCACTTACACTAGTCTTATTGCGCCTTTGTTCTAGTTAGTACTGCTTTTAGGGATGAATCTTTCAGTTTTGCGGAAGATTCTTCATATTAACATATAACTTAAATATAGTTTTTTTAAGTTATTTCAAAATGCATCCAGTATTGATTTCCATCCTGTAATGTCTAGGCTCTGAAAATTTATGCAATGCAAGCTACGCCTATATTATGATTTACTAGCCATATCCATATATAAAAAACAAAGGCAGACGACAGTGCTTCATTTTATTTATTTCTCGATGGAGTCGTTGAGGCCTATTGATATATGTAAATCTGTTTACATCGACGAGAAGAACTCATACATTATGCAGTTGTTTTGATGTCAGAACTTTGAAGAAAATGTATGAAGCTAATTGTTATTCTACAAATAGAACTGCTTAGACCTGTTCCATAATTAATGAAATTCAGTGATGCACAGGAACTCTCTAATTGCAGTTAACAATTTCCAGCTTGTATTGGGTGTGTAGGTAAAGCACGTGGAAAGGAAGTTAAACAACGTCCCTACTATAATGTTATGTGTACATAATTTCTTTCTCAAATCTTTAATTTAGCTTTTCCCGCATTTAATTGATATAAATACGTCTATTGACCGTTTCCTTGACTAGGAGCAGAATGAGTTGTTGGAAGTCCTTGAGAGACACTGAACCTGTCGAGCTTCAAATACATGTAACTGTTTCTCTTCAGTATCTTTGAATAAACGGAATTTGTAGTATGTAAATATTCTAACAAAAGGTAACATTTGTCGAAAGATATTAACTCTTTGCAGAGTCTCTCTTCAAGTTTCTGTTAGGAAATGAATGTGTTAAGCTATGCGACAAATAAGGGGGAAACAATGTTCTACACTACTTCGTAGTTAACAATTAAGAGCAACAAGTATTTCATACAAAATGCAAAATTTACACTATATACACAAAAGAAATATTAAATTAAATAACGATTGTTTTCTATCACAGAAGTTTTAGCTGGACGGATTTAGGATGAAAACACATATCTGAAATTGCTCTTTAGAATTAATGTTAACATAACGACTTACAGAATTCATATAATTTCATGAACAATACATAAAGCGGGATAAAAGAAAGAAGGATAAATCAATCAGTTCACAGTAGCAGCATGTCCTTTTCCTAAATTTGCAGACGAAATTGATTACTGGTTTTTTATTTGATGTGTTAGGAAAGTGTTTTCAGTCTTGAACTAGTCAGGTGATTGGTTTGTTTGCGAGTCTTGTCCTGTGCACGCCACTATGTGTGTGCCGAGCCAACAAATATGCAATTTCATCCAGACAATCCCATATGAATACACGCTTTTCCAAAACACTGAGCAGTAACGCACTTAATTTTGGAAAAGATTGTTTCCGTACACACTTAATTAAATTAGTTTCATATAAAAAAATAATTATTAACGTTGTTTGTAACAGTATGTACAATTTTCAATGCATTTTTCAGGACGAACACTTGAACACCAGCATCTGAAATACAAGACAAATCATTGACAGAATTGTAACAGTCATGCAAATGTTCAATGACGAAACATCTTTTTTTGTTTATTTGTTAATATCTAAACGGAACAAATACGTCGAAACTCGGATTACATAAGGAGCCACCGTAATGATTTAACGTCACGGTAAACCATCTTCCAAGACTGAATAGATTTTACGAAAATTTTACAGACATTGTGTAAATAAATGTATGAAGAATTACATGAACAGTCTAAAATAATGTTTTTATAAGTAAGCATACATCGCTATTCTTCTGCTTGTGATTGGGGAGTTTCCTCAGTTTTAGTTGTGTCGTCTGCTTTATTATCTTCAGCGGGCTTTTCCGTTTCTTTTTGCTCTTCTGTAGTTCCTCCTTTGGTCGCTTCTGTAATGAGTAAGTGTTTGCTGTTATTGTGGCTATAACGTGTGATGAAGACTTTAGTTAAAGTAAATGTTTACTGGCGGTTTTCTATGCTTAGATACTAGAAGGGACATCTTTATGTTCTCCTTTGAGACGCATATTGTTTTGACTCATTGTGTAAAGAAGAGATGGTGGGAGTAAGGTATTTTCTGAACATGGTGAAACATTTACACACCCTTAAAACAAACACTGTTTAAAGTAATCATCAGTGTTAAAAAGTAGGTTTTGTATGCATAACGAATGTTGGTGACATAGATGGCATGACCCAGTCCCTGTCTGTCATAAACACTTGTATTTGGTAGAACAGGTCAATAATGGAATAGAAACGTGTTTGTTAAGCCGTGGTATTATGATAATTGATGCAACCATGTTGTAATATAATACCTTTGTCAAACAATGGAAAGAGTTTACAACACCATGTTAATAATATATGCATTATACGAACAGGTACATGTATTTTTAACAAATGAATACATTTCTAATACATATTTTTACAGATAAATTGTTAAGGTGTTGCACTAAAACAGTATTTTCCTCGGTATCAAGAATTTTTTTCTCCATTTCTGATCTCTTTTTGCTAAATAAAACTGGAGTTACACGCCATCGTGAGCTAGAGAACGCAAAAGACCCTAATCATTTCTGCATTTAAAGGGTCTCCGTGATGTTCAGATACCCGCCCTGCATACAGCTCTAATTCTGCTTGAAATAGCATGCAAACAAATCTGTTTTATAAGTTTATTCAATACCTTATTACATGCGGAATGCTCTTACATCTTGGTTATTGATCTATAACTGGACTCTGAAATATTCATGATCATGACTGCGCATCAATTACCGATTGCGAAAATATCGAATTAAAAGCCCATTAAAAGGAACATATTTTATTGTTGTAAAAGTTTTCGTGCTGTATGCCTGATACAGCAATACTAATTTTTCCCATTTTCCGAATTGATTTACAGGTTAGCCGTTCAATACGTTTTGATTAGTTTGGGCAAAATTCTCATCTATTGTAAATTTAGTTAATTTAGATCGGTTATAGACTCAAAATCTTGCTCAGTACAGTTACACTTGCTAGAGAGTACACTTGTATATAGAGACCATGTGTATTAAGAAACTAACAGTTTTTGAAACCAAAGTTGGTTATTTAAGAAGAAATTATGTTGTATTAAAACCTATTGACAGACCACTTTTCAACTTCTAGAGGGCAGTCTTTTAATACACGTTGAAATGTATATTAACTTTTCGATGACTGTTTCCTGACTAGTATTCGTGCCGAAAGAAGGGCCTACTAAGGTCGCCGTCAGATTCGAACCTCAAACCTCAATACTGAGAGTACAACGTTTTAGACCTAATTCATGTCATGTGCCAAGTAACAAAATCGCAGAATACTGTTGATGTGTTAGTTCAAACATGTCGGTGTCATTTGTATCACGGTTGAACTGTGTAACATCCATAAAGTTCTGATTTAGTTATGTTGTCTGTTAACCTTTCATCAAAGCTTTTGCTTTTCATATAAGATCTAAAACCTTTCACTTGTAATGCAGATCCCTCTCTGTAACCTCAGTCCGCCCTAGTAATCACGTACTCTTCGCCGAACATTGCTGTATATTCTTTTTCTACTGTGATATTTTCACTTCATTTTAATTATTACTTTCTCGTTTTTCCCTTTGTGCGCTTATTGTCACGGGATGAATTTTCCCCATGGTTCTCTACGGTACTCTTTCACAATTTACTGAGCTATCACTGGACTATTGCTCAACTACTATGTCACTGTATACTCTGAACACGCAAGTTTATGCCTGAGAATTTCCGTTTACCTGCATTCCTACTTTAGCAGAGACGTATTCGGTACTAATGGTGAAACTTTTGAAAAGTGATAAGGCAGTTTTTGTCGAACGATGATGAGAAATGACCAATGATAGATGGGAGATGAAATGGAGAGTCCAGCTTCCGGCGGGGCTCGAACCCACGACCTTTCGCTCTAGCGTCAAGGAGGACTCGTGCAGAAGATGAATTAGCTATGCACAGAAATTAGAAGGTTTCTTACACAGTTATAATGTCATTAGGTTATCAAGGTCATCTCTTATCAAATACCGTGATCGTACTGAAATCACAAAAACAAGTAAGATATTTCAAAAGAGAGAGAACTTTTAAAAGACATACTATAATAGAAAAGTTGCTCGAGAGACCACGTATATTAAGAGACCATGTGTATTAAGAGACCATGTATATTAAGAGACCAAGTATATTAAGAGACCACGTATATTAAGAGACCATGTATATTAAGAGACCACGTATATTAAGAGACCATGTGTATTAAGAGACCATGTGTATTAAGAGACCACGTATATTAAGAGACCATGTGTATAAAGAGATCACGTGTATTAAGAGACCATGTGTTTCAAGAAACCACGTATATTAAGAGACCACGTATATTAAGAGACCATGTATATTAAGAGACCATGTGTACTAAGAGACCACGTATATTAAGAGACCACGTATATTAAGAGACCATGTGTATTAAGAGACCACGTATATTAAGAGACCATGTGTATTAAGAGACCACGTATATTAAGAGACCACGTATATTAAGAGACCACCTATATTAAGAGACCATGTATATTAAGAGATTACGTATATTAAGAGACCATGTGTATTAAGATACCATGTGTATTAAGAGTTCACGTATATTAAGAGACCATGTGTATTAAGAGACCATGTGTATTAAGAGACCATGTATATTAAGAGACCACGTATATTAAGAGACCACCTATATAAGGACCTGTATATTAGAGTTACGTATATAGAGACCAGTGTATTAAGATACCATGTGTATTAAGAGTTCACGTATATTAAGAGACCATGTGTATTAAGAGACCATGTGTATTAAGAGACCATGTATATTAAGAGACCACGTATATGAAGAGACCACGTATATTAAGAGACGATGTGTATTAAGATACCACGTATATTAAGAGACCACGTATATTAAGAGACCATGTGTATTAAGAGACCACGTATATTAAGAGACCACGTGTATTAAGAGACCATGTGTATTAAGAGACCACGTATATTAAGAGACCATGTGTATTAAGAGACCACGTATATTAAGAGACCATGTGTATTAAGAGACCACGTATATTAAGAGACCACGTATATCAAGAGACCACGTATATTAAGAGACCATGTGTATTAAGAGACCATGTATATTAAGAGACCACGTTTATTTAGAGACCATGTGTATTAAGAGACCATGTATATTAAGAGACCACGTATATTAAGAGACCACGTATATTAAAAGACCATGTGTATTAAGAGACCACATATATTAAGAGACCATGTGTATTAAGAGACCATGTGTATTAAGAGACCACGTATATTAAGAGACCACGTATATTAAGAGACCACGTATATTAAGAGACCATGTGTATTAAGAGACCATGTATATTAAGAGACCACGTATATTAAGAGACCATGTGTATTAAGAGACCATGTATATTAAGAGACCACGTATATTAAGAGACCATGTATATTAAAAGACCATGTGTATTAAGAGACTACATATATTAAGAGACCATGTGTATTAAGAGACCATGTGTATTAAGAGACCATGTGTATTAAGAGACCACGTATATTAAGAGACCATGTGTATTAAGAGACCACGTATATTAAGAGACCATGTATATTAAGAGACCACGTATATTAAGAGACCATGTATATTAAGAGACCAAGTATATTAAGAGACCACGTATATTAAGAGACCATGTATATTAAGAGACCACGTATATTAAGAGACCATGTGTATCAAGAGACCACGTATATTAAGAGACCATGTGTATAAAGAGATCACGTATATTAAGAGACCATGTGTATTAAGAGACCATGTATATTAAGAGACCACGTTTATTAAGAGACCACGTATATTAAAAGACCATGTGTATTAAGAGACCACATATATTAAGAGACCATGTGTATTAA
This sequence comes from Saxidomus purpurata, assembly GCA_022818135.1. Taxonomy (NCBI): domain Eukaryota; kingdom Metazoa; phylum Mollusca; class Bivalvia; order Venerida; family Veneridae; genus Saxidomus; species Saxidomus purpurata. Next base: position 46,422,287 of record JAFMSR010000005.1, read on the forward strand.
GAGACCATGTGTATTAAGAGACCACGTATATTAAGAGACCATGTGTATCAAGAGACCACGTATATTAAGAGACCATGTGTATTAAGAGACCACATATATTAAGAGACCATGTGTATTAAGAGACCATGTGTATTAAGAGACCACGTATATTGAGAGACCATGTGTATTAAGAGACCAAGTATATTAAGAGACCACGTATATTAAGAGACCATGTGTATTAAGAGACCATGTATATTAAAAGACCATGTGTATTAAGAGACCATATGTATCAAGAGACCACGTATATTAAGAGACCATGTGTATCAAGAGACCACGTATATTAAAAGACCATGTTTATTAAGAGACCACGTATATTAAGAGACCATGTGTATTAAGATACCATGTGTATTAAGAGACCATGTGTATTAAGAGACCATGTGTATTAAGAGACCACGTGTATTAAGAGACTACGTTTATTAAGAGACCATGTGTATTAAGAGACCACGTGTATTAAGAGACCACGTATATTAAGAGACCATGTGTATTAAGAGACCACGTGTATTAAGAGACCACGTATATTAAGAGACCATGTGTATTAAGAGACCATGTGTATTAAGAGACCATGTGTATTAAGAGACCACGTCTATTAAGAAACCATGTGTATTAAGAGACCATGTATATTAAGAGACCACGTATATTAAGAGACCACGTGTATTGAGAGACCACGTATATTAAGAGACCATGTATACTAAGAGACCACGTATATTAAGAGACCATGTATATTAAGAGAGTAGTTTTGAAACAAACTGAGAAGAAATAGCTTCCCTGGCCCTGGTAACGCCGAAACCAATGAGTTAACCCATTATTCATGAACACAGCCCCGCAATCTCAGGTACCTACTAGCCCGTGGTTTATACTAATTTATTTTAGCTCGATTTTGAAGAAAGCGTGTATCTTATCGAGTCATGCACTCTCGAGTCCGCTTCCTGGTAAACCCAGTACTGGGGTCATATGAGGAAGTACGGTCGTGACCCTAGTGGGGCTCGAACCCGCAACCTCCGGGATGAGCGGCAGACACATTTACCTCTACACCACCGTTTTTGTCGCCCGCAGTAACCAGAAGACTCTGGCAGAAGCGAAGTCACGTAAAATTACTACACATCCCTAGTTTTTCCACATTCCTTTTAGCAATTTTTCAGTCTTTGTATATAGCGTACTGCGTGCTCATTCGCCTCATGACTGCAGTATGAGTTTCGATATAATTGATCCACAGTCCTTTAGTAACCCTGTAAGCCTTCTAAATAATGTACTCCGTTAGCATAGATACCAAGCCCTGGTAACCCCGCAACCAATGAATAATCATGCGGTCCCTGGAATCCCCGCACACAACGAACATTAGATAACCTCTCAGTCCCAGGTTACCCCGCAGCCGAAGAATAATCCAACAGCTTCTGATTACACGGTGCCCCGTGAACCTAGACTCACAGTATCTTGCAGCCCTTAGTAACCCCGCAAAATCAAAACATCACAGCCCCTATAATCCCGCGACCTATCAACATGTCTTTGCTGACACCTGAACTGTGCCCTCTATAACAGGAAAACCCGCAACCCATGTATTAAATCTATAAGGGGAATGAAATGCAAAGATAAAAAGAATGCGAAAATACAATTGGTATGGAAAAACACTAACCTCGGAGCAATTGAAACGAGACAGCTTTTTAACAAAGAGAATTCGGGTTACCTGGGATCAGGGTTTTCTTGAGGTTGATAGTCGGGATACATAAATCGATTGTGCGTTAGTTTATGCTCAAAGTTACCAGTGTCAGCGAGGCCAGGTTAACATGTGGCGGGGTTAAACGGGGGTGTGAGGTTATGAGTGGGTTTCGGGGAAACCAGGTGCTGCGGGGTTAACGAGTTTTGTTCATGCAGGATAATGGGAAGTGGGGATACCAGACGCCGTGGGGTTTACAGGGGATACGGGTCACGAAGGGCTGCGAGTTATATGTCAAGGGTTTGCACGGTTTCCAGGGACTGCCGGATAAACCACAAACCAGAACGAACTAGCACTGCTGTAGATACGGATTTAAAGTATGCGACACTACAAGGAGTGTGGAGAAACTAGAAGCCATGAAACAATTAAACGGGAATACGGTTTAATCATAGACTTTGGTGTTCCAGGGACTTGGGGTTAACCTTAGGTTGCGATGTTACCAAAGATACATTCATGGATTGCAGATTAATTTATGGGTTTCAGAGTTATGTGGTCAACGATGATATGTTCATATGTCACGGAGTTACCAGATTGATGAGTAACGGAATTACCAGGGGCTTCGAAGTGCACCCATGCACGGGGTGCATGGTCTTTTTCAAGGGTTGTGTAGTTAGTCGGAGCTTAAGGGGTACGGCTTTAACAGGGGCTGTGTGGTTACATGAGGCTGATGGTCTAGGTTGATATGCTGCAGGATTATTCGGAAGTGCGAGGTTACTAGGGGCTGCAGGGTTACAAGAAGCCGCAGGTGCAGGATCAGGAGGGCTTACCAGGATGTAAAATGTTATGGGTCATTTGGTTACCAGCGGGTCATTTACGGGTTACGTGGCTACAATAAGCTATGTTCACAGGGTACATGGTTAACAGGGGCTACGGGATAACAAGAGTCTGCGGGTCTAAGTTATTTAAGGGTATTTAGGATTACCAGGGACTGTGGAACAGTAGTAAATAACTCCAGATCAAGCAATCCCGGACTATTCGCTTACAGGGTGAATACTCTTCCGACTGAGCTAACCAGCCGCCGCTTGCACATTCTCTCCCCAATGGTACAGTGATATGAGCATCACGAAAACAAACTTTATCATTGTGTATCATCTTTTCAAATATGCTACCCGAAATATTGACCGTTATTCACCGCTCTAGAAAGTATAATTACTCTGTACTCATAATTACTATTACTTTGGAGGTAACAGCATACTGTGTTGATAGATATTAACTACATTGTATTTACGTACCATTCATGAAAGACTGAAAACACAAGAGCATTTTATTGACCTTTTTCATGCGGTATTATCCAATTAAACAGAAAATATTTGTTTGTTTCAGTGAAATATCGATTATATCTCACAAGTGAACACCAAAAACTAATATTTTCATGAGATTGATATGGAAATTACGCAACAAAATGATATCTTCAATTCATTTAATTGATTAGAAGCACTTCTTCAAATAAACCATTCAGAAACACGGATTATTTTCTGCCGAGAGCGAGAAATCGTTAATTACCATTTAAAACCAATTTAAGTAGGTGATTTATGACTCGCATGAAATGCCTTAATGATGCTTCAAAACTTTATGTCCATCACACATAAACTTCAAATTCATAAAACAAACACAATTTTGTTTACTACTAATAGGTTTACAAGTCAGAAACTTTGAATGAGCAAAACACTTTGAAAGTAAAAGTAAGAGATTAGTTTGGACTTCTTAACCTGTACTTATATATCTGTACTTTTTTGTTTGATTGAATGAGTCATTTATTTACAAGCGCTACGTATGAAAGTGGACCTTATTTCAGAGAAAAAAGGTCTTAACACCACCAGAGTTTAAAACTAAGCCCGAACAGCACATGCCTCTGCACACTGGTTATATCTTAACACCCGAAAATCACCAACTTTTCCACGAAAGATAGCATTAGATTATAATTGACGTATGCACCAGAATGGCTCGTTTCCCTTAACGTCCTACAGATAGTGAAATAGATCCGCGGTTCGAATCCCGGCAGTGGCGGTCGATTTTTCATGACTTCCTTGATATTATTTGAATAACTATTATTCTGCCGAAATAGATTAAATTTTTCCAATCCTTAACGTTGTCATTTATCTCGCCTCACAGTTTATGAACATTACAATCTCCTAGTCCTCTTTCTCGAGGAGATTGTTTAATAAAGGTCTATACCCCTATAACAAAGCTAGTAAGACAGAGCACACATATACTGGTATGCATCCTATAAATTTATGATAATGCCGACAAGATACACTGACTGTCTTTATTTGTTTTGTTCATTTTAACTTTCATTGAAATCTAACTAGAAGTTGAATTGAACATTAACATAATTATGCCAACAAAATAGCCGATTTTAACCAAAAAAGGATTATGACTTATATACAATGTAATAGACAAATATAATAGAACAAGAAAACAGTATGCACTACAAAAAAAGTTTCATTGAACTCAACACGCGATTTAGGAGACCGGATGCAGACTTCTTCGTGATTACCTGGCATATAGACACATAAAAATAGCTACCGATTCTTTTAGGGAGACATAATAACTGAAGTAACGGATATAAAATCCCTCGGTATTCTTTTTATAAATTGAGAACAAGTATGGTAATAAATGAGTATATCAAATATTTCAGTTACCAACTTTATACGAAGCAAATTGCTCTTATTGAAATACTATCATATCAAGAAAATGCGTTATTTCTTACAGTAAGTCACATGAGACCATGTAATTACATGTTCACGTACCTGATTCCGTGTCCTTCGTTTCCTGTTTCCGTGGAGAGGCCGCTTCTTCTTGCTGGGTTTCTTGCTTCGAACTGTCCGCCTTCTCGTCTCGAGTACCGTTCTGTGCAGACTGGTTTGTTGTTTCACTTTTACTTCCACCGCAACCCATTTTAAAAATTATTTTCTGTTTACTAAATAAGAATTTCAAAATTTATCTAAGGAATTTTCTTCTTTTGTTGTTTATAATTTACAATAAAAGCCAAAATGAATCTATTCACGAATGTTGTATGTATCTTAAATTGTTTCCCAATTAAATCTTAATATTTCAAGCAGTGTCGAGAGTTGTTTTGGACAATACCTATGCGTTTAAGATTAAAAGTTTGAAAAGGTATTTAAAGTAAGATCCGTCAGTATTTATCACAGTCTGAGTGTATCAAGTTTTTCGAGTGATAAACAATTACAGCAGACGACAATAGTTTATACGAAAGCTTGTTTATTTCCATGTTTACCGTAGTCTAGGCGATGATGATAGAACATATGGGACCATCTCGTGCAACGAGTATTGCCTATCAGCAAATATACAAAACTTAATAGAGGAATTTTCAATACTTATGTATATTTAATAAATTTAATATCAAACGCTTTTGTTTGTAATCCTCAAACAATAGCGGCATTATTGGCATCATTATATCCTCCGCGTTAGAAATAGTCCGTCGTCTTTACATATTTGATTTGTTTCAATAAAATATTCACCAAGCGCCGGAAATACAATGTGCCACGCTTGTCTGTTAATGAAAATTTTAACTTAAGAGAACGTATTGCGGAAACAAATGTGTTCGTCAGCAACATGGGTTGTTCATTTTGCTAAATTATGTCTGTAACGATAAAGCGATCTTCATATAGTGCAGAAAAATTGAACTGGAGCATGGTTTTTTTTGTTCTATGCTGCAATGCAGTGAAAAACGTTGGCATAGAATCGCTAAAAGATAATTACAGAAGTGTAAGAAAGTTCTTCGATGACATATTTTGAACATACGTTTATGCAATATTCTTATCCTCAAAACAGAACAATATTTCAACAGCTATTTCTTAACACTTTCATTGTGTATATTTTATTTCCCATATTCATGCAAGCAATGCAGGGATATACATAAGCTGTAAACTTATATACCCGGGGCCTCCACTATTAACAGTAAAATGGAACGAAAGTTTAAATGCGTATTACAGTATACTTTTATTTCAAAGATACAACGCATGGTTTAGAAATTATTGTACAAAACATGTATTTCTTATTGTCTATAGAATATTCAGTATCAATCAACACTTATTGTGAAAGAATCAAATGTTCTGCTAGGAACATAAACCATCCTATTCTGATATTAATTGTTAATCTCTTACGATCCACCTAAAATCAATAATCGCAGAAAACCCAATAATTAAGCTACTTTGGTGCATGTCTCTGAATGTACAGCTTGTCATTAAACTTTCACGTTTTAAAGGCCGGTCTAGATCTATTTTTAAACCTTAATAAAAGACAATTTGTGAACTTCATGTTCTGTTTTTTGACTACCAAAATAAGTCCAGTAATTATTTGTAAAACGTATTTGATTTTTCCAGATATTTTCTTCAGTATCAAAACGAGAATTCTGAAAAAAGGAAGAGAAATAATGTTGGTCCCTAGAGTACTATTTGTTCAGTATCAGAAAACTGTTTAAAACACATTATCATACAGTTTTGTCTCTATTATTGGTGACAACTGTGAAGCAGATGCAATGCATACATAATCCTTTTAACGCCAAATCTCGTTGTCCAATTTTATAACCAAGTTGTAGTGCACACATCTCTCACATTCTCAATAGTTGTGACAAATGTAATTTTAAGAAATTGGTTGTTTGAATTTTATCAATGTTTTTCCCGTTATCAGCTAATGTCAAGATTTTGATTGTAAAAATCACGCGCGGGGTTTAAACTGATTTCTCTGATTTATAAAAACCACAAACGGGTTTTGACTCGTACGATCTTTTAGCTATATATCTTAACACTAGGTCAATGAGTTAGCTCTATCTTCTCTTCCCAAGGCCGAGGTAGAACAATAATATATAACAGTCGCCCGTCCGTGGACATTATCGACCCGCGCTCAATTATACATACTGCCAACTTCACGTTTTTTGCTACTATTACTGCCAGATTCTGCTACTGCAAACTTCACGTTTCTGCTACTGCTACTGCCAGCTACTGCTATCTTCACATATATAATTAATGTACATGTATTTGTGCTTATTAGCAATTTCTGCTGTCTTACTTATAATAAATTACACATATTTTAAGAGCATTTATCTTATCAACATGTAAAGGACTGTATCCAACTATTCATAAACTAAGTACTGGAAGTTCATCCCCATTCCAATCGGACACTTCTAAAAATCAGACTGGTAGGTTGAAAAGTCGTAAAATAATTTTCAAACGGATGCAAAAAAACACAAAGAAATTTCCAACAAAAATGGAGCAAAGTGTATGGGTCTAAATCAGTTATTATGATAGCTAGCCCAGATCTTAGTAATCTCTCTTTAACTGCATTGGGACCATTCATGACTCTTTAAGTCCCATAACTATCTCGGCTGTTACTATTACCCATATCATTTATATTACGAAGAAAGGTAATTGGCGAAATTGCCAAGTACTATTAAACATTCCCAGCGATGCTATTTATCGAAGTTAATTGTTATATCAAGAGATGTTAGTAAAACAAATACCGGTATGCCTCCGCGCTTCACCCACCACGTAACTGCCACGCAAAAATTGCGGATGATCTAGAGATCCTACTCTCCGGAAGCATAACATATCAGTTCTTGGTAACACCGCAACCAAAGAATAACCCCGCGCCCCCTGTTATCCCTGCACACCATTGACATAGCCTATCAGTCCCTGGTAACCCAATGTCACAGCCACAGGGTTCCATGCGCCCCGTAAATCTAGCCATACAGCATCTTGTAATCATGCAGCCCCTAATAACTCCGCAATCCTTCAAAAAACGAAACAGCCCCCTGTAAACCCGCATCCTATCAAAATAGTCTCGCTGACCCTACTCACTTGCAACTCGTGAACATAGCTTCTTAATCTCATGAAACTCCAAACCTATTAGGCGTTCGAAATGCAGAGACAATACATTGTCAAATTATTGAAGGGAAACCATTTTTAAATGCAAGGTCACTGTGATCTTGACCTTTGACCCTTGACCCGATGTAGATTCGGTGCACCAAGACAGTACTAACAATAATAATGTTTACTACATGTTGTATAGGAAGACTGTGCACAGAGCATCGGGAAAAAATGAGAGTTTCAATTCAGCTCATCCACATAATATGATTGATGACAAAGAAGACTACCGTAGGAGAAGGTTGAATGTCCGCCAATGTGACTAGTGGTTGAAAAATGGTTTTCACGGAATCAGAAGGCGTTAAACAAGAGTAAGAGCAACATACGTTAAACGACCATCGTTCATGGGGAATGGACTGGCAAATATGGGTAATAAGGTTTGAGGCCATTGCAGAGAGGTGTGGATAGGACGACAAAAACAAGCTCGATCAACTGCTTCCTCGTTTAGAGGACCATGCTGCTCAATTTCTGTACAAATTCTTTGGAAATTGCGGCGAATTAGTAAGAGAAATGGGCAATAATTGAGTCCAATCGCTCCTTCGTGGCTAAGTTAAGCAGGCGTAATGAGAAGGTTATGGAAACGATCAAAGAGTACGCGGCAGATCTTAAATACATTATGATAAGGCCCATGGTCATAGGGACAGGTGTACGAGGGAAGAAGATTTTGTTTTTAGATGGCCTGCGGGACGACGCTTTGAGATCGAGTTTCATAAGGAGCTGGAGATGTTGACCATGCCGTAAACGTTATTCAGACGAGAAACAGCAGGGATGGTCAGGTAGGATAAGAAGGACAGCCAGGCGCGCGATCCAAGGGGAAGATGAATGCAGAGCAAGCTCAGCTGATGAAAGATTAAGGACCGTTCGCGAGAAAGTCACGGAAAAGCAACGACGCGTTTCACGCAGTTGAGGTGACTAAGAGCCGTGGACAGAGCAAACAAGAAGATGGGTTCGCCAAAATATAACAGAAATTAGAAATGTTGAGGAAACAAATAAAGCGGCCAGTACACCTATGATGATATTGGTGAAGCCAAATAAATAAGAACTTAGTTAAGTGTTATCAGTGTCATGCCTTCGGACATTATGCCAGAATATGTCTACAGAAGGGACAACAGAGTGCAAGAAGACCATCGAAAAAGTCGCAATCGGCGGAATGGAAACAAGTACCCAAGAAACCCAGGGAAGACTTTGATTTTAACGTCCAAGGACCTGCCTATATGTCAGAGAAGGGGTCCAATGAGGATCTATGTTCGAATAGACGCCAGCAAAAGACCGAAATTGGTCAACACGTATAACCTTCAAAGACCAAATGGCATGCCGATAAGAGAGTTATGTATGGCAGAATTCCGCATATCACTTAGCCCATATGAATTTGCTAATGGCGTTGTGGTTGCTGAAATTTAATTTAATAATATTTTATTGCATCGTTTTACTTATATACAAATACAAGTAACATAAACATAAATCAATAAAAAGTGCAATTAGATTGGGCTACAAGTTTTTGTTTTTTTTTGTTTTGGAGAGGGCTGTTACTTTTGAGAGGTTGCTGAAATGGAAGACCATGTGCTTATAGGGTTTGATGTCTTATTAGGCGGAGAGAAACCAGCATATCTTCTTATGAGCATGGGATCATATGATAGTCTTAGATGATGTGGAGATCCCTTGTCAGTAGATGGGCATATATAGCAGATCGAGGAGAGTGACAGCGGCCGATGACGTTACTATCCACGGTAGGGCAGGAGCAGTGGTGGACGTTTATGACGAGAGAGAAGAGCTTGATGACTGGTAAGAGGCTCCGAATACCTCGTCGGTGCGAATCAGAATTTCAAAGATAGGGATAGTCTTGTGATAACTTTTACCCTTATAATCATCAACAAAGGCCCCACGTGTAAAGTCCGGGCACTAAATCCCTTCTCAGTAGAGGTTGTATTAAGGCAGCATACCTGCATCGGTGTTGCAGAAAAGATCGAGGAACTTATGAGCCTACTAGCTGAAAAGGTGCATGATGGCGAAGAACTTAAACAGGTTTAGTAGGATCGTGCGTAACAGCAAATGTGTTAGGTTTTTAAAGAGTTTTGTAAACTCTTAGACGTAAGACAAACACGAACAACGCCAAGGAATCCAAAAGGCAATTGACAGGTCGACGCATTAACAAAACACTAACCAAAATGATAAAGGCGTTTTTGGTGGAGCCAATATTTAGGGTGCCTTGCCGGCGTGTACTGCTCTCCACCCAACGAAGCCACGAAGCTCATTCCAAACCTTATGTTTTTTAGGTCTGGAGGTGCGAATGCCAGGCGAGGTAGTTCATGCTGCCTACAAGCAGAGTCCCGCCGGAGCAGTGAATGATATCAGGCAGATAAGACTGAAAATGCTCAAAGCCCAGCAGGTGGCTCAAAGCACTGAAAGACATATCCTTGGGTTATATCTAGAGTGTAAAATATCTTAATTTTACAGAAGAAGCAGTACGACATAAAATAAACATTTATCAAGCATAAAATGCTCGTTTTTGAGATACCAGCTTCTGAGAGTGACCATTTTCTTGAATAAAGGACATAAAAATCAGCACCAAGGAAACTTCAAAAGTAATAAATAGTAAAATTAACTCAAAATGAAAAATTAAAATTGTGTCATTGTATAGAAATGCACTATATTATCTAAACAATTTTTACTGTCACACACATCAAGAAAATAAGTTCACAGATAAGATTAAACAGAAGGTGTTAATTCAAAATTTATCACTAAAATGAATATTTTATCTTATAGAAGAAATTCTAGCAGAGAGAATTTTGTACTTTTTTGTGTATCATTACTTTAAAGCATATACTATCAAAATTAAAAAAACAACTATAGCTAGCCATTTTTGATTTTTACGACAGCCAATTAAAATGTGTCTGGTGATGTTATTACAAACTTACCTCCCTTTAAGATAATATACTGGTAGATAACTGTGAATTGTAATTATAATGATTCACTTTTACAAAAGGTATTTTATAACACTATTTTTTTTAAAAAGGATTTACTCTAAAGATATTAATTGTTAAAAATAAAATCACTGCACTGAAGATTTAATTATATCTTATGACTGTATACAAAGCAGAATATTGGGTAGAAAGAAGCGAAAAGCATAGGAGTAGCTCAAAACTGGAAAAAAGTTTCGAAGGGCCCGACGTGGTGAAATCACAGGTTGATGCTAGCGGCGGAGGAACAAAAGCTCATCTTGATAATATTTACTTTCCCGCGTTTCGCAGTATAGCGGGAAAGTTTTGTCTTCCAGTTACGGTTAGTTGAACCGCTCAGGTCAAGAGTAAGATATTGTGTAGAGAGTGACCAATAGTCAATTGTTTATGTAGAAGGTTGACCAATGAGATTAAAGTAAAGGTGATAAGGTAAATGTTCTAGACAGGTTTGTCAGTTCTAGCGTGCACACCCAATACTCATGTGTCATCAAGTTTCAAAAATTAAGTGAAACTATTTAAAAATTGTAAAAAAAAATTGTGTGAAGTCCACACACGCCATTGAGAAAAGCGCTGACTGTTTTTGGACACAGGTTTTCAGAGTTCATTCTCTGTTTTTTCCTGGACCTCGCGTCTTTTCGAGGATATGGGTTTTTTGAGCTTTTTTCCGATATGAATATAAAATAGGGAGAATCTTGTATTTAATACATGTACGTATACATGCAGACGGTAGTTAATGCATCTCTTGTAGCAGGGAATGTTTATGTAATATTCATTCAGAGAATCGTTTGGTATATAGCCAATGTATTATTTAAAATCAAGGTTGATGTAATACAGCTTCTAATTTCTATATTTAATATAGAGATACATGTGTAAAATAGTATTTACATGTATGTGGGAATAAACGGTCCCGTAGCCAGTCGTGCATCGCTACTGGGCGAAACATATTTATTTGTTTCTTCATTATTTAGTTTAAGTGAAGACGATAAGAGCATATGAAGTTATTTGGCCCCAAGGTTGGCGACACTGTTGGCTAGTAGGTTTAAAGGTAGTAAGTAAGTACGTCACGCCAAGCATCTCAGGTTACATGCCAGTATGTTATACAATCAAGTTCGATGGGTAGCAGTATTTCCGGGCCATGAATCTCATTAGCCGTATGGGCTTCGTCTCTATGACATAAAAAAACAACGAAAAACATAATAAAAAATGAGCCTTCAACTTCGCAAAGTTTTGAGTTGAAGCATTTGAACACTTAAAGTCGCCTTCTCTTGTTTTTCAGGCTGCAATGGATATTCGACGAACGGGGAGAAATATGTACACATGCTCACACTAACAACGAATCCAGAGGATTAATGTAGAAGAACGGTACCGGGTATTATACCATTTATATAAGAACCACATTGCTCTCGTTCAGAGGCCGTTCTATTGCACCCTTTCACTGTCCAGGTGCATATCCCAGGATGCCCTAAAGAAACACATTACGAGATGCTCGAGACACACCAAACAACAGGATATATGGAGGGAGACCAGCGTTGGTTTCTCGTTCAGAACCCCAACCCAACTCACGCGATGGAGGGTATGGATTTCCGCGAGGCCTCCATGGAAGAGATGGAAGTGGCCTGGCAACCTAGCTGATGGCTGGCTTAGGTTGGAGGATGATTAGTTAGATTACGATAATAACCAGGATGGTCAGGGTCTAATCAATGTTTATGGCCCCTCAGCAGTTAGCCATACTCGAACACCTTTGAAAATCTTTCAAAACAAGGAGAATCAGCATTGTTCCTCTATTTACTGACTCAGTGTATAATTATGGATTTACCAAAGCTAAAGTGCAGCGAATACTGCGCTGCGATTGAACAACAAATAATTTCAAACATTAAGCACATTCAATGTCTGTATTTTCGGTGTTAAAAGAGCGCTGAATCATGTGCCCCAAACTGTTAAAATGCAGTATACCATATATGATTTCCCATCTAGCATATTATCGAAGTATAAAATACAATAATCTTAGCGAACGTTCGCGTCAATACTTCCAACAGCAATATTAGCATACTTCTACCGTATGCAACCGATATTCAAGTTAACAGTAGGTTATACACGTTCATTTCAGTTATCTGTCAGACTTGCACTGCAAGATCAAACGCATTGTCAGATAATTTCTGCAAGTTCAACGTGCAATGTCATACTATGTTATCATGTAAAGGGAAGTAACCGCAGTTACGTAAACATTCAGCTTGTACGGTAGTTGTTAGTTGAGCAGAACGCGTTGTCAATACGACAATGTAACTGTAGAATCTAACAGAAACTCATCGTGACACAGTTTCCGGGATGCATATTGTTCAGTCAAGTGTACTTCCTTGGAAAGAATAACAAGTTTATGTGGCATTTTGCACATATGCCTTACCGTTGATTTTATGAATAGGCAATCTTACAGATTAGAACTTACTGCTTCTTTGAATCTTAAGGTACACTAATTTTAAACTGTCATAATTGAATGTTAACTTTGACCAGGAAAATATGACAACATGCATACATAATGGGGAAATAGCTTAGGTTAATAGAAGGGTCAAAATCTGCAAACAAAACCGAAGCATAATGTGTCGATATACGTGCGGATATAGTATTTACCGCTGAGTTTCTACGATTTCTGGAGACGATGCACGAACAGACTAAAGCTGTACACACACATGGCGATGCTTAAACCAATATATCTCATGAAAAGGAGTCATAGTAATCATGTCTGATCTATATTGTCTGTAAATATATTATGTATTGTAAATTGGTAACACATATGAAAAGAAATGGCCGAAGAATAACTTAAATATCTGAATGTTTCGTGTTTTCAAACTATGGGATAAAAGTCAAAGATTCCCAGATCATGATTCTTTTACTTGAAAACGAATAATACATAAATAATTCACGAATAATAGATGTTTAACACATGTATAATACATTAATAATAGATGAACAACACATGAATAATGTATGAATAATATGATGGTGTTAAGTAAATTTGTATTAAAAATCTTCTTTTAAACAAATAAATTATATCATAAGTATTATTGTCATATCGGTCATCTTTAGTTATATCGTAAGATTCTATAGTCTCATAATTAAGGTTTACGCAGTTTCGTTATTTTCTTGAATCACAATTTCAGGAGCAGTTTGGGGTCTGGATTCGCTTTCCGGATTTCCTATTTCAACATCTTCAAGGGCCTGTAACTCTCCTTCGTCGTCTTCAAACTCTGCTGTAGTTACTTCCCTGACTGAATCTAGATCTTTGAAGTACTCGGTTATTTTCTTCGGTCCAAGTCTACATATTTCCAGTGGCGGATGGATCAAGGGGTTGGATTCTAGAACACTCGAAGTGTATCTGTATCCCCAGTCCAGCTTTACCAGCTTTCCGAAGTTGTGAGGTAGTTCCCGTAACCTGTTGTTGCCAAGCCACAAACATTCAAGGTCAACAAGGTCACAAAGTTCTTCCGGAAGTTGAACGAGTTTATTGTAGTTTAATAGTAAAGTTCCAAGAGTTTTGATATTAGAAATCTCCTTTGGTACAGCCACTAACAGGTTATCACTGAGGTCGAGAAATTCTAAAGCTTGCAGCTCACACGCTTCCAGCGGGAACGCCTCAAATTTATTGTTTGACATATGTAGACTTCTTAAATGTGGAAGGCGGCCCATACCATGCGGCAATGCTGTCAAGAGATTGTTGCTAAGCGACAAACGCTCTAAACTTTGAAGAAGACAAATTTCCTTTGGCATGTTGTATAAATCATTGGTGTCGAGCATCAGTACTCTCAAATTTATCAGCCGTCCGATTGACGGCGGAACCAGCGGCAGATGGAAGTCTAGACACGACTCCCGCTCAGGGCTCAAATCCAGTACTTCTAATTCCAACATAGTGAAAAGAACATGTGGAACGGCTTTTAATTCCTTTCCTCTCAATTTTAATTTCTTTTGTCCGTGAAACAGTGGATCGGTTGTCTCAATTCGAAGCCGGAGTTCTTTCAGAATTTCTCTCTCGTAATAGGATACTCTGCTTGTACGCATCATATTGTTTTGTTCGTTTTACAGGCGCAAAAATACGGAAAACACACACAAATACTTCGGACTTTTATATAATCCAAACTTTCCGTGAATCTTGTAAAAAAACAATACACAACTATCAACAACCACAGCGAATAGTTATTTCAATATGAAATATACCCGTAGTGTTATCTTCATTTTCAATTTTATTATTTTCTTCAAGATAACATTGTGAACATACTGGATTTTGTATTCATCACATTACGTTTTGTTTATGCCGAAACCTTTACCCATTGATTCCTAAATCTATCTTTTTAAGTCCATATGAAAGTCTTCCGATTTTTTCTGAATTAAATAGATAGGACAGAAGTCCGGTGTATATTTTACAAAACTAATTTTATGTTTGTATGCTAAATTTTCTAAATAGAAGAAAGTGATAGAACGTATTGAAAGTTTACCTAGCTATCACTGTGTACATAAACTGCTTTACTTTCCATACGAAATGAAATTGAAGCAAATAAACACCTTTTAAATTGTCGAGATCCCGATTTAAACACACTCAACCAATTCTATCTCACAGGTTATTTATCAAGCAACCTGCAATCAAAATAACAATTACCTAAACGAATGGCCACAAACTAAGTTTTACGATGTCCCATACTCAGGATTACTTGTCTTGTTTTGTTATTACTTATTACAGTTACATTACCCTTCCAAATAACAATATACATTACGGCCATGTAAGTTACTTTTAGAGACAATGCTAATAACTTTACCGAATTATTTCTCTTCTTACTGATAGCGAACAAAATAGGAAAAGTAGTAATATTTGGCTGCGATAATCAACCCGTTTTCTTTGTACATGTATTTAACTGAAATAAAACATATCGAAGTGATATTACCCTTCAAAGTGACCATCATGATTAAAGCATAAGTATTTTTCACATACATTTAGAGCATTCGTTTTGTTTACGTCTGACTTGGCAATTATAAAGTATGGACATACCTGATATTCTAACCTTTCAGTATTGAAATTAAAATATATTCATCATGCATTGTAACACCGGATACAGCTCCTTTCGAATACAGCTCCTCGGGGCTGTATTCGGTGCACATTAACGAATACAGCTCCCTTGGTGTAGCGGAGCTGTATTCGAACCAAAGCATATGCACATTCGAATAAAGCTCCCTATGTTTGATCAAACGGGTGATAAACGGATTAAATAACAGAAGTCTAAGGAAGAAGCTTTCCCGTTCCGAAAACTTTTCAGTCAATGACCAAATTGTTGTTCGAAAGCTTGGGTCCATCTGTCCGAAAATATGACTGTTGTCCTACCCTGTATGTTGTCTTATCAGTCCGTCTGTCGGGCCTGACACCCTGGTGTGAATGAGCTTCATTCCGTCAACAATTTACAAAGTACAAAACCACTGAAACTGCCACCTTATGAGCAACAGCCATGTATGAAAAAATGTAGGTTTATTGAAAGAAATTAATTCTTCAATACCAGCAAAAAAGCCATGAAACCTCTAATTTTCGTTCAACCGTCCGTCCAACACGGACGAGCAATAAGACAAACATCTCAGGGCTAAGTAGCGGGATGTATCCTTATTATTCTATAATAAATTTCGTACCGCAATGATTCGCCTTAAATACACGTCTATGTTGCATCAAATCACTGGGGAGCTCTATTCGAAAAAAAGGTACAAGAACCCTGAATACAACTCCCATTTGATCAAGGGATGCGTATTAATGCGCACCGCATACAGCTCTCCGGGGAGCTGTATTCGAAAGGAGCTGTATCCGGTGTTACAATGCATAACATATTGCATTGAATTGGTAAGATGTGAAAAAAAAACAATAATAGGGTCACCACCTGAGTGAAAAGAGAACATCTGCAATTGATGATCAGATATGATACAGATAATACCCTGGTCACATTAACGCTTCGAGCCCGTACGAGTAGGTTTTCAGTGGAAATTTTGCAAAATCGTACGGAGTCCGTACGAACATCGTTGACACTTGAGAACATCGTACGGATTTTTTGAACTCGTAGAGGACTCGGGGACTCGGTGAGAATGTTTCACCGAGCTCCCGAGCTGTCGCAGAGCTCGTAGAAATTTTCGAAGTCGTGAGCAGCTCGCAAGGGCCCCGTACGGGCACCGCAAGGGCCCCGGCATAGCTCGTACGGGCATCGCACGATGTCCGTGCGGATTTGGAACACCGCGAGTCCCGTAAGAGCTTGCCGGTGCTCGCACGACTATCGCAGGGTGGTGGCACGGTCAACGTACGATGCCCGTACGATACTACGACACCGGGCAGGGAACTTACGATGTCCGTACGGGGCCCGCAGGGCCTTACGTTCGCTGTACGGACTCCGTACCACATCCATGACGATTTAATGTGGTATAGATCCAGGACACCGTGCGGACACAGTACGGGCGCCGTATGAACACACGTGCATCGCACGAGGTACGTCCGAGCTCCTTGCGCGCACCGCACGACTTGTTTGCGATGTCCGTATGGATATCCTACGATTGCATCCTCCAAAAGATCATACGGGGTCCGTAGGCATGTGACCAGAAGCTACGATTGTACGGGGACCGTACGGATTTTAAAAGTTGGTGGAATCGTGCGATTTTATAAATCGTACGGACACCGTACGGATATGTGACCTGGGCATTGCAGTATATCTGATTGGCAATTTGTGCAGCAGAGCGAAACGGTTTCAAAAATTTCAGTAAAAGGCCATCCCATTTGGTTGAAAGTAACCACTGTGCTTTAATAATTTTCAATTTTAAGCTCAAGTTGCTCAGGTAGCCATTTTGTGCAGTAGAGCGGAACCGTCTGAGCAGTATTTGGTAAGAGCCATCAAAGAAACAGTTCTGTTAAGTATTTTTGAAATTTGCCTAGTCGTTGAGAAGCAGATGTGGTTATTTTCTAGTTCTAGCTCTGGCGGCCAGTTTTTGCAGCAACGCGAAACAATTTGGACAATTTTGGTGCATGGCCATCAAAGCAACAATAGTTTTGTTGAAATGGAATAAGTGGTAAAGGATGAGATGTTGTTTAAAGATTATTTTACTTATAGCTAGCTCCGGTGGCCATTCTGTGCAGCGGAGCAAAACCGTTTGAGCACTTTTGGTAGAGGATTATCCAAAAAACAATCTTGTTTGATTGAAATCGGTACAGTGGGGTAGGGTAAAGATGTCGTTTAAATGCTTTTATATTTCTAGCTTTGGTGGCCATTTTGTGCAGCGTACCGACCGGGTTTAAGCAATTTAGGTAGAGAACTGTCCAAGGATCACTCCTATGGAGTTTGAATCGTGTTGGCTAAATGCTGTTTGAGAAGATGTCGTTTGAAGCAATTGTGGACGACGCACGACGAACAACGGACATAGAGCGGCCACAACACACTTCGTGCTCAGGTGAGCTAATAAGGGAGACATCACCAAAAACATCAGCCACAAAAAACGGGCATCACCAAGCACAATACCCACGAAATACCTGACATCACCAAGCACAGAGTTATTATACAACCAGACATCACCTAAACAACATCCGCTTATAATCAGACAAGAAACATAGCATCAGTGGAGAACCAGATATAAGGCACGAAACATCCACAAACAACCGGGCATCACCAAATATAACAACTACAAGTATACATATTTAACCAAGCAACACAAACACAATACATCACGAAATACAGCACAAATAAAAAAATAGACTTCACCATACAAAACACACACAAGCAACCGGTCATCACTAATTGTAACACCCACAAATACACAGCTGTCACCAAACACCACTTGCAAGAAACTAGACATCACTTAGTAACACCTAAAACACAAGACGTCCACAGGTACGTCAATACAAACCACAAGACATTACTATTAACTACTCCCATTAACAACCAGACTCACTCAGCAAATCACAAACAAATAACTAGACATCATTAAATACAACACCACAAAACAACACGACATCATAATGCATAGCAATAAAAAACAGACACCACCAAGCTCAACACTCACAAGCAACAGAACACCACCAAGCTCAACACTCACAAGCAACAGAACACCACCAAGCTCAACACTCACAAGCAACCAGCCATCACCATGGTCATCACCAACAAGCAACAGAACACCATCAAGCTCAACACCTGCGAGCAACCAAATATCACCAAGTACATCACCCTCAATCAGCCTGACATCACCAAGAACAGCACCAACCAACAAACGCAACTCCAACACGTATCTAGCCATCATTAAACACAACACACACACACATCACCAAGCACAACACAAAGAAGCAACCACATCTAACCACACACAACTCCCCACAAACAAATGGACATCACCAAACATAATACATACAAGCAACCAGACTACAAGCAACCAGACTACACCAATCGCAGCATCAACAAACAACAAATATTACCAAACGTAACTTCCACAAGCAACCGGACATCCCAAAACACAACCCATGCAAGCAACCAGACTTTACTTAACACAGTTTCCACAAGCAACAAGACATCAACAAGGCAGCATCCGCAACCAACCAGTCTTATCCTTACACAACTCCCACAAGCAAACGGGCATCATCATGCACAGCATCCACAAGCAAACAAACATCACAAAGCATAACAACAAACAACCAGACATCATCAAACACAATTCCTACACGTATCCAGCCTTCGACAAACACAATGCTCACAAGAAACTTGACTTCACCAAGAACAACACCAGCAAGCAACTACCCATTACCAAACACAACACCAACAAGCTACCTGACATCACAGGGCACATCACCTACAAGCAACCAGACATTACCAAACCAACGCCACCATACTTCCAAACATAACCAAGCACAGCACCCGCAACAAGCAATCTGATGCAACCAATCCACAAAAAGAAGTCTTAATCCTCCAGCCATGATATGATATTGCAGCAATAATCTTCTAAGGATTGCCAGCATTTAAAGGTCCAATACTAAGGAAAGCGAAAATTCAAATATACTTTAAAAAACCCACTGAAATATGTTATTTTTAATAAAAACTTGGTATGTAGAAATTCTAAATAAATCACAGTACATGTACAATTATTTTTCTATGCATTAAGAAGAAAGTTAAAAAGACCTGGGTAGTCATTTTGTCGATTCACTGAGATTTCAACATAATACACATACTTTTCTTTGTGTTCCAAACACTTTCTGTAAATTTTAACCCGCCAATCTTCATTATTTAGTGTCTTGCATAAGGTAATGTACTTGCCATTGAAATAACTGTCATTTAATTTTCGCTTAGTAGTGGACCTTTAAGGTTAGAAAAGTATACACTTTGAGCCACTTCTAACCCGACACTTATATAGTTCGGTATAACTGAATTATTTGTATGCAGATTTCGTTCAAATTTAGAATATAATTAATTCAACACATAATACATACTTCTGCGAAATTTAATTTTAATTGATTAACAAATACATATAAAACTTAACAAATAAAAAACATCGCTGTAAAATCCGAATTCACAAAATGGCATAACGTGAAATCCAAACAATGAGAAAAGTCACCGATCCATAATAAAATCCGTACATCGGAGTAAAGGAACGAAATACAATGTAACTGTTTTTTAAAAATAAATTTCCACCTTTTTTACGATTCATAGTGAACAGGTTGATACTGTATATGTTTGCAAATAAAATTATTGCTAAATAGATATGATACATCTATATACATGACTGTGTGAGTGATTAGCCGGCAAGCAACATGTCAATTGCGCGACTACGCTCTTGGTTATTCATTCATAGTGACTGATTTTTAAAATCAAAATTCTGTTTTTACGGTTTGAAATGCGTTATAGAATATTCTAGCATAAAATGTGCTGTTTTTGCCCATTTTGCCGGTGTTTTAACAGGAGAAAAAACGTGTGTTAACGGGGAGATTCACGCGCCGTTATAACCCGTTTTCATTTATGCGCTACAGGGCCATTGTAAACAATGGACCTGTCTTCCAAGTCTTACATCATGTACGGCGTCAACAGTGCCGGGCTTAAAACCGCTGGTGACGTCATAAATATGACGTAAACAACACGGACGTTGTCCCGCGCTCATTGAACGTCGTACCAGTAAGAGCGTTTCTTTTTATTTCTATGATTTTTTATGTTATTTATGCTAGAATAGCGCTAACGAACGTTTATTCGTGTTATAACACCTGCAAACCCCTCGGGATATGTTGGTACCCTCGCCCTTACGGGCTCGGGTACCAACCATCCCTCGGGTTTCTGCAGATGTTATAACACGAAAAAACGTGCGTTAACCCTACATTCTAACATGACTCGCGATTTTGTCTCTATATACAAAGAGTAGAAAAATTATGTTATATTAAACCATAAACAACGCGGGAACTGATATGCTGTAAACATGACGTCATATTGCGCCGCATGACGTTAAATGAGCGTTCGCGTAGAAAATAAAGCTTTGCATTCATTCACTTTTTGTAATATCTGGTCATGTTAGAATCGAAATAACATCCTTTTCAGCGTTGTTATCGTCTAATAAACAATAATTTGTCGTACTGATATGCAGTTATAAACCACTCAGGCCTTCGGCCTTCGTGGCTAATTACTGCATATCAGTACTCCAAATCATTGTTTATAAAACGACTAACACCGCTGGAACGGATGTTATTTCTTAAATAAAATGAAAATCGATATATTTCGCTCACATACATTTCCTCGTGCAAAATAGTGAAATCGTGCAAAAGTAACCGATCGTCACAGTTGAAAGGTTTTATCATTTTTGTACAGCTAATGTTGCCAAACAACATAATACATGTATTTAATTTCAAATAAATATCTTGAACCATGTTCGAGAAAATCGAATTTGAAAAGTGTCGGGTTAGAAGTGGCTCCAAGTGTAGTTATCTTACGTGCATTTCCAACTGAACAAACTACATTTTTGTTTTTTGTCAGTTTTTTGTGTCTGCTTATTCCTTACAAAAATAATGTATACCTTACGTAGAATGTATAATATAACAAACTAAGCATCAATACCTGGTATAACGTGAGTGAAGACTAGAGGTACAGGACCTGAATTAGAAGTATTCAATACTGAATAAAAGTTATTTCAGTTTGTATGACATAGATGACTGTTTAACGTATAGCACCTATATCGTTTTACTTTTCAGGAATCCGTTTCGTCCACTGAGAGGTGTCGACGATCTATGCTGTGAGTCTTGGTGCAGGAAAACGATATTTGGTCGCCGGTAAAACTTCAAAATATTATTGAAAACGGTTTTAAAACTCAACACTGTTTGAAGCTCTAGAACAAAATTTTTAACAGAATGAATTACAAAAACAAACAAGAACAAGAGGACCATGATGGCCCTATATCGCTCACATGAGTACACGTGTACCGGTTGCTAAGGAAGTCAGCGTATGCTTGGTAAGTCATTGGTTGCTATAGGAACTCATTGGAGGCTAGGTTTCTCCTATAACTCTATAAAAAGACAAGGGACCCCACCCCGCGGGCGTGGTAAATTTTGACCCCAGGGGAATGATTTGAACAACTTTGTAGAGGTCCACTACACTATGCTACATACCAAATAATCTAAGCTCAACGTCTTATGCTTTCGGACAAGAAATGCTTTAAAGTTTCCCTTATATAAGCTGTGCATAACATTACATGTTTACATCTTTTTAAATTAATAACCATAAATTCTGTGATTTACTATCCTCAGATATTTACATTTACGCTGAATAAAAACATCTCATTTTCTATTTTCACCATGCTAATCTTATACTTTTCTCCTTAGTTATATCTGTACAACAGATAAATATAAATACACTTCTCCAAGGTTACCAAAAGTTCATCACTTATGTAATATCAAATAATAGAGTGGGAAATATTGATAGAATTGTCTAATTTTGCCAAGACCTAATGTGGCCTGGTAATTTTCCAGTAATCAGTCTGATGACATATGCTCTGTATAAAAGAATAAATATATAAGCCCAAGGTCAAAGGGAGACTACTCAAACACTACAAATGTAAGGAACTAGTACAGTTTTCTTCCTTGGCAGGAGGTAAAAATAAAAACCCCTACCCAGCGGAGCCAATTTTTACCCCAGGTCCATAATGAATTAATCTTTTGTAGACGACCATCCAAGGATCATCCACACCAATATGATAAAACATCCATTAGGCGGTTTTGGAGAAGACGTCTTAAATGTTATATTATAGGAATAACTGTTTTGTAATTTTGATATTTGCGACTGTATATACGGTTTTTAATGGTCGCAAATATTTTTAACGGCGACGGCGTTAGCCGGAGCTGTTAAAACTGTTTGCGATCATTAAAACCGTATATACGGTCGCAAATATCAAAATCACTAAATAGTTATCCCTTTTCTAACGCATAATGTGTCTAAATGCGATAATTAAAACGCCGTTCGAATTTTGCGACTATATATACGCTATTTAATAGTCGCAAATTTAAACGACGTCACCAATCAGAAACGACGTCACATCGGTATTGCGTTGAATACGTATTTGTCGCAAAAATCGAACGGCGTTTTAACAATCGCATTTAAACCTTGTGCGTTAGAAAAGGGTTCTATTTAGTGTTTTGCATTTGCGACCGTATATACGGTTTTAATGGTCGCAAACAGTTTTAACAGCTCCGGCTAACGCCGTCGCCGTTAAAATTATTTCCGACCTTAAAACCGTATATACAGTGCAAATATCAAAATTCATAACAGTTATTCCTATATTTTATATCGCAAATTTAGGCGCCCACCAATGAGAAATGACGTTACGTCAATAACTGCGTTAGAATAAACCATATACAACGCGGGAACCGATATGCTGTAGACATGACGTCATATTTCGCCGCATGACGTTAAATGAGCGTTCGCGTAGAAAATAAAACTTCGCATTTATTCACCATTTGTCTGTTAGAATCGAAATAACATCCGTTTCAGCGTTGTTATCTATACAATTTGTTGTCGTACTGTTGCGCAGTTATAAACCACTCAGGCCTTCGGCCTTCGTGGCTAATCACTGCGTATCAGTACTCCAAATTATATGTTTATATAGGAAAAGTAGCCGCTTGTGTAAGACGATTAACACAGCTGGAACGGATGTTATTTCATAAACAAACTCCGTACATCAGATGACGGACGACGGACGGCAGGCGATCTTGATAGCCAGGTGAGCTAAAATCCACAAGTAAAACAATACAAACAAAAGAATGACCAAACTCCGCAGCTTCTAATGGAAGACCTGTGTAGCATACCCCTGCACTAAGAAAGTTAGCACTAAAAGTTGATTCACCGGTTAGCAGGAAAGTGACAAAGAAGGCGATAGACAAAATCATTGAACTTCCAGTCCCTTAAAACAATACGCCTAGCGGAATTCAAGAACGTCGAAGACTACAGACCTCTGAACATGCACTGTTTTTTTTTTGGAGGAAATTTACAATTATAAGTGAATGAAAAAATTAATCGTTAAACATGTATTGCAGAAATACAAATACAGCTAAACATATTTACTACAATCACATCGAGTAACAGTAAACTGAAATTTGGCACAAACTAATGAATATAAAAGGTATAAAGTTATGAAAAGAATTGTATACGTTAATATCACAGAGTCATTCACATATTCAAGGAGTTTCCTGTGTTCGAAGCATTTGCTACGATCCTGTTAAGTGTCATTTAAAGCTGATCCCCTGTATAACGGCAAGATAGCTGGAACCCTTCACTAATATATCAATCACAGTGCAAATCCAACGAAACTAAAAGTTTGTATGTACATTTCGTTACGTATAACATAAAAGAATAAATAAATGCAACAGGTATATTGAAACAGTTCTTAAATGCAGTTCAGATCCGAAAAACGGAGCACCGCCATGACATGAATATAGGTTAAAGTCATATATAGATCCTATTTTCGTTGAGCTATATGTCTTGGACGATTCAACACTCAATACTTTATTATCAATGGTAAGGATACTTGTGATCGATTCAAAAGCCAAGAATATTACATGTTGTACATATTATACACGTGTACTGTTTCACATCTAACCTATTTTAAACTAGTTTGTACACCTCTATTGATTGGTCCGTTGTCATAACAATAATTTTGTCCTTTCTACGGTAGCATATTCCATGCGGAAACAAAGGTCGATTCTCGTCGTGCGGAAGACCATCTATATATTTACCATTAGGACCAACTTTATGAACCCTCTGGGTGCCAAAAAAGCTTGCAATATGAAGGTTCTTGTTCTCATCCATGGCGATACCATTCGGACTCTTCATTTCTGTGTACGAATATATCAACTCGTCTTCATTGTTTATACAAAGTACAGCATTCTGCTTATAATCAGATACTAGAAGAAAAATATCGTCATATGTAACGTTCAGATACTTGGGTTCTTTAAAGTACGAGGTATTGGTTGCGTCATACAAAATTGCACGTCGAAATGTACCATCAAATTCATGTATGTGGACCTGAAACTCTGGGGGCTTGGGCCACGTTTTCTCTGATACTGAAACTTTAACACAAACTGCTATTCCTCCATCAAAACAAGTTATACCCCAACAAAATCCCTCGGTTCGGAATTCTGACACCGGAACAAGTTTTTGACGATTATTTACCATGGCAACTGTAAAACGATGTACTTCCTTTTTATATGGCACAGTTGCAAAGATATCGTCTGTTTTGTTAGACGCTTGGCATACATCCCATGGCGCACTTGGTAGCTCGTAATCAGCAAGAAATTCAAATTTCGAACTGAAAAGTTTCAATTTGTTGTTATGATAATCTGCTAAAACAAGGACCCCATTTTCCACGAAAGTTACTCCACGTAATGAACATGAAGACTCAAGCTGTGATTTGGCATCATGGGAACTTTGATAATTTGCGTAAGTTGCCTTTGGTTTAACTGGTTCAGTTACTTCCGCTGTCGTAGATTTTCCATTTCTCTGTTTTGTTTGCTTGGCTTTTGGTGGTACTGGTCCGCCTGATGTTTCGTCTACTACCCGAGACTGTGCACAGCCCATGGTGACGTCACGTCATGTTACGTTCCCTAAAGGTAGCAAAATTATAAAAACTTCATAATGCGAAAAAAGCTTTCAAACATTGAAAGATATGATTATAAAAATAGTTTAGGCTAAACCAATGCTCCTAGTATAAACAAATATTTAATTTATGTTTTACAAGTGAAATGGTTTACCTTTCAACGAGCTATAAATATTACTAGATGTAACAGCAGGTTTGATTCAGTCAACTTTTACATGTACATTTTGTTAATTTGTAGTTAACACAAGTAATCAATATCAAGACAAATTTAATTAACTTACCTTCGTTTTATTTCCGTTACACATTTTTCCTACTTGATCGCTTTCTACACCAGCTACGTTAACATTATTTGACACATTCGGAATATAAACTTAACTTTTCATATTTATAAATCAGATAAAGTGTACCCGCATATTTTCGACCAAATTAAGAACGTAGATTGTATAAAATGCCGATACACAGATCAATGATCTCATTATATGTAAACATGAGAACCACAGTTGTGAAGACGTAATCCGAGGTTTATCAAAAATTAATCATGAACTAACTAATCCTTAAGACATAAAGACTGCCGTTATGCGTTGTCGCCCTTTGTATATAATATCCACCGACCCTGCTGGAATTGTTGAAATCAGTTATGATAGAGATATGATAGAGCTATGTCAAGTAGACATGTTCATGAACTTGATTATACAGGATCAAATACTAGGTCTCATCAACATGCTTTAGTTTTCTTCTTCTTTTATAGTAACATTTGACAAACAAACAATTACTGGATGTTATGACCGCGCGTGGGAGTCAGTGTCTAGTGAGACAGTTGTGCCAGGCATTCCAATCTTCACAGCCCACCCAGAAAACCTTGCAACGTGAGATTGAAATTGTGCAAAATCCAGACACCTTAAAAAGCCTTAATAGCTCCCAATATCTACAAGATTTTGTTGATGAACTTGCTGGTATTTGTGGCCTGAACTATCACGTCTCTGAAAGACACTGATCTATTGAAGTGCTTTGCCTCTTATGCCGTAATGTGACAGTGGACAAGAACGTTGCTCACCACAATATGTTATATATAAGGATGTACGTCTAGGAGACTGGTCTATAATTATTGGCAAGAAACCTCTAACCTTTCTTGAAATATGGAAAGACATAGGCCTCTTTCTAATATTTGTGCTGAAATAACACCAGTTGATATGGATTTATTAAAAAGAACAGTAAAGATAAATGTTACTTCTTGAGCAACTCTTCCAAAATTCTTTGCGTGAAAGCTTCAGGTGCTGCAGCCTTATTATCCCTTATTGGTGTTATGTTTCTTTAAATGTTTACATTACCATTCTCGATCACATGCAATGGAGACATGGTTGTGCAGGGTTCTGTATCCATCTTGGGCATGGAAGTCTTGTTACCGTTATCATTAAAAAAACTTTAGAAAACATCAGCTTTTTCTTTCGATGTGATTTTAAATACCATTTTCGAGAAGGGAGAATCTCCTGAGTAATCGCTTTTATGGGTTTCAATATAAACCCAAAATCTCTTGGTTGTACAAAATGTTCAATGCTTGTTTTCGGTCTGATCACATACAGTAGTATTCATGTTATCCCAGTATTCAGATCTGGTATTTTTCTGTATCAATGATTTTAATGTCTTCAGTTTAGACAAACGGAAAGCGTTTAATCTTTTAATTCTACTATATAACCGGTGATTCTTTTTTGTTAACTTTTTAATGCTCGAGTTTAACCATGGAATGTGGTCCTTCCTAGACTCGGTTTAGCCGGGATATATCCCTCTGTCAGAGCATGGTTCTAAAAGCATCCCATATTACATTGCCAATATTACCCAGGGTGGTTGCTATGAAACTGATATGTTAAACGTATTCATTCCTTGACATTCTGCATGGAACCAAGTATGTATGCCACTTTACTTCCGTATTACAAACTCCGGATCAATCATTTCGATCAGAGCACAAAAGCTAGTAGGATCATCATTAAGCAAAGATACATGAATGAGAACTTTCTTTCCCTAGGAGTGCCTTCTTACGAGTCTACACATATTTAGGTAAATCGCTACTCCATGCAACAGGCCCTGGTCCAGTTCTATATAAACCTTTTATTGGCAAATTTCTATTCAAAAGATGTTTTACCTACTATTTATACATGTGATAAAAACCAGGAACACGTTCGCTTACCGGACTCGTGATAGGTATAAATTCACTAGATCGCTCTATGTACTGCTGAGCTATGTTGTAGATTGCTATACATATCAAAATAACAGCAAAAAGGGAATGGTCACTGTTATTCAATAATTGTATCATAGGGTAAACAATGAATAATGATCTTCGACGTTTATGTAGTAGTATACGTCAAGTAGATATAGTTTTCACTATTATTTCTTCATTTAGATTGTTTAAAGTCCAGGCCGACCCTGGGATTTCTAACCAGGTGAACTTGCCAAACTTTGAACTGGCACAGGTTGAAGAGTCAGATGTAGGTACAAAGAAATCCGGGTACAAACCCCTAGCTCTGTTATGAATACACCCCTTGGTTCGTTTATGTGCACATTGTACTACATCGAAACACGTGATACTACTTCTGGGTGTCGGGTGGGAAACTTTGCAAAGCTTAACTGAAATTGTCATTGCCCGAACAAGATTCGAACACGGGACCTTCGGATTGGTGACATCACCTTTTTTGTCTATAAATATGTGTAGACTAGGTATCATCACACTAGCGGATCCATGGAGGGGGCGCCACCCCCTTCCCGCTAAAATCCCACACAAAATATCTGAGTAAAAAAAAAACAAGCGTCTAGTTGTAGTATTCTATCATGATAATGCTTATACAACTCTTATGTAATACCTATCCCGCTAGCCCTTGCAGACAATATTGCCGTATTTAAAACCAGTCCCGCTTTCCGTACTTTATTATTCTTTCCGCTAATTCCTAGTAAACAAACATATACATTTTTATATTATTTATTCATAGTTAATTATAATCATGTTATTTGATAATACGTTGTTCTATTCAACTAACTTGCTTAGTTTCAACTAACTTGCTTAGTAACTAAGTTTACGTCTATTCGAGGCAGTGTGTCTCCACGAATGAATGTTACAGCTTAAAAGCAAACCTATGCATTTTGCACATTCAGGCCCGTAGCTACACTGAGGCACAGGGAGGTCGGTGCCTTCCTGTTTTTCTGCCAAGATTATAATCAAAGGACTGGAAGTGCTGGAGGGTCGATTGTCTCTGAACACATGTGTAAATATCAGGGCAACCCATGCATGAGTAAAGTTATCAACAAACTGGAGACACAAATGTCCACAGAGTTTGACCTTTAACCATATGTGTAAACTTTACTTTTGATAGGAACCCATGTGCTTACCTGTTGCAGTCAGTGACTACATGTATGTTCAACTACCCTATAAAATATCATAGCTGTGAATGGTAACTGAGAAGTGGGTTTTTACAAACCTGAACTGAAAATTCAAAGTTTGCACAACTTTTGATGTCATTCAAAAGTTATGTGATTTGCCCATAGGGTTGAGTGTATTGTGTCAATAATACAAAATAAATTCCTATCCTAAATTGTAAACAAAAACTGAACAATGAGCAAGATCAAAGAAGACACAGAGTAAATTAATAACTGAACAAGAAAAACAGTGATACAAAGTATCACAGCGGGCCCACAAACAAAACTGACATGTAAATATTCTAGAAATTGGTGATGATTGATGTTGAGGCATGGCCCCAAAAGAACCCAAGGAAACCAATTCTGGTTGTACAAGCAAAACCTGACACGACTACTGACTGAACTTTACTGTTATCGAATAATATGTATACAGTATGTCTTATTAACATTATCCTTATAAGTTTGACATGAATGAAGTTTTCTATGATTATTTGCTGTAAAACATTTAAAATGGTTTAAAGTCTTAAAATTATAAGTAAAACAGAAGAAAAATGTAAAAAATAAAACTGTCTACAGCGCAAATTCAATTTCCAGCATCTCTACCAACTGCTCTATGTCCGCCGAATACATAGTTATTGATAAAAAACGAGTTGTTATAAATTTGTATGTCCAAGTCGTTCGTTCGCGCATTAATAGTATTTACGATTAATTACACATTTAAAGAACAATAACGAAATAATATTATTCTATTCTGAAATGTTTTTAAATTATTTAGATTTATTACTATATAATTTTGAAAACAGAAATCGCTATAATGCCTAACAACTGTTTATATGGAACTACTTGTTTGTATGTTGTGCGTTCGGCCGTAAGGGCGATATACTCTGTTAACTTTAGGTCGATTTTAACAATCGACCCAAAAAAGGATATATTTTGAGGCACCATCTTTTCAGCATAGCCGGGCTGAGGCACTATTATTTAATTTATTTAAACAAAATATGCCTTTAATCTAGCGTTTTAGGATGACAAAAATCGCAAATACGTTGGCTATTTCGAAATTCTATTTCGAGATCTATATGTAACTAAAATGTAGGCGAATTTTTTTAATGTCATTTATTGTTTCCGAAATCGGTATCTTAAAAGTATCAAAAACACGTTTGAAATGCAGGAAAATGCACGAAATGGCACCCTCGAAAAAAATATTTTCGGGGGAGCATGTCCCCGGACCCCCCTAGAAAGTACCTCCCTATTTTTTAACCTCTGGCTACGGCCCTGACATTGTTCATTGCCATTCAATTATACAGGTTAATTATGCACTCGCTCGCTTTACCGCTGTTTAGTGTTCAATAACTTAAAAACAAAGAATAAAACACAGTCATAATTGCCGTCTTATAAGGCTTGAGCAGAACCAACAAATGGCAAAAAAGTTACGCCCCCGCCCCCCCGCAAGACCAAATCCTGGATCCGCCCCTGCATCAACTTTTCGAAAGGAGTATAGAACTCATTCGAATATTTTCTCTTCTATAGGTGATATCAACTATTCGAATGGATAATATCACATTTAGCTTTTGGAAAGATTATACCACACATTCCTTAATGTATGAAAATATAGACTGGGTGGTATCATCCATTCGAATGTGTAATATCATCCATTCGAATAGCTGATATCATGTTTGTCTTTTGAATATGCGATATCAAGTATTGGTGATTATCCATTCAAATAGGTAAAAAATGTTTTCCCTTTGAAAAGTTGACATAAATCATTGCAATCGGTGATATCACATATTCCAAATGGAGAATATATTATAACACTTATATACATATGAATTGGTGATACCACCTATTAGGTATTATTAGATTGTTTATAATCCCGGCCGTCCCTATAGGATGTCTTGCCGAGTGTACCTGTCAAGACCCCAGTACGACACCCATGCATACTAATGCCTACTACATTTTTGGAACTTAAGGCAGCAATACCAAGTCACTTTTGTCAAAACTTTATGATTACTTAGCCAAGTTGTGAGTAATACAAATAGCCAAAGATTGGTGGGTGATCTTACATTTAAGACACTCGTTGCCCCCGTACTTTCGGGTGCATTAACCACTTTGCCTCGTGAAATTTTACTTGGTCTTATAACAAAAGAGGTCGAGTCCTTATGAGTGAATCATCTTTGTTGCTATGTGAAAGGTTTTTATGTTTTCCTTAAAATGAATGTCACCAACTTTTCGGACGAAAGGCGACTAGGGTCGCTTTGTGCGTCAACCTCGGTCCGTCACAAAACCAGGGCAACTTGCCGTTTCTTAAATTCTTATCACTTTTAAATTATATAAAGCTTTAATTAATATAAATAATCCCGTGAACGTAATATTCATATGGCCTCACACTAAATGTATAAGAATCAAAACAAAATTGTGTATGTCAAGGTCATATATGACAGAGTTTACCCTATTAAATTTTTATTTAACACGAAACCCTTACGTTTAGTATACCTTTTCCATTTCGTCAGATGTCTGTGTCAAACATTGAAATTGCAATGTTTAACACCGAAGGGTCGTGACGCCGCTAACTTTTGTAGGTCAAGGTAATATTTGAAATAATTATGCCCAAATTTGTACTTAGATTTTGACACAAAATTATCGGTTATTCTGACAAAGTTTAAGAGGGCGACACAAGTGTTCTACTAAACACCCATCTAGTTAAATGTTTCATTATTTCGAAAAGTCAATACCGTCCTTTCAATTCGAATGATATCTCCAAACCAAAAAGATGATATCCCATATTCGTTTGAAACGGGGTATACGGTACTCAAATGTTTCAAGATGTCTTTAAAAAAAGTGGAAACCTCTTCATTAAATTCATGATAGAGCTTATATATGTGATATAACCTTTCGAAATGATGATATCAACTATTGCCTTGGCATAGATGATATAACCGGTTCAACCATTCGAATGGGTAATATTGCATTTTGCAATATGTGTAATCCCCTTGTAAAAGGGAAAAGCTCGTATCATTTTTCAATAGATTAAATGCTTACCACTCTATGGCGGTCCGTTTTCTCTCGATTCCATTAAAAAACAACAAGTTTAATAAAATGACCGTTTTTAATTACAACGTGGAATATACACATATATTAACTGTACAGTAAATGACTGTTTTAAATGAATGGAAAATAAAAGTGAAGGCCGGCGCGGTGGTCGACTGGTTAACGGTAGTGTCCATTGTTTCGGTGCTGTACAATGTGCACGTAAAAGAACCAAGGGGCCTATTTATAACAGAGCTAGGGTGTTGTACCCGGATTCCCTTGTATCTACATCTGTCTCTTCAACCTGCGCCATGCCAAAGTTTTGGCAAGTTTACTTAGGTAGAAATGCCAGAGTCGGATTTAAAACAATCTAAATGAAGAAATAAGAGTGAAAACTATATCTACTTGACGTATACTACTACATAAACGTCGAAGATCATTATTCATTGTTTACCTTATGATACAATTATTGAATAACAGTGACCATTACCTTTAGGCTGTTATTTTGATATGTATAGCAATCTACAGCATAGCTCGGCAGTACATGGAGCGATATAGTGAATTTATACCTACCCCGAGTCCGGTAAGCGAACGTATTCCTGGTTTTTATCACATTTCGCGTCAAAATGACATCGTCAGTGTAAAATGAAACAAATCGTTCGCAGAGACTTGTGCTGCGTATTTCAATGGTATTTATGTGGTCAATGTACTTTTTATGGAGCACTTTAAATGTCCGCTATGTACGACAGTTTATGTAAAGGCTGCAAACGTATAAACTCCGATTATCAAATGTTCTACAAGTTTGCCGAGTAAGCTCCCATAGCGTTACGCTCGCGTTGTATACCTTTATTGCGGGCCGCTGCAGCTGGATTTGTCATGAGTAATGGAGTTCAGTAATAAATTTTGGGATTTGTATTGGTTGCTCTAAAAGTAAATGAGAGTATATTTGCAATAATAGTTACTTTCATTTTATGAAGTACAAACTTCAGCTTGGGATATTCTTATCACCAAAAAGGCTAGATCATTCCTCAGAGGGAGCTAATCTTACCAAAGTCCTTCTCGTGAAATATTACAAGAGTTACTGTTCAAAGCGTTCGACCCTATTATATATTGTCAAGATGTTACTATCATCAGTTTGACATTCTGCTGAGACTTCATACATAAATCATTTGTGCTGCGTCGATACTTTTGTCAAAACTCGGAAATAAAAGCAGATGGAAAGGTATTTTGTTGAGTACTATATCTATTATATATTACACTTGTTTAGAATATCTCAAAATAAGATTGTTTGGTAGACACACGTTTTCAAACGAGTGCTTTATATTGCACCGACATGATATGCAGCAAAACAAATTGTCCAGTACAGTACTGAAAGTAGAAGAAAAGACAATCAAGACGAACATATAATTAAACCGAAGAAGTAACTGACTGTATGCTAAAAGCATGTAGTCATGTTTATCTGGATCATTGGAAAGCTTTAACATGATATACTGAGTCAAATATAACATTACGTTTCAATAAATCAAGTATATCACAATTTAGACAGTTTTCATAGGGGAATCATTCAATGTATATTACACACTCTGATTGTCTTTTTGTCAATGAAAGAGGTCTTCAATAGCTCGGTTGGGTCATTCCATTTGTGTCGTCAGGGGAGATCGATATATCGTCTGCTTTTGCAGCTGTAATTAGATTTTGAGATTTAGAAGAGATTAGGGTTTAAGTTTAAATGTATATCAAATATAAAAAGCCTAGCAGTGTATTTAAAACGTCGAGTACTACAGTGAACGGGAAATATTTAAAACCTTAATTTTTCTTTTTTCTTTTTCATTTGTTAGTTGAAAAAAAACTCATCATGTCTATGGACTTTAGAAAAACGACATATCGCCCAACACGGACAGACAATCGCTTCAGGTAAGAAATAGTAATTAAAATTTTGCTCATGCAGTAGTATATGAGAGGCCCATATACTACTTCATGCATTTGTGTTTTAAAAAAACTTGTACAATAATTTCTTGTGTTTAGCACCAGTTATGTCTACAGGATAGACCTTTAACTACTTCAAAAGATATCCAATTTCCAAAATAGACCCCTTGAAAGATATCTTTTACCGATAAATCGTTACATTGTCCTATCTATGTGTGTGATTACCAGTACGTACATATTTAGACAAAAGGTTTCTCATAAATAATAAATAACTAGTTTACATTGAAGAACATGTTTTTATTACGTTACTTACCGCTATAGAGAGGTAGATGCTGGTATGTTCTGATAGGCCAGCTGTGATTAAAATGCCAGATAACTTCTTAACCATTGTTACCACGAATTCTTCACTAACACACACGTGAGACTGGCTCTAAATGAGTGTGAAATATAACATTGTGAACAATTCGAACACTTTCTCTCAGTGTTTCTGAAGTTCTCGGTTACAACGTTATTTCATTGATTGGCCGTAAAACACAATATTCTAGTTAAAACTTAATATTGACACCACTAACTGTTTTATTTTTCTTTATAATTTACGTTGACGTATATGTTAGATACAGGCAGACAGGCGGACGTGCGAGCAGACAGACTCGCTCTATGTTATATGTAATACTACCTTAGTGAGGCATGGCTTCAATACAATAATTCAAGATTATCAAAAGTCGGTATCAGCTGACCAATCTGATTAAAGTGCACAATCTTCATGAAGTCAGCATCATTGTGTTGTGGGGTTTTGGAAAATATTTTTTAATTTAATTGTGTAATTGACCAGTCATTTGTTAAAACAAATCAGTTTGAATTAAATGACACAGGAAAATGCTTCGTCATGTTTTCAAGATTGACTTTTAATAACATTTTATTGATCACGGAGGTACCGTTTGTTTTTTGTTCTTAAAACCCATTGAGTGCCTGCCAGAAAATGCGGTTATTGCAAGCAGTTAATCAAATTGTTGAAAGGGAAAGGTTTGATCAATTGTTCAAATTTCTTTATCTTGAAAAATATTTAATCCCAGCTCACTTTAATCGGTTGAATTCCGTATCATTAAATAGTGTGTTCTAGTGCTATAAAATTAAATACATGTCTAATAAAAAAGAACATACAAAACCTATTCAAACTAAATAAATATATTGAATTCAACCGGCTTTTAAAATATATCAAAAGTGGCTGTGAAACCTCTATTGCAAATTCTTAAACAAATATTTATGTAACATAAAGAAGAGAAAAAATCATTTTCGGCAGGCAGATAATAATATACTTTATATAGTGATATTAGCGTTCAAAGTAACCGCGTCATAATTTTAGGAATAGAAATCACTGATTTATATAACTAGAATAATGAACTTTGCCATAGTTGTAACCATAAAACACGAATCTGTACAACAGTATATAACATGTGTTTATCTATCCTAGTCAAAAACCGAAAATCCACCCTCTCTGTTACGTATATTTTCATTTATGCCTGTCAATAACAGGAATGATTCAGTATAAATCATTTCTTACACGTTCTTGAAGCATCAGCTGTATGTAAACTTCATCCTTGACCCTTATTCAATATGGCAATTTTGAAGGGTAATATAGTTTTAAAATAACAGAATTTCAGCCAAACTGTTCTTCGCTTCAACTTTGTTCCATTTCCTCATGGTTGTAAGGATATCCTATAGCGAGAGATAAATGTTTTTGTAGCATATACACCTTTCCATATCTAATCATAATATCATGATTTTTAGGAAGATATTGGGTGTCGCGGCTTTGTCATGAAAAATGTGCACTTCATTATGACTCTACGACTGCGCCTAACCCCATCCCACCCGACACACGTATGTACTAACCGTTTCGATGGTACTACTTTATACGACTTTTGACCGGGTACAATTTTCTGTATGATTAATGAAATCAATATGTATGGCCTGTATGACACATCACGTGTAGTTTCTGTCTATGTAATACGGTTACTGAAAGACGATGTTGTAAACTGTACAGTAAGACTATCCTATTAGACCTTGTGATGCCAGATGCCATTGTTGGTAGAAACTAGAAATGGACAGATGTATTACATCACCTTCTGAACACATATGCCACTAGGCAATATTAGTGAAGGTCCAGGGTAAGTTTTTAAACAGCTGAGTACTAGCGTTTTGCAGACACATATCTGCCACGTTTGCCACAGTCCAAGCTGATGACACACTTCATTCCTATATCATTATCTTCCATTTCACACCCACGAGATCCCCAAAAGTACCCAGACATTAGAACTTGTGTATTGATTGACACGTGTGAAATGTAAACTTTTTGGCAGACGCCAGTGAACTAAACCTTAACTGAATTATTCTGTAGCCTCTGGGATGAGATAGAACTTTCTTGTTTCCAAGCAGTACAGAGCCGTGCCATATACGGGAATGCAAACCACCCAGAAGTTAAACAAGGAGTTGTGACTTTTAAACAGTTTGTCGTTTATTGAATATGAATATTAGTATATAATGTAAATAAAAAGATACATGTATTTATTTGCAGAACGAGTTATTCTCTCATGTCACAATGGATGAACAGGAAAGGATCTGGTCAAGCTTACAGAAAGGAGCCGCTTCCACAAACATTTGCCATTGCAATGCAAGGAAATGCGGCGTTTCCAAGGCAACCATTATTTTCAGCAGGGTCACAAAGAGAATTGTCTAAGTCAATGGATAATTTGCCAACACAAGTAGGACCCAATCCGATGTTATATAATGTGTCTGCACCACAGGCAGCTGTGAGTTCGAGTTTAATTCATCCATAGACATGCCAACGGAATTCAAATGAAATTTGAGCATTATTATTGTAATATTTGCACTAAGACATTGATGTCTGGTAAGTCGAAGTCTGCCAGGATAACGTCATACTTGAACGTTCATAAGGTCAGGGGAGATTTCCAATAGTTCTCACTGCAATCTATCAGATTTAAAACATAATTTAGCATATCAAATCTTTGTCGGCTTAAAGATTAAGTAATTGATTAATCTGCCACGTAAGTCGTACCTGAGCTTTCATACACCTTATTAACCTTACCTTTTAAACAGCGGTTCAGCTAAGGTCTTCCGAAGTATTTAATAAAGAAATTTGTAGGACTGACTACTGAAATGTTGACGCATGTAAACTAATCAGTACAAATCTTGTAAGAATAAATAATGCCTCTCCAAAAAATAATATCAAATTTGACAATTGATGCTTGAATGTTTTACTGAAAGGTGTCAGCTTTATTTCTCGTGTCTGTAGATAGACGAAAATGTTCCAGTTCACTTGAGGTACAACGACACGGCTGGTTACGACGACTTCCATAAAGCTTTCAACCAAGTCAGCAAACAGTGGCCATCAGCCAGTTACCCAGACTTCGGACCTCCTCGGTAACTTCGATCAAAAGTTTAGCGTTAAATAATTCAAAGTTTTCACTTAAATTAGTTCCGTTAACTTTCATATCTATACATTTTAAGCACACGTAAAATATTTAAATAATTCAATCCTTCTTTCTACCATTCTTTCCGTAACAACGAGCAACGAGCAACATTCGTTAGATACATTGCCCTTGATCCGTTGTATATTGATTTTTGCGTTCTTGTGCCGGGTAAAACAAGCATTTAGATTCCGGCAAACAGAAAACACATTTCATAGTGTGCGTTTAAATATTATCTAGAAATTGACATTGACCTTGACAAAGCTTAGTTTGTATTTGTTACACTCTCATGATGACATAAACATAAACGTCTTTTCTGAGTTATATCAAATTTCCTGCAGATTATTTTAAGAGAGTTACCCTGAAACTTTATGTACAGTTTGAATTACTATAGTTACTTGTTTCAGTACTTCTGCGATGTGTCCAAACAAGAAACTGCAACACTAGTATTGTCATTAACAAATCCCAATTCATTTTTATTTCTATTTTTGCCTTTCGAGGGACTGCTTTCTAGCTTTTTTGCAATATGAATATAATTATTTCAAATGTTAAAAAATTTATCTAAAAGAAACTTTATTCTTGCAGTGTCCTCCTTGATGGTCTTTGTATACAGACTTAATAAATTTCCTTCGCTAGTTTTATAAGTTATGCCCTTGAAAAGAGGAGATTATTAAAAGAAGAAGAAGTTATAGTTCTGTTACATTGCCCTTGCTCCCAATGTCATCCATCATTTTTGAACAGGGCACATCTTTTAAGTTGTCATCGTGAATCGAGATTGTTTACCGTAGTACGAGTAAATAGCCACTTAAGAGCATTTTATCACTTATCAACGTTGACGGCATGAGTTCCTGTTACCGTCCGTGGTCTTTATATGAGAAAGTTGGCAGTTTCTTCTTGGCAGATCGAGGTATCTTTAGATATTGATCCGGCTGGAGCATGCTGGCTGCGCGCTCAACTCCTTCCTGTACAGTTTGTAGAATTAGTTGATGCTTAGAAAAAGTCCGGAACAAATAAGGGACGGGCTGTCAGACTTAAGATTAACGAATGCATAGAATGCATATGTAAATATCTATCAATATCCAGCAAGAAAGTCACATCTTGTGGCATGTAAAAAACCTTAATATGTCTGTCGATTTTCGAAAGGAGTTATGTCCTGCATACTGCTTCACTGCATGAGGCCAATTCGGATTTTAGAGGCTGGAAGTTTTTATCTTTGTGTTTATGTATACTACAGACATTGAACTTTCAGAAAACATAAGTTTCATTTCTGTATGAATTTTGTCTGGGTTCAGCTATTTTGAAGCTCAACAGCCTCGACTATGATATGTAAATTTACATCTTATGGGATTGCAACGGACAAAAACATACTGACTAGAAGATTGGCACAATCTAATATTAAATTCAAACCATTGATATTGATTTACAGTATTAAAAGTTAAGTGATAGATGTCTTTACTTCCAACACATCAATTAAGCACTGTCGTTTCAGATTACGTCACGGGCGGGCAGGCGGGAGCTGGAGGCACGTGAAAGAGGTCCTACAAGCTGGGGGTGCACGAATAGTATTTGTGGATGGTAAGTAGCCCAAGAACATGTACAGTATAAGTATTTGATTCTAGAAGTACAATTCATATCTCTGTAATTAAACTGAGAAAAAAATATTCATAGATACTAATTTATGATAAACTGATATTTGGGATATTTAAGCACATTGAGTACTAGAAATTATGTGCGTGCCATATATTTTACATCATGGCTATAACATACAGCTATTTGAATTCTTAGAGGGGTGACGCGGTGTTCGTTGATTGCAATTCGGAGGTCCCCGGCTCGAATCCCGGCACTGGAAATCTCAGAAACGCTTTTCCGAGTATTTCCAAGCCGTCAAGATATAAACTGGTTAGAAACCAAGAAGTAGTCTCACGTATATAATTGCTATACACCGGACACGTAAAAAACCTAGGCTGCCTATTCGTAAAAGAGCTAGGGTCTTGTACCCGCAGAACCATGTATCTACATGTGTCTGTCTTCAACCTGCACCTGTCAGGAGTCTTGGCAAGTTCACCCAGGGAGACATCCCAGGGTCGGCGGGACTATAGACAATCAAAGAAAAAAAGAATTCTTTAAACTTATATTATAAATCGATGTATTTGCTTATAGTATATGATGTTATGACATCACTTACTTTGGTAGTGTACGTGGCATATTTCTTTGAAAACAAACACCAGATATACCTTTTTAAATCACTTAGAAAGTGTTTCTGGTACAGTCAACTTACGGTCTGACCAAAGGCTGTTATTACATTGAAGCATTACAAAACGGAGTTCAAAGTGACACAGTGATAATACATTTCACAGAGCCAATAAAA
Source organism: Saxidomus purpurata (assembly GCA_022818135.1). NCBI lineage: Eukaryota > Metazoa > Mollusca > Bivalvia > Venerida > Veneridae > Saxidomus > Saxidomus purpurata. The sequence continues at coordinate 46,462,186 of JAFMSR010000005.1, forward strand.
AGAGCTGACATTAACGTATTTTAACAAACGAAATCTTGTTCAAGACAAATGACAGTGAAGAAAAGATGAACTTTATACCTACATGTATATTTTTTTTATATAACATATAGATTGTGAAGATGAAACACGGTCGCAATTAACACACATTTAATCATAGAACAGAAGCCATATGTAGGTCAGTTAAGGAAATAGAGCGATCTGGGTTTTGGGATATCTTTTTTAGGTGCAATTATCAGAGGCCTAGGCAGTTCAGTCTGGTGGATGTGTCTAACGGAGTAACGTGCGCTGTTGTGAGGCTGGGTACCAATTTCTGCCTAACTTCTATGAAAGACGTGTGTTTTGTGCGAAGGTTTGTACATGTATATTATACCATAAAAATGTATACAATATTTCAGGAGTTGTAAGATGGGCAGATGGAGTTAAAATAGACGAGATTCCAGCGGGACATTTAATACAACCGAAAGTTGGACAAATAAAATCTCGTTATATGACACAAAGTCAACCGGAAATGAAACCAAGCGGTAAGGGTGAAATAATTCAATTTGCTGTATAACACATTGCTAAGAAAGTTGGTTAAGATGTGATATCGAACGAGAACCTAACAGTATGATAAAAAGAGCACAAACTTTTTCTAGGTACGCTTTTTAATCAGCTGTTTACAAACTTAAGTATAAAACCATAGTTTGCAGGCTCACGTTATTTCAGCCAGAATGTTTTCACTGATAACTCTCACTGACTAAGCTTGAAATAAATATCACGCTTCTTTCCTTGTTTCACGTGATTTTGCAGTGACGAAATCATATTCATTGTCCGTTTATTAAGGCACTTTGTCAGGCCGGCCCCAGACATTAACAGTGTAGGGCTTCTATATCCGGTACATTTTCTAAAAATAGATTTAGTTATATCAACGAGCAATAGAAACAAAAATTGAAAATGCCTTTAATATATAGCGTCTGGTTGGACAAAATATACACTGGGCCAGTATCATGCATGAGATAGACTTCACAATTAATAGCATGGTAATAGCATGGTAACTGCTTTGATTAAACCCCAATCCTAACAAGTAATATTGACCTGTATGCGTTACAGTAATGTCACTTTTACTAATGGATATACATTTACTTCAAGTTTAATTTCAGATACAGATTTAATAAACTTGAACGTTTATAAAGATGTCAGGACTGTTTTTAAATTATCAATTTTCTGCAAATACTGCGGTTCAAGTAATTTAAGAAATTGCAATTTTTGAGATTATTTGATTTGTTATTAACAAGGACCGTTATGTTACTTATTAGCTATGAATCCATGATATTTTTACATTAGCAAATCGAACAGGCTTCGGTAAAACGGAAGTTCTCGCAATGAATGAATTTCACCGAGAGAGTCCGATGCTTTGGCGAAGTAAATCTGACCTGCCCGATTTTGTTGCTTGGGGCAAGGTATAATCTGATGTCGCTACCGCATGCTGTAGTAAGAATGTTCATGTGTGCAACAACTCCAGTATATATCGACCGTTTATACTGATTCCACGATTGATTTTAATTTATTCACAAAGTGTTACATTATCTTCCCTTCATGCCTTCATCCCAAGTATGCGAAAGGTTTGTGAACTAATTGCTGTAAAAGCAAGCAAACGAAGCGGAACAGCTGTTTGTTTCAGAAGGTCCGGAAGGTGAGTTCTCAATTTCGGCGACTTACGAGAAACTCTCAGATCACTGTTTTACATGTGCTTGAAAATTGGAGAATGAATTCTTAATAATGATATTTGATAAATTCAAACAGGGTATTTTACAAGGTTTCATACTTAAGAATTAAGTGGCAAAGCAACGCCAATAGGTCAATTCACTCCGATAAAGACGCATGTGTCGGGGTATGGGGTACAATGGTCAGAAATTAAGAAATTCACAGCTCGTTTACAAACCCCTAATGTTATGGATGTGATGTTCCAAAATGAATGAGATAAAACCCCAGAAAAAGTATGGCAATGATACTTAAACTGAAATACAAGACAATTCGTTTTCATTCCTCCTGAACTTTTCAGACGCAAGAATCGACAAAGTAAGATATCAATGATTGTCTATAGTTCACGAACATTTCGTAAACTTGATGTTTGTTACATACCATATTAAACTTTATATATAACCACTCCGGAACGCAGTTTTTTCAGTGTTTATTTAAACCAGATTTTAACAATAAATACAATGTACTGTATAGCTTTGAAATATATTAATGTTCATAGACTTTTATCAAAGTCCAAGGTATGTAGCTCAGGCTAAAAACAGTTTTGAAAAGTATTTTCATTTCATTTTACGTTCCGATTGGTCAGCGTGAAACTGGCCTATATGATTCTGTTTTTATTCCCCTTAAAACAGTTTCGCAATGACCACTCGGTTTTTATTTAGAACAATTACATGAAGTACAAAAATCAGTTCATATTTTCACTTAAAGCGACAGCAAATGTTTTCAAAGGACCCAGGAAGACCTAGCATGTAAATATTGTTGTAGAAAAGTTAATATAGTAATAGTGTACATTGCTCTTTATATGAAATTGACATAAGAATAGCTGCAGAAGTGTGATATAGTAAGAAATATAGCACAGGGTCATTATAGTATCTTAAAACGTGTTTACACACTGACCTTGAAGTGTAAGAGAATAGATATATAGTTACTCCTTTGACATTTTCACTTGAGAATAGAACTCAGATGGTTTTCTTAACCTTCGCTAATTGTAAAAGTGTGTGTGCCATACATTGAAGATATCTTTAAATCTAACACAAGATACCATAAGCAGTCAGTATTTCAGAAAGAACACGACTTACCTTAAACCTATGTCAATGTGTTGCGCTAGTATCAACCAAAGGAAAAATTATTAACCTGCCCTGTTGAATATTTTCAGCCTACATAATTAACCTTTAATCATATACTAGTATACTTAGTTATGTTGACAGAGTTACCTTTCCTATTTAGCTGAACAAGTAAACCAATCAAACCCTGAAGGACTTCCCAACATATACCAATCTCCAGTCTTTACCCGCAGTAGAACTGAAATGCCTGCTAGTTCATTTAGAGAGGCTGGTAGACAGAAGGTATCCTGAGGTGGATGGAGTCGATGTGTTTGAAAGTACCAAAACGAAGGCCAGTGAAACTATTTCAGAAATTAAATGGAATAAAAAAGTGCTGTTGAATAGATTTGGTTGAAGACTGTTAGTTACCAAATTAAAATGACGTCAAATGTAGAAAAGACCAGCAGATAAATTGAATATTCTATAGCTCTTCACTGGTCACGTGTTGGTACTTTTAAACAAAAAGTTAATTAGTTCGCAGGAAACCTGTTTAGCGCAATGAACAGTGTAATACACTTACGCGGTGACGGGCTTGAATGTTGCATAGCTTTGCACTGTCAACTTTAGTCTTAACATAGATACATACATAAGAAAGTATATTTGTAAACATAATTATAGTACTGCTATTGATTACAGTTGAACAACGGTGAGGGTGTCATTTTTAAGTTTACAATCATCAAGTCTTTGATTTGGTGGATATTTACAAAGATGTAGTTACATTGATTTATTGTTTTACAGTATGAGGTAACACATTAACTTCGCACATTTTCCCGATTTACATGTATTGATTCAACATATTGCGCACTCTAGTTTTGCACGTGATTCTGGATTGTTTTATCTATTTTTTGTCACATAAATAAAGACTGTAAAACATTTTAACAACATCTAATCTTGCTAAAAGCTTTTATAAAACTGCTTTGTAAAACGAAAAACAAGCGCTAAGTATTTTGTTTACACAATGAAAATAACGTAGATCTAACAACTTCGCAGTTATTTTGTAGTTGATACATGGTTTGTAGACTATTACATGACAAAATGTAATTACATTGCTATTACATTATTGTATGCTCTTAAAACTCAATTAAACATGAATCGAATACGAAGGAATAGAAACTCAATGCTGTCTTTTTTATAATTCATTTTTTGTATACAGTTCGTAAAAAAAAACCAAAATAGATATATCTATTGAAAGGTTTCATTCAAAGCCAAATATCTACATAATCGTTATTTTTTTACGTCACGACATTCACATTTTAGAGTCTACTACAATGTTTAAGTTAAGATCCTAGGACTATGAACATTCATTTCTAGTAGAAAATCTAAAATTAGATATTGAGATGATCTAATAATATATATTATATTTCTGTCTTTCAGAGTGGGCTTTAGGTCAGAAGTTTGGAACTGAAAGGAATAATTGGCTTATTATGAGATAATCATCTACAAAAAACAATTAGACTTTGCACAGATAAAGTACTTTCAATGACCATTTGAAGCCTTGAAATATTTTCTTTTGTAAAAAACTTCCTTCGGTGTCTGTGGCCACGGCGTTCCTATGACAATTCACAATGATTCCTTGAAGAAGATCTGTATGTTATTGAGTACCAGTCTATCAGTATTGTACTATTGTACAGTATGTTAACATATGTATAGATACTTAGAACATCATATGTCCCTAGATCTGCATTGTGTAGAATCTAAATAGAACTTACTTAATCATGTTATGTATGTTATCCGTTTTTTCATCTAGATCTAGATGGGAATTTTAATGTTATAACAGCACACAAGAAAACGTCATTGTCTTATTTGTATCCAAACATTAGCCTGAATTTCAAAGATGGCTAGTATTTAAGTTGTCCTGATTTCTGCTCAGCTGTGATTTGCTCATTCAGTATTATCAGTGTTAATGTGATGTTATACAATTTGATGTAATACATGTATACAAGTTCCAGTATTGCAATGTTCCAGTAAATAAAGTTGTTAACCAGGTTTTCAATTTTGAAAATCCTGGTTATTAGATTGGGGTATGGCGGGCGGATGGGCGGATGGGCGGATGGGCGGGCGTCAAACGAAATTGTGTCCGCTCTGTAACTCTTCAACCCTTTGAAGAATTTTGATGAAACTTCAGACAAATGTTTACCACATCAAGATGACGTGCAGAACGCATGTTCCGCATGGCTGGCTCCAAGGTCAAGGTCACAGTGACATTAACATTGAAAATCCTGTCCGCTCTGTAACTCTTCAACCCTTTGAAGAATTTTGATGAAACTTCAGACAAATGTTTACCACATCAAGATGACGTGCGAACGCTGTTCCGCATGGCTGGCTCCAAGGTCAAGGTCCAGTGACATTAACTTGAAAATCCTGTTTACATGATTTTAACTTGATTTGGCAGTCAAAGGTCATATCATCTTTGGAGGTAATTTAAAAAAGATATGATATATTATTTCATGTCTACTTTGTAACTTGAAAATTTTAAAAAATTTGAACTTTTTGAAGAATTTTAGAGCAAGTGTATATTTCTATATGATGTTGACCTTGTTATTAATTAACCAGGTTTTCCGAAGGAAAAATGCAAGTGTATATTTCTATATGATGTTGACCTTGTTATTAATTAACCAGGTTTTCCGAAGGAAAAATCCTGGTTATTAGATTGGGGTATGTCGGCGGGTGGGCGGGCGGGCGTAAACATTTCTTCTGTGCGCCTCCTCCTACTTTCTCAACGGATTTCAACCAAACTTTCACAGAAGTATTGTCATGAAGTGCCCTGGCGCTATTGTCGGGGTTTTGTGATTTGGTCTTTTTGACAGAGTTATGGCCCTTTTTTTTTTTCACTGAATTCTTCTGTGCGCACTCCTCCTACTTTCTCAACGGATTTCACCAAACTTTCACGAAGTATTGTCATGAAGTGCCCTGGCGCTATATTCCGGGTTTTGTGATTTGGTCATTTTTGACGAGTTATGGCCCTTTTGTTTTTTTCACATGTAATTCTTCTGTGCGCAACTCCTCCTACATTTCTCACGAATTTCAACCAAACTTTACGAAGTTTGTCATGAAGTGCCCTGGCGCATATTGTCGGGGTTTTGTGATTTGATCTTTTTGACAGAATTATGGGCCTTTTTTTTTCCACATAATGTAATATATATGAGAAATACTCTTCTGTGTGCAACTCCTACATTTCTCAAGGGATTTCACCAAACTTTCACAGAACTATAATTGTGAACTAAGAATTTTGAATATATAATGTTCTGCCCCTGGTCGTCCGTCCGTCCGTCCGTTAGCAATTTTGTGTCTCCTTATTTAGGTATATATAAAAGGGAGAATACTCTGTTATTATAAAAGGGAGAATACTCTGTTATTACTGTCTATTTTTAGAATAGATTACCAGTCCTGTATACTTTGGAGTATTCTGTTACAGTAAGATGACAAAATTTCTCATGAGACCAGCGGTTCAAACCCCACCACAGTTTTTTTTTTTTTTTTTTTTTCTTTTCTTTCTTTCTTTTTTTTTTTTTATTTTTCCTGATTTGGCCCTTTGCTTTTTTCCACATATGTTATATATAGAAGAATACATTTGCGCTCGGCCAGCAGACTGGAAAATGAACCTGTTTTGTGACACCGCCTTGTTCTGTTTGTAAAAGGAATTAGTTTTTTTGTGCTTTCCCCAGGACCGATACAAAGGCGTTTGTGTAACACCTCTATCAGGTTTCTACTGATGACAACAGAGTGGTATCTGTGTTTGACTTCGTTGCCAGATAATTTCGACTGTGAAATCTGTTCAAAGTGACCACAGTAATTCAAGAACGTAATTCCCTCACCAATCTATCCCAGATACACAAAGGTAGTAAGCGAACATAACAATACATGTGGTAAAAAGTGTGACAGGACCAGTAACCCCAGAAAAAAAACTGTAACTACGTACAAATTGGAAACCGCTGTTCTGGCACGTCAACAAGGTGATATCATCATTTTCCGTATGAAATAGACACTGAATCAATAACTTTCAAGTAAGTATAAAACAGAAACTAGAAATGGCCATAACTGCGCCTTTGCTGGACACAGCCACAAACAAAACCCCAGGGCACAAGTTTACATCCTAATCAATATCGCTGTAAGGTTTCTTGACTGTTAGACTAGGTCAAAGGCTTTTGGAATAATTTCCGACACTAATTTAAAAGCCCATTTTTACTAATTAGTGTTTCCACAAACAAAACTTCACCAAAATTTTACATCCTGAATAACATTATTGTAAGATTTCATGACTCTATGTCATACACTTTTGGAGTTAATGGTGCCACAAACACAAAAATGCCAATGTCTTGCTAATTCAAAGGCCGTAACTTTCCCTTTTCTTGGTGTAGCAACAAACAAACCAAAAACCCCAAAATGCCAATGTCTTGCTAATTCAAAGGCCGTAACTTTCCCTTTACTTGGTGTAGCAACAAACAAACCAAAAACCCCAAAATGCCAATGTCTTGCTAATTCAAAGGCCGTAACTTTCCTTTTTACTTGTTGTGTATCAACAAACAAACCAAAAACCAAAAAAATGCCGATGTCTTGCTAATTCAAAGGCTGTAGCTTTCCCTTTACTCGGTGTAGCTACAAACAATCCAAAGACTCAAAAATGCCAATGTCTTGCTAATTCAAAGAACGTAACTTTCCCTTTACTTGGTGTAGCAACAAACAAACCAAAAACCAATAAAATGCCAATGTCTTGCTAATTCCAAGGCCGTAACTTTCCCTTTACTCGGTGTAGCTACAAACAAACCAAAAACCAATAAAATGCCAATGTCTTGTTAATTCAAAGGCCATAACTTTCCCTTTACTTGGTATAGTTTCAAACAAACCAAAAACCCCAAAATGCTAATGTTTTACTAATTCAAAGGCCATAACTTTCCCGTTACTTGGTATAGTTTCAAACAAACCAAAAACCCCAAAATGCTAATGTTTTACTTATTCAAAGGCCGTAACTTTCCCGTTACTTGGTGTAGCAACAAACACACCAAAACCCCAAAAATGTCAATGTTCTGCTAAATCAAAGGCCGTAACTTTCCCTTTACTTGGTATAGCTGCAAACACACCAAAACCCCAAAAATGCCAATGTCCTGCTAATTCAAAGGCCGTAACTTTCCTTTTACTTGGTGTGTATCAACAAACACACTAAAAACCCTAAAATGCCAATGTCTTGTGAGTTAAAAAGCCGTAACTTTCCTTTTACTTAGTATAGCTTCATACAATAACAGGTACGTAACGTTTTTGTTTTCGAACTATTTTGTGATCAAGGTCAAGGTCACTGTTACGAAAATACTGAAGTTGTAACCGGTCTAAACCTTTGGTTAGGATTGAGGGATTGCCACAATATGTTATGGGAGGGTAGATTATAGCAAATAGTAGATTGGGATTTGTTCTATGATCACTTTTGGTCAAGTTAAAGACCGCTATTGCTGATAAAGTCAGAAACTGTTTCTGGTCAATCACTTTCATTCGGATTGTTGTCTTGAATCATCTCCCTCAATTAAATGTCAGTTAGCTTGAGCATAGAAAGGGATTGACTTCTAATCAACTTGTCTGGAGTGCAATCAAGTCATAAAACCTTTAAGTGATTTACTTCAAATTTAAGTGTCGACAGATTTCGACAAGGAGTAGTTCACTGCATAATATTATAACTGTAGGCGTATTTTTATTATCTCCCTTTGTTTTATTTTTGATAATATTAAATTAATTTTTCACACAACTGTAGATATTAAGAGAAATTGTAGTTGCAAAGAACCATATTAAACGCTTCCCCAAATTCTGTGTTGAACTAAATATTAAATATCTGGTTTTCTTCGTTTAGTTAAAATATCTTCTAAACTATCTTCTACATAAAAACCGCTCTTTGTGGAGCCGTCGTGGCGCGTGGTAGCGCGTTCGCCTCAAAATTATTGGGCAAGACACATATATTTCCAATTCTCTCTCTTCGAGGTTGATTCCATCTGGAATGATTCTCGAGAGCGATTGATATAAGTTGTAAGAACTTGTTTCGCAATTTAGAATAAATAAATTAGTATTACTTAAAATTATAAAAACGTATCTCGAAAATAACATAGTGTTCCAAGTACAAGTTGAATACAATAGGGTTATTAGTATAGTAACGTGATCCAGCATGCCGGATTTGCTCGAGTCGTGCGTCGGATCAAACGAGTGCGTAGCACGAGTTTGATCCGACCTCGACGAGCGCCAATCCGGCTTATGGATCACATTACTATACAAATAACCCTTTTATTATATACCTTTTGACACTTGTCTGCGTAAATAAACTACATTAAAATGCCATGCTAAGCATAAAATTGAAGAAAACCCTTTTTAGCGCGAAATATACGTAGTGTGCGACGTCGTTTTATTGACGTCATCGTATCAACAAATAGCAACGACCCAGTCAAAAGCGACGTTATTAACGTCATGTGCATTTTAGGGCCAATTAAATGCACTCTTACATGTACAAATTATGCCGCGCTTTTTGTATTGTACGTACATACAATACGGATTTTTTTTCTGTCAGGCCGTATTTAATGGTTGAATTTTGGGCAGAATATTTATAGGTATATAATAAAAGAAAGTAACAAATAATAAGAGAGGTAACTGCGTAGGATCTGTATGATTAATTAAAATTGTAGAAGCCATGCAAACAGTTTTGCACACTTAGCCCTATATGGAACCGTTTAACAATTAGTATTTAATGTATATTTGTGATATCACCTGTTCAAAATATTGATATCACGTATTATGTCCACGAATACATGATAACACCATTTTGAACTGTGAGGGATTATGACCTAGTTCGAAATGGTGATTACCAATTAAAATAGTAATCCTGGTTATTAGATTGGGGTATGGCGGGCGGATGGGCGGATGGGCGGATGGGCGGGCGTCAAACGAAATTGTGTCCGCTCTGTAACTCTTCAACCCTTTGAAGAATTTTGATGAAACTTCAGACAAATGTTTACCACATCAAGATGACGTGCAGAACGCATGTTCCGCATGGCTGGCTCCAAGGTCAAGGTCACAGTGACATTAACATTGAAAATCCTGTCCGCTCTGTAACTCTTCACCCTTTGAAGAATTTTGATGAAACTTCAGACAATGTTTACCACATCAAGATGACGTGCAGAACGCATGTTCCGCATGGCTGGCTCCAAGGTCAAGGTCCAGTGACATTAACTTGAAAATCCTGTTTACATGATTTTAACTTGATTTGGCAGTCAAAGGTCATATCATCTTTGGAGGTATTTAAAAGATATGATATATTATTTCATGTCTACTTTGTAACTTGAAAATTTTAAAAATTTGAACTTTTTTGAAGAATTTTAGAGCAAGTGTATATTTCTATATGATGTTGACCTTGTTATTAATTAACCAGGTTTTCCAAGGAAAAATGCAAGTGTATATTTCTATATGATGTTGACCTTGTTATTAATTAACCAGGTTTTCCGAAGGAAAAATCCTGGTTATTAGATTGGGGTATGTCGGCGGGTGGGCGGGCGGGCGTAAACTTTCTTCTGTGCGCACTCCTCCTACATTTCTCACGGATTTCAACCAAACTTTCACAGAAGTATTGTCATGAAGTGCCCTGGCGCATATTGTCGGGGTTTTGTGATTTGGTCATTTTGACAGAGTTATGGCCCTTTTTTTTTTTCACATGTAATTCTTCTGTGCGCAACTCCTCCTACATTTCTCAACGGATTTCAACCAAACTTTCACAGAAGTATTGTCATGAAGTGCCCTGGCGCATATATTCCGGGTTTTGTGATTTGGTCATTTTTGACAGAGTTATGGCCCTTTGTTTTTTTTCACATGTAATTCTTCTGTGCGCAACTCCTCCTACATTTCTCAACGAGATTTCAACCAAACTTTCACAGAAGTATTGTCATGAAGTGCCCTGGCGCATATTGTCGGGGTTTTGTGATTTGATCATTTTTGACAGAATTATGGGCCTTTGTTTTTTTCCACATAATGTAATATATATGAGAAATACTCTTCTGTGTGCAACTCCTACATTTCTCAAGGGATTTCAACCAAACTTTCACAGAACTATAATTGTGAACTAAGAATTTTGAATATATAATGTTCGCCCCTGGTCGTCCGTCCGTCCGTCCGTTAGCAATTTTGTGTCTCCTTATTTAGGTATATATAAAAGGGAGAATACTCTGTTATTATAAAAGGGAGAATACTCTGTTATTACTGTCTATTTTTAGAATAGATTACCAGTCCTGTATACTTTGGAGTATTCTGTTACAGTAAGATGACAAAATTTCTCATGAGACCAGCGGTTCAAACCCCACACACAGTTTTTTTTTTTTTTTTTTTTTTCTTTTTTTCTTTTTTTTTTTTTTAATTTTTGCCTGAATTATGGCCCTTTTGCTTTTTTTTCCACATATGTTATATATAGAAGAATACATTTGCGCTCGGCCAGCAGACTGGAAAATGAAAACCTGGTTTTGTGACAATTTCCTGTCACTTGTTCTGTTTGTAAAAGGAATTAGTTTTTTGTGCTTTCCCCAGGACCGATACAAAGGCGTTTGTGTACACACCTCTATCAGGTTTCTACTGATGACAACAGAGTGGTATCTGTGTTTGACTTCGTTGCCAGATAATTTCGACTGTGAAATCTGTTCAAAGTGACCACAGTAATTCAAGAACGTAATTCCCTCACCAATCTATCCCAGATACACAAAGGTAGTAAGCGAACATAACAATACATGTGGTAAAAAGTGTGACAGGACCAGTGACCCCAGAAAAAAAAACTGTAACTACGTACAAATTGGAAACCGCTGTTCTGGCACGTCAACAAGGTGATATCATCATTTTCCGTATGAAGTAGACACTGAATCGATAACTTTCAAGTAAGTATAAAACAGAAACTAGAAATGGCCATAACTGCGCCTTTGCTGGACACAGCCACAAACAAAACCCCAGGAGCACAAGTTTACATCCTAATCAATATCGCTGTAAGGTTTCTTGACTGTTAGACTAGGTCAAAGGCTTTTGGAATAATTTCCGACACTAATTTAAAAGCCCATTTTTACTAATTAGTGTTTCCACAAACAAAACTTCACCAAAATTTTACATCCTGAATAACATTATTGTAAGATTTCATGACTCTATGTCATACACTTTTGGAGTTAATGGTGCCACAAACACAAAAATGCCAATGTCTTGCTAATTCAAAGGCCGTAACTTTCCCTTTTCTTGGTGTAGCAACAAACAAACCAAAAACCCCAAAATGCCAATGTCTTGCTAATTCAAAGGCCGTAACTTTCCCTTTACTTGGTGTAGCAACAAACAAACCAAAAACCCCAAAATGCCAATGTCTTGCTAATTCAAAGGCCGTAACTTTCCTTTTACATGTTGTGTATCAACAAACAAACCAAAAACCAAAAAAATGCCGATGTCTTGCTAATTCAAAGGCTGTAGCTTTCCCTTTACTCGGTGTAGCTACAAACAATCCAAAGACTCAAAAATGCCAATGTCTTGCTAATTCAAAGAACGTAACTTTCCCTTTACTTGGTGTAGCAACAAACAAACCAAAAACCAATAAAATGCCAATGTCTTGCTAATTCAAAGAACGTAACTTTCCCTTTACTCGGTGTAGCTACAAACAAACCAAAAACTCACAAATGCCAATGTCTTGTTAATTCAAAGGCCATAACTTTCCCTTTACTTGGTATAGTTTCAAACAAACCAAAAACCCCAAAATGCTAATGTTTTACTAATTCAAAGGCCATAACTTTCCCGTTACTTGGTATAGTTTCAAACAAACCAAAAACCCCAAAATGCTAATGTTTTACTTATTCAAAGGCCGTAACTTTCCCGTTACTTGGTGTAGCAACAAACACACCAAAACCCCAAAAATGTCAATGTTCTGCTAAATCAAAGGCCGTAACTTTCCCTTTACTTGGTATAGCTGCAAACACACCAAAACCCCAAAAATGCCAATGTCCTGCTAATTCAAAGGCCGTAACTTTCCTTTTACTTGGTGTGTATCAACAAACACACTAAAAACCCTAAAATGCCAATGTCTTGTGAGTTAAAAAGCCGTAACTTTCCTTTTACTTAGTATAGCTTCATACAATAACAGGTACGTAACGTTTTTGTTTTCGAACTATTTTTGTGATCAAGGTCAAGGTCACTGTTACGAAAATACTAAAGTTGTAACCGGTCTAAACCTTTGGTTAGGATTGAGGGATTGCCACAATATGTTATGGGTGGGTAGATTATAGCAAATAGTAGACTGGGATTTGTTCTATGATCACTTTTGGTCAAGTTAAAGACCACTATTGCTGATAAAGTCAGAAACTGTTTCTGGTTAATCACTTTCATTCGGATTGTTGTCTTGACTCATCTCCCTCAATTAAATGTTAGTTAGCTTGAGCATAGAAAGGGATTGACTTCTAATCAACTTGTCTGGAGTGCAATCAAATCATAAAACCTTTAAGTGACTTCAAATTTAAGTGTCGACAGATTTCAACAAGGAGTAGTTCACTGCATAATATTATTACTGTAGGCGTATTTTTATTATCTCCCTTTGTTTTATTTTTGATAAAATAAAATTAATATTTCACACAACTGTAGATATTAAGAGAAATTGTAGTTGCAAAGAACCATATTGAACGCTTCCCCAAATTCTGTGTTGAACTAAATATTAAATATCTGGTTTTCTTCGTTTAGTTAAAATATCTTCTAAACTATCTTCTACATAAAAACCGCTCTCTGTGGAGCCGTCGTGGCGCAGTGGTAGCGCGTTCGCCTCAAAATTATTGGGCAAAACACATATATTTCCAATTCTCTCTCTTCGAGGTTGATTCCATCTGGAATGATTCTCGAGAGCGATTGATATAAGTTGTAAGAACTTGTTTCGCAATTTAGAATAAATAAATTAGTATTACTTAAAATTATAAAAACGTATCTCGAAAATAACATAGTGTTCCAAGTACAAGTTGAATACAATGGTTATTAGTATAGTAACGTGATAGCAGCCGGATTGCTCGAGCGTGCGTCGGATCAACGAGTGCGTAGCACGAGTTTGATCCGACCTCGACGAGGCCAACCGGCTTAGGATCACATTCTATACAAATAACCCTTTTTTTATACCTTTGACACTTGTCTGCGTAAAAACTACATAAAATGCCATGCTAAGCTTTGAAGAAAACCCTTTTAGCGCGAAATATCGTGTGTGCGACGTCGTTTTTTGACGTCATCGTATCAACAATCACGCCCAGTCAAAGCGACGTTATAACGTCATGTGCATTTAGGGCCAATAAATGCCTCTTACATGACAAATTATGCCGCGCTTTTTGTATTGTACGTACATCATCGGTTTTTTTTGTCAGGCCTATTTGGTTGTGGCAAAAAGAAAGTAACAAATAATAAGAGAGGTAACTGCGTAGGATCTGTATGATTAATTAAAATTGTAGAAGCCATGCAAACAGTTTTGCACACTTAGCCCTATATGGAACCGTTTAACAATTATTATTTAATGCATATTTGTGAGATCACCTCACGTATTATGTCCACGAATACATGATAACACCATTTTGACCTGTGAGGGATTATGACCTAGTTCGAAATGGTGATTACCAATTAAAATAGTTGATATCATCTATTCAAAAAGGCGATATCAAGTATCACGGTCACGGTTGAAGGGGGGGGGGGGGTATCACCTATCCGAATATCCGAATTAGTGATATTGTGGTATCACCTAACCAAAATGGTGATATCGCATACTCCTTTTGTATAGGTGATAAAATAACCAATTTGAATTGGTAATATCAATTATTAGAAATGGTAATATTGCGATTTTGGTGCAAATTCAAAAAAGTGTTACCACTTAATTGCATTAAATAGTAAAACGGCACCCTAAATAGCCCAAGTATTTATATTTTTATAGCCCCAGCCATAATAAAAACCATACTGCATATCAGAGTTTGAAATCTTTGTGCAACTTACCTTTGTCAAAGTTAGATTTCGTGTTGATGGTCGGTCAAGTCTGTTTTAAGAGCTGTTGTATATACTCGTACACTAGCTGTGTTTCTCTAAGCCAATGATAACATTTGTTATGAATTTTGATTTTGATCAAAGATACCTTTACCATCAAAATCCTAAAGGATCTGAAACCATGTCAAGAGTTATTCCAAAAAAAAACTTTACACAGATATGAGACTTGTTAAAGTGTTTTGAGGAAACTGCATTTTCGCCAAATCAAAATACTGATACTTAATATATCTAGAACAGTGCGCAGTGTCGATCGCCTCTGTATTGAGCATACCAGACTTTCTCACTCATTTCGCCTGAACTGTGGAGACCAGCAATTATAATAAATAGTCTGTATTACTGACTTCGACATGGCACATATTCTAATACATTGTCAACTCTAACTCCGATAGGTGAAAAGCATTTTAACGTCTCACCAATGATTTTTTGACACCATTAATTCCACACTGAAACAATAAGGTGTATACAGTAATATTCAGTTCCAATTTTAACACGTCAAACGTTTTCATGAAAGTCGAAACCGGCATCACCAAATGTTTCGATGTCGCCAGTGAAACTAAGGGTATCTGATGCATTACACTCATTGAGTGTTGGCCTGGCATACTGTTTGGATACATTTTTGAAGAAAACTTTGGTGACAACAGAAACTCGTTTATGGGATGTATTCTCTGATAATACGTACACTTTTTTCTTATTTTAACATCAAAGTGAATTAGTGATTTGGTTAAATCCGACAAACGGTTGCCAATCGTGGTTTGTTGACAGACAGATAAACAAGTTTATTTCATCCAAAAGGCTAAGAAGCCCATGTGGTCACAAAATATACATAAATATATGGATATATGACATGCATTTACATATAAATACATATATGTGTACAATTATCTTGATACAACAGACAGTGACAAGAATCATAAAAAAGAAACACATGTTATGATATATGCATTGATCTTCTATTGATATCTGCTATGGTTTGTTATGATATATGCATTGATAGTCTACTGATATCTGCTTTGGTTTGTTATGATATATGCCTTGATAGTCTACTGATATCTGCTTTGGTTTGTTATGATATATGCATTGATAGTCTACTGATGGCTGTTTTGGTTTGTTATGACATATGCATTGATCTTCTACTGATATCAGCTATGGTTCGTTATGATATACAAAAAATGTATGCATTGATCTTCTACTGATATCTGCTTTGGTTCGTTATGATATATGCATTGATATTCTACTGATAGCTGTTTTGGTTTGTTGTGATATATGCATTGATAGTCTACTGATATCTGCTATGGTTCGTTGTGATATACAAAAAATGTATGCATTGATCTTCTACTGATATCTGCTTTGGTTCATCTGATTTGCTTGTATTCTACTGACAGCTTTTTGGTTTTTGTGTGCATGATAGAAGCTATGGTTCGTTGTGATATACACAAAATGTATGCATTGATCTTCTACTGATATCTGCTTTGGCTCGTTAGATATATGCATTGATATTCTACTGATATCTGCTTTGGTTTGTTATGATATATGCAATGATCTTCTACTGATGGGTGTTTTGGTTTATTGTGATATATGCATTGATCTTCTACTGATATCGGCTATGGTTCGTTGTGATATATGCATTGATCTTCTACTGATATCTGCTATGGTTCGTTGTGATATATGCATTGAAATTCTATGATTCGCTCTGGTTCGTTGTGATATATGCATTGACCTTCTACTGATATCGGCTATGGTTCGTTGTGATATATGCATTGATCTTCTACTGATATCTGCTTTGGTTCGTCATGATATATGCATTGATATTCTACTGATAGCTGTTTTGGTTTGTTGTGATATATGCATTGATAGTTTACTGATGGGTGTTTTGGTTTATTGTGGTATATGCATTGATCTTCTACTGATATCGGCTATGGTTCGTTGTAATATATGCATTGATCTTCTACTGATATCTGCTATGGTTCGTTGTGATATATGCATTGATATTCTACTGATATCTGCTCTGGTTCGTTGTGATATATGCATTGATCTTCTACTGATATCTGCTATTGTTCGTTGTGATATATGCATTGAACTTCAACTGATATCTGCTATGGTTCGTTGTGATATATGCATTGATCTTCTACTGATATCTGCTATGGTTCGTTGTGATATATGCATTGATATTCTAGTGATATCTGCTCTGGTTCGTTGTGATATATGCATTGATCTTCTACTGATATCTGCTCTGGTTCGTTGTGATATATGCATTGATCTTCTACTGATATCTGCTATGGTTCGTTGTGATATATGCATTGATCTTCTACTGATATCTGCTATGGTTCGTTGTGATATATGCATTGATCTTCTACTGATATCTGCTATTGTTCGTTGTGATATATGCATTGATCTTCTACTGATATCTGCTATGGTTCGTTGTGATATATGCATTGATCTTCTACTGATATCTGCTTTGGTTCGTCATGATATATGCATTGAAATTCTACTGATAGCTGTTTTGGTTTGTTGTGATATATGCATTGATAGTCTACTGATGGGTGTTTTGGTTTATTGTGGTATATGCATTGATCTTCTACTGATATCTGCTATGGTTCGTTGTGATATATGCATTGATCTTCTACTGATATCTGCTATGGTTCGTTGTGATATATGCATTGATATTCTACTGATATCTGCTCTGGTTCGTTGTGATATATGCATTGATCTTCTACTGATATCTGCTATGGTTCGTTGTGATATATGCATTGATCTTCTACTGATATCTGCTATGGTTCGTTGTGATATATGCATTGATCTTCTACTGATATCTGCTATGGTTCGTTGTGATATATGCATTGATATTCTACTGATATCTGCTCTGGTTCGTTGTGATATATGCATTGATCTTCTACTGATATCTGCTCTGGTTCGTTGTGATATATGCATTGATCTTCTACTGATATCTGCTATGGTTCGTTGTGATATATGCATTGATCTTCTACTGATATCTGCTATGGTTCGTTGTGATATATGCATTGATCTTCTACTGATATCTGCTATGGTTCGTTGTGATATATGCATTGATCTTCTACTGATATCTGCTATGGTTCATTGTGATATATGCATTGATCTTCTACTGATATCTGCTTTGGTTCGTCATGATATATGCATTGATATTCTACTGATATCTGCTTTGGTTTGTTGTGATATATGCATTGATAGTCTACTGATATCTGCTATGGTTTGTGTAATCAATTTGACTGAGCACCGTGAAAGTATGGAAGAGATATTTAGTTAACTTAAAATTATGAAGGTATATACTCCACCTTCGCTTAGCTCGCTTTGCAAGTTGGTCTGTCTATTTTTACTTGTGCATTCTTTTGCTTGATGATTAATGTTTGGGAACAACTACTTCGCCATGGGCAAGAAGCGGAAACGAGGCAGTCTAACAATTTTTTATAAAACCGCTGTAACTTCACAATAAAATTTCTTTTATAAGAGGTCACGAGGGACTATCTGCAAATTTAAGTTTGATGTATAACTCCCATGGTATTGTATGTCGTCACATGTTAAAGGTCAGCTTACAATTTTTCACACTATGGTAGCGTCATACGACCGGTGATATAACAAAACAAAAACACAAAGGCGTAAAACACGATTCAGATAAAACTGATTTGGTAGTCAAATATTTGATTTCATTCAAATAAATTTCTCGTTTGATATCTACAAATTGAAATTTAGTATCAGCTTATTGATATGCTTCATAAAAGCCTGGTCGATCAAGTCATAAAATGTAATAGAAATTTGATAAGATCAAATTGGTTACAGATTTAAGACTTTCTTTTATTGAAATTTGGCAAGCACTCGATAATGGTCTATAATTACTTGAGTCGGGATGTTTTTGTTATGATAAAGAATATTTCGAATTATTTATTATGACGACATAGAACCTATTTGAATATCTTAAAAATATGTCATTCGCCGTGTGCTTATATAGAACACAAACATAATTGAAAACTTATAAACAAAATTTACATAAAACTTAAAAACAAAATTTCAATGTAAGTATAGAATCGGGCGCCGTGTTATTATTTAATGCCGTTTTGTGATATCACGTACCTTATATCACCTTTTTGAATACCTTATATCACAAATATCACCTTTTGGAATAAATGATATCACCTTTCACAAAAAATTAATATCAACTCGAATAGGTGATATCACCAATTTAACTAGAAGATGTATTATGAATCTGCAAGATTTTAATATAGATTCCGACATAAGTGGCAGCTTTTCCTGTATAAACATATAGGGAAAAGCCTGTATTTTATTTAACGATAAAATACAGCACGTTTTTCCAAGGACGACGTGCCGTAAATGACGTAACGACGTGACGTTTGTAAACAAGCGGGTCCAACCGTATTTCGCGTTTTAAGGTTACAGTGATGTACTACTACGCGTTAAATAAAGTTCGGGATAGTAATTTAATTACTACGCATCCAAACTCCTGACTATATTTCATTCAACGATAAAATTCAGGGAAACATTTATTATTTCTTACTTAACACAAAGCCTGTTTATTTGAACAGTACATTAGACCTTTCATTTTAAAGTACAGAATAACTTTGTCTTTATTTACAAAGAGTAGAAAAATTAGGTTTATTATGCCGTAAACAACGTCCAATATGACGTCAAAAACGTAATATTTTGTAATATCTGTTCATGAAAGAATTGAAATTCTCATCCTTTTCAGTGTTGTTGTCGTCTAATAAGCAACTCTGTATTGCTCTGATGCGAAGTTATTCATGGTCAATTACTGTGCATCAACATTTCGTTGATAATTACTGCGCATCAGAACTCCAAATCATTGTTTATCTGTAGACGATGAACACGACCGAAGCGGATATCATTTTCTTAAATTGAATATGTGTTGAATTTTCGGGTCCTCCCGTGTTTTTCTACTTTATGCTTGCTTATTATCTTCTGTATATCAAAGAAATATTTTCTTTGTCTGTCTTTGTTTTCTGAAATTGCTTTGATAGACACATTTTTTATTCCAACACACAATCTTTACCGAAATCACATAAAAAGAAAAATGCACGTGAGTGTCTTGGTGTCTTCAGTCTGTTGTACACAATAGAGAAAAATATACGAGTGCTAACAAAATTTATTGCTTTCTTTTACACTTAATTAGAAAATCAACAATTAACTAGACATATATTAACAATATAAATGTTAAAATTAAACAAAATTGGCAACCAGATTATTTTGCGCAGATCTAGTAAGATAACATATGGAGGCTACTTTACTTAAAAAAGTTAATTAACAATTCTGAACACATTTAAATTTCTATCAATATTCACTAAAATATCACAATCTTGACATACTCAAATGATAATCAATTCATAAAACTATTCAAACTAAAATAAATCCTTGAGATTTAATGTAAATCCCTTTAAGATTGATTTATCAGTGAGGTGTTTACTTAAGAGGTTTGCTGCACTTTCAACCAACTTGTAATTTCCTGAGTTGAACAGAATTTTAAACAAGACTTTCAAACTGGGTCAACGTTTCTGTTTACAGATTTTTAAAATTTCTGTCGACATCAACCTAGCAAATAGATATTACAGAAATACAACTTTCAACGCTGTCTGTCGCCCGAATCCGTCAGTTTATATACAAACAACATAAAAAACAGACAACTATTTCAAGTTTGGCAAGGCCATAAGTAACACGATTCTGTAAGGATATAAACGGTACTGAACACATTCTTGCGTGCTTCCATTAATGAGGTTTTGTAATGTCACATCAGTACAGAAAAATGTTGGATGTTACTTTCCGAAGTAAAGTATAGTTTTACCTTTGAATGATTTAAATTACCGAGCAAAATCTTAACCAAGGACATGTGAGTAATCCGAAATAAAACGGGTATACATACATGCAAAATGTACACGGAATTACCTTGACTTTGGCAATGGTGGTTGGTTAACGTGTCTGAGTGTTACAACTTAATTTCCTTTACCTTTTTTATTCGCTCTTTTCGGCTTTATCTTAGAAAAATGTTAATCGGTGTAACTATGAATATTTCATTTCAATTTAGATTTAAACTGAGCAGACAGAAGATTACCTCATCTTACCTAGTCTTCTGACCATTAAATTACCATTATTGTATTCATGCTAATTTGCCTGATTTCTTTCTGACTCACAAAAATGATATTTCAATTTGAATAATGTTAAGTTTGTCAGTTTTCTAAGTCCATCAAAGTATCAAGGAGAGATACTTAAATGAAGTCAATGAATAACTACATTTATAACTGTAGTTTTTTTTTAAACACGAGTCCACAGGTCCCACTTACTCGTGATTTTAAAGCCCTATGTTGGTAATTTTAATGTATTATTTTCGGTAACAGAGTTCTGTAAACTGTCCCAGAATGGGAGGATACTTGGTGTTCGTAACGACTGACTAGAAATAGTTCCATTGGCAATTTGCCATGCGTAGTTGCGCTTTCCACTTGCGTTCATACTGTCTGGATCTAGACGCTTAATTGTTTCTTCAACTGTATTATTTTGAACTGAATTAAATGTAACGTAGGACGATGGGAGAACACTAGTCAATGAGTCGTAACTTGCCGATACCACTTTCGCAACGGAAACAGGTCTCTCCGTAAGATTGTTTGTATTGTTTGATACCTCGGTATTTTGTCTTGGTTTTGTAATCCTGAATGATGTTGGCTGTAACTTAGTCCTGTTTGACAGCAGTTTTGAACTATGTAGTTGTGCTGTACTGTTGATATCAATCACAGAAGGCTTTGTATCCTGTTTGCACATTAACTTTGGCACTGGTACATTAGTATCTTGGTTTTTAGACACAGATTCAACTGTTGCACGGATTTCGAGAAAACGAGAGCGATTCTTTTTATTTCTGGCGAATTTATCTATATCTGTTTTTATTGCGTTGAATTTACTTTTCTTGTTCTTCAATTGTTTTGGTTTACTTTCACTAGAGTCTTTTTTCGTTACCTTTGTTTTCTCTTTTTTATCTTTCCTTGTATTTTTCGAGCGTTGTTTCTTTTTTAAATTTGCCTGGCTTGCATTTAAATCCAGATTGGGAGGTTTCACTTTTTCCTGAGGTTTTTTTATATTATTTCGTAAATCTGGTAAAGATTTACGCCTGTTAATTTGTTTAACAGCGAGAAGTTTTGCAAAAGGTTTCGGCGTCTTGGTTTTGTTTTTGTTCTTTTTACTATTATCCTCATCGTCATCATCGTCATCATCACTATCGTCATCATCATCTTCTTGACCGTCCTCATCATCATCCTCGTCGTCTTCATCATCTTCTTCATCGTCACTGTCTTCATCACTTTCTCCATAGTCTGACTCTTCTGAGTCACTTTTAAGACCTAACATTTCTCTGTTTGGTATCACGTAAATCAAAACCAAGCTATCTCCTGGTTTAAATCTTACTCTCTTTTTTGTTTTCTTAGACTTAACCGTGGCAGTGGACCGATTCTTCCGTACAGTGAATGCGAGAGAGCGGTAAGAGGCGGTGTCACTCGTATCATCTTTGTCATGTTCGCTGCTTTCACTGTCCGAGGAGTCCGAACATTCTGATGATGTCAATGTATCGTCTTCACTGTCGGACTCAGGAGTCGAATTTGACATCTTTACCATTTGAGATAAATATAGTTAGTTTTCATACACTTCTCAAGCTGTCTATTTCATTTCAACGAAAGTGAAGGAAGCATTTCATGTTAGATAGTAAACTTTAGTATGTACGGTTAAAATGTAAATGTGCTCTTTTCCTTGTTTCCTTTCACCTGAAAAAAAGAAAATCCAAGAATAATATATCCAGTTACTGCTAAACATGTACATGTAACTTTCCTTTCGTTATCTTATTTCGAATTCATGTTTTCTAATCTCGAGAACCATTTTGTCAGAGCTTTTATGAATTAAATGTAATTATACGTACATGCAAGAAGGGAAAAGCAATTCCGAAACCTATGAAGTTTTGACACACCTAAATGCTGCGAAAAGAACAATTCAAACAGCATCCCATGACGAGCTATATCTAATTGACAATTTTCTTGCGTTAGTTTGCTGGATAGTTCAATATTTCGATTGTTCTATCATAATGTATTTGCATAAACCCATGACATGTCGTGGAAATATCGATTTATATACTGTCAGCCTCTTTGTCCGAATACTTTGTCCAAGAATTTATCAAATGTTGTCAATAATTCATAAATTTAATTAATTCAACCACAAGTGATACATACGAGTTCAGCAAGTCCGTCAAAGTCAGACGAGAACGACAATATTAATTCACGAAAACAAGTTTGTTTAAAGCACTCGTACAAATAATAACTAATGCGACCAGTTTCATGTTTGTACTTCTGTGATGGAGATTTTACAGAGTCATTATATCTAATCTAGCATTTTAAACGTACATAGACAACTTTTGTTTAAAACTCTAAGTTAAAAATCTTCCACGGAGAATCGTGCCCAGTTGGGGTTTTTAATCCTATAATGCATGAAAACATTCCATTTCTTAACAACGTTATTTCCGTTTTCAGTTAGCAAATGGTCTTTTTAGTCACTTGCTTCAAAACAGTGTAAATGACGGAATTTTTAGTTTTGGATGAAGGCCTGACTGCCGTAGAAAATGAAATATCATCAAACATCGGTTTTTTGTTTTCACAACCAGGTGGAATAGCTATTTTTCATGCACATGTGACCTATCTAAAAGAAGATAACATTTTAAACGCTGTCAAAGTGCAATGCCACTGATACAAGTAAATATTTAAACTGAACACAAAAAAAACTTTGGGCGATATATTTGCTATCAAATTAGATACAACTCTTAACACTTTCTACTGCATGAATAAATATTTACAAGAGAAAACCATTAACGCTATAAGAGTTTAATTGTTAATAATCAAATAATGACTGATCATACAGAAATATAACATTTAAAATTGCGTTTACATGATTTATTTGCTAGAAAACAGATAGCATATTTTATGTCTTAAGATAAGATTTATTGAAACATAAGCTTGATTGGTTTACAGCCACTTTCCCTCCTTTGTGTAATTGCCAACTTTAGACTAAAGCAGTAAAATTGTTAAAAGCGATGCATGCTCTTGTGCAATTACATGGCTTACACACTTGTTCTAATACCTCCATCATATCCTATCCTCCGGTCTGTTAATTTACCTCATATGGTCAGAACACCTAAGGTCACCATCACTACCAAAAAGGTCTCGACCGCAAGGAAGTGTGGATATATATCTTATATATTTATTTTTTTGCGCTAAGGAAATGTAAGATTTTTAATCGTTACCCATTATAGTATTATCAAGCTTTCAATGTAATCCAATGATCCTTGACTGTGACAAAAACGTGCCAATTTTCACACAGTGTTTTAACTATAAATTGTTGTAGATTTCAAACAGATAGCTTGTCAGGAACATAATATTGAGACCGGTGTAGTACTGTTTAAAGCCAGATTTGAGCCAAGGTATATGAATTGGCCATTTTCCCCATTAGTTATGATTAAAAATAAAGTTTAGCAATAATCTTGTAAATCGTTCCTTATTAGCAAATAACTGCACAATAATGGACAATATAACATATGACATATCGGCAGACAACCGTTTTAAAACTTCACGAAGTGTACACAATATGTTCATTATATCTTACGGTCTATGCATGACATATTGATAATTTCAGAATTGACATCTTGATGATTTTGGAGTCATTTTAGATAATTAGGTACAGCTTACTCTAATTCAGTATACACTAAGCTGATTTAATTTAGTCCAAACATTTCAAAGCCTTTGAAAGTGTCTTAGAGGATGACCGGTCATTTGTAGGTCACTATTATTTATACTAGTTATTAGCACTTTGTCAGAATAAATGCTTTCGGTTATGCAGTGCCTGTTACTGTCCTGCATCGTCTAAACTAAAATATTTAGCGTTTTGTCGAATAAATGGCGTACAAACTCCGTTGTGTTCCCTTAATTTCACTGTTCTGCTCACTTGCACTTTGTGCAATAAACCATAGAATCGTAAAAGCCGGGGAACAGATGTAGCTTATAGGGAGCACAAACATGTTTTTTCATAAAATCCATCCTAATAAGATACTGGATACGCTAGAAATGCATTAGGTAGTTATATAATATTTTCCATCAATTTGCAAGTCATAAAAGGAAAGAAAGACATTCATGTAAAATAACTTGATGGTTTGCAAGAATTATGTTTTAGGACTTTAATACCTTAAAGCAATGACCATAGGGACAATGCTTTAATATACAAATATTAACAAATACAAATTACTAATCTCTATTGTTACCTGATTAAAGTCCAGTTTCTTCTAAATGACTCGAGGATGTCTGTTCTCATACACTATGTCAGAAGAAATAAATTTGTCTTATCAAATAAATCAGTTCCTTTCATAATTTATCGTTCCATCTCCTTAATTGATATTCAGGTAAGTCTAATTAATAAATAGCCTTAATACCGGTTAATGCATACCGCTGTTAACGGAAATATAAATACCATGTTTAAATTACTTCTCACACGTTCAATTCCTTTTATTATATGATTCTTATTCACTTTTGTGTTAGCAGAGTCATTACTGCGCGTAGTTCTCAAGCCTGATCAAATTTATAGTAAAGAGTATTGAATATCCAAAATGATTTTCACTGGGGTAGAACTTTGACTTCATTGTATCTATCGGTCCATATTCTGTATTGATTAGCTGACACGTATCACCCCCTTGAAGATATTTACATTTGCGCGATTTGTGGATATAAAATGTTTAAAAATATCTTGTTAAGTAGATTTATTCAGGTTTAACATGTAAACATTTGTGGATTTGCATAATTCGCACATGCTGTATAATACTTTACAATGGAAAAATTTTACTTTTTTGTCAAAAAAAGTATGTCATTAGCATACCTCTTCATTATGCATGAATTAGTTTGGGTATTTAACAATACTACAAAACCATTTTTTAACTATTAGGTATTGATGACTTTATCAATACCGCCGAATGATTATAATAGCTTTTGTGTGATTGCGCCACATGCTAATTAAATGTAGGTCACTATGTGTT
>JAFMSR010000005.1:46490656-46573156 GCA_022818135.1 Saxidomus purpurata
ACACTCACCCAAACGAAGCTACTTGACAGTATAATTGATAAGCACGACTCTGTGGATGACATTTAAATATAGATAACATGTACGAAAGCTGAACGAAGAGCCTATATTAAACCTTTTGAAATATGTTTAAGTGGTCTCTGGTATGATAAAATCTTTAAATGAAATTATTGAATGTATATTGAAACATTTTGTCAAATAAAGTCCTGACCCATGTTAGTTGTCATAGCTATTGTCGATATATTAGTTTTGTCATTTACGAACTATAATCAGCAAATAGACTTTCCATGTCTTGATGGGATTTATTTATTGGCAAATTGTATTTTCACATAATCTATTTACATATTTCAAATTTGTCTAAAATCTTAACGTAGGCCTGTAATGCATGTATCCCAGGTTTTATGGACTATATTTGTAGAGCTCTTCAAATTAAAATCAATATTTCAACACAAAGGCTTTCTTATATTTTTCATTCGATTTTGAATGGTCAGATAAATGCAGGGTAACCATAGAAATTGCAGACGGTAGCAGACATGGGTCTTGGAAAGCAGATAGTCATGGATGGAGCTATGATCTTGAAGCAGATAAAAACAAGAGACCAGGAAAAAAATGACTGAAATTGGGGTGTACGAGACGAGGTTCCTTCAGCGTAGGTCATAGTGGTTCTGGTGACAGACGTTTACAGCTAGCTGCATAAAAGGGTAAGAATCATAAATGTTACGCAGTTGGTGCAAAGGTCATGTATGATTAACAATGGTGGTTTTCCTAGGAAGAACGTCCTTTATTTAGTTTTCCAGTGAATTATAGAGTTTTCTCAGTGAAATAAAAGTGATAATCCACAGTTGAAACACGTTTCCATTTTTATTTTTCACTGTTTTGTAATCTTTAACCCGGATTTACGTCAAAAAGTATACCGAGCGTAATTAATGCTGGAAACCATGCGACGATGTTTCTGATGACGTTTCCCGCGATTTTCGATATTTTGTAGAAATAAACTCAATAAAAGTAGAGTTTTAACCATAAAATAACGAAAAATTGTTATTATCGGTTCCACCCAGTTGTATTTCTCACCCTCCCGCCATTCGCCCCCCCCCCCCCCCCCCCCCCCCCCCCCCCCCCTGAAAATATCACTTTTGGTGCCCACTCGGTGAAATTATAACGTGATCTTACACCGAAACCAACAATTATCCTCTATTTAATCGAACGTCCCTTGATTATTATTCGCTATTCCAACTGTGCATACCTAGGGAAATGGTCTGAAGAAGAAAATGCTCTTACACCTTACGCACTGTTACAGGACCCTGTGTGAATTTTTATTTGGGTCTACGCACAACGTGACCTTTAATATTTAGTATATGATTAAAAAATTGGCTGATACATTTGGTAGCAAGAAGCGGCAAACTACATGTTTTGCTAGGCTAGAAGCAAGAACACGAGAGGCCGTTCGCATCATGGCACAACACACATTCCCAATATTTTCTGATACTTGGTCAGTTTAACAAAGCATTTAGTCTTCAGATGAAGTGTCATTGCTTACACAAAGTGTGTAGAAATATTCTGCAGGTTATTGATGGGGGGATTAAACTAAAGAGTGCTTTGCTTACTTTTCTTTCTACGTATGCATGGTTAGGATGTGTACGCTTTCCAAGGAATGATGGCTTACAGATAAACAGAGCATCCCTTCAAATGAAATGGTGCTTGGGCATAACAATCTCCTCCAAAGAAAATCCGTTATATGGCAACCTGTTATGGACAACGACGATGAAGTTACAGTTGAAGTGCTTAGTTTGACTTGCAACTCAAACTTTCAGAGCTAAAGATTCATGACATTTTGAGACAAAACTTTGAAATAAACGCAGTACAGAAAGACAAACTCATTTCGCCAGGTGTCCTTGCATAATCTAACATAGCAACCATGTGTGCAGCTTACCCCTGGTGAATACAATTGAAAAAGTTACCATCATGACCTGTCATACATGTGTCGTACTAATCAACTAACACAAACTTGATACCGAGGTCAACTTACAGAAATTGATGGATCGAGACACTAGTGTTTGATGTATATAATCTTATTTTGTTTGTACAAAATGTAATAATTACCTAAAGTTGTGGCCAGACCTTACTCATAATAAAGATAATAGTATATGCAGTAAATCAATACTGTGTTATTATTTATTTATGTCCTGTTCAACAACCAACTGGGATTCTTATAGAAAAACCACGACAGTCTTGATTCCTGAACAAACAACATACCTTAAGACTATATACATCAAACATATGTATCTCGTCTACAGTTTAATTGTCTACTGCCAACTTCCTCAGATCCACCAATTTCGGTAAATTTTTCACCACTGTCGAGACAAGTTAGCTATTTAAGTCCGACATATAAAATAAAAAGTGAACTTCATTGTACTACACTATTCATTTACACATGTACTGCAAAATGTTCACACACAGCTGTCCAAATAAGTCGATCTGAGTATTATAAAACTTTCTTAAGATGTTGTTCATTAGAACCTTATGAGACATTTAGTTGTTTTAATTTCGAGAGAACATTACGAAACGTTTAGGCGTTTATAAAAACAATATAATGTTCTATACGCAAGTACAGTAGTGTCAAAGTCTTTGAGCGTTTTGAAAGACACTTCAAATTTAACCCTGGGAACATGGTGAACCCTCATGATGGTGCTTCTCGATTATACATTAAAGTGACCCAGACAATATTTTGCAAATCTGCGAGCTGGTTAGGAAGTCAGCGCGAAAATTATTTGGAATGCATACATGATAAATAAGAGTGAAGGTACCGGGAAAAATATGTCTTAAATCGGTATAAGCAATCAAAAGCTGTCATATGTTAGCTTACCATGTTCATTGTATTGTAATTTCCTACTTTTGTTCAGAGAATCGACTTAATAAAAGTCGTCCATTTACAAGTTTAGTAATGTACAGCAAGATGTTTGTTTTATTTGCAGTTCTATTTTCTGATTATTCTCTTGTTTTAGGATCGAAATGTATCGAGTTTATTCATCTTGGGCACCAGCCTAGGCCATATGTCACATTTCGCTGGCGTATTTGTCAAACCGCCATTTGTTGAACATCACCCAAGTTCTGCGTCCATAATACACTATCAGGCTAGTAGATCAGCAACAAAGATAACGATCTTCTTAAGGGCACCATCCTTCGTCGTTAGTCGTACACAGTACTTTATACTGAAGTCCCATTCCTGGTGGTGTGACCCAGAGCCTGCTTCGCGACATGCACGTCACGAGAGTCAGAGAAACCATGACGACTGAGTGAGTAAATAATTGGTTGCGCCGTTCTTGGCCGTATGTCTCAGCATCTTGTCCATTCCTCGATGGCATACTTGGACTGCGAAGTCCTTACATGTCGTCGCTCGTTGAAATTCAACCAAATTCTTTGTCCAGGACCAATACCAGGCTACATGACAATCAACCAATCATGTATACATATTTTTGGCTGGCCTTAGACACCGGCATCCTTGATTTCAAAGGAGCCGTCGATGTCCGGCACCTTTACACTTGTTTATCATGTCTGCATTCCAAATAAGTTTCCTATTGACTTCCTCATCAGGTCGCACATATGCAAAATATTGCCTAATATTAAAACGAGATGCACAATCATGAGGGTTCACCACGTCGCCTGTTTAGACGCTCAAAAGTTCCGGGTTCACCACTTTGACACTACTCTACCCGCGTATAAATAATTATGTGGTTTTTATATTAACCGAGTTTCTTAATGTTCTCTCGAAAATAAAATGACTGATAGTCTGATAAAGGGCTATTGAACAAAATCTTAAGACGGTTTATTATTATACAGCTGTCTGCGAAAATCAGAATAGTGTGGTAAAGTTTTTTTTAGTATGTTTAGTTTATCAGTATGTTTGATCACAGAACGTGTTGACACGAAATGTTTGTTAATTGTTTCTGAGAGTGGTCATCGATTTCTTAGCATGCGAATGCAGTGGAAATTTACAAGATAAACCGATAGACTGACTGTATCAAAATAATACAATATTTAAAAATGGGAGAGTGTTAACTGAGGGCGGGAAATAATCCATAATTATTCTTCCTGTATTGAAAGGCCGAGTTGTCTCGGCTGAAATGTAAACATTTCTAAATATCATTTAACTTTCAATATTTTTTGACAAATGATTAGACCATACACTTCAGCATTACAATGCAGACATTGAGTTTCATCACTAACTCATATCGCTAATAAAAACATCAGAGGTCTTCCAACAGAATGGTATGCAGTAGGTTAAATGATCAAATTACTTTAAAGGTCAAAGGATTTAAATTTCATTTATGTTCTTTTGGCATTTACGAAAGAAACGCGGTCAACTATTTTTTATGCATTCCGACATTTTTTGTGCGGATATATAGAATTCTTTTGCAACGGTGTGAATATTAATTTGATAAACACGAGAAGTATTTCCTTCATTGTTTCCGACAACAACTGAGATTACAACAGGTTGTTACAAAGTCTTTAATTTATACCAATTGGATTCTAAAGTAAGCTCTCTAAATTTACATCAATTGCAGCCAAGATACAAATAATGAATGAACCAAGATATCGGTCAGAGACAGAAATGCTATTTTCAATTTCCATTACTGATTGGCGGAAATATGTTGCGGCATCAGGTGCCTCATCCAAGGAAACATATTGCGGCATCAGATGTCTTATCCAATGAAATATCTTCAGTTACCATGTAGTAAATCAGCATCCGGCGTAGTAATGATTACACAAACACAATCAATAGTTTCTGGATGTTTTTGTAATTCCGCAATCTTGTACCTCCATTGACACTTGCTTGAACAGAATATACTCATTTGATCAATATTGCCAGAGATACTATGAAACAATGAATTAAGAGGTGTTTAAAAATTATCTACAGGAAAGTTAAAGGAATTTGCGAGAGTCTTATCGTACAAAACATCATGCGTATCATAAATATCATGCAACGTACACTTTTTACAGAACAACCATTTTTGGGAGAACACTGTCCTGTTATACTTTTCTTTGTTTAAGAATGTCTTAAAAAGCATACGTGTCTTATCCGGCCCGACGCTAACTGTAGGAATCATACAGATCTAATGGAGTGGGAAATTGGTGCCTTGAGATGTTTTCTGAAAGTTCATGTAGGCTTAGTAGTGGACAGTCACGTTAATATTTGTGTTTAAATTTAGAATGACGTTTGTCAAGCATTTCAAGAACATCTGAGTTCATTTTTTAAGCTCAATGTCTGAAGACAGAGTTTCCCTAGATTTACGTTTGAAAGAAAATAATAATTATACAGCATTGAGCAACATGGATCTAGTAACTCACATTTCTTCTTTGGGTGATCATATGCCAATCAAACTCTATTATAGCTACAGTATCTTATGCCATGTAGAAAAGATTTCTTTCCCGCCGATCTTTCTATTTTCCATAGAACAGAACATCATGTGATGTGAAATTCATACCACATAGTATCGTATGACTCAATGTAAACGGGAGGATATTAATGATTTGTACCACAATCTCTGTATATTCGAGCATAATACGTCTTTTTCTTTCTGGCACACTCCCTATAAATTTCCCAGAGCGATGCCAGTACAATGGTGGTTTGTAACCAGCTAACCTCAGCGCGTTACACTACTTGCACTAAAAACAGCCGATATGTAAGTCAGGACGAACTAAAAAAAATGCCATCATATAAATTTTCACCTTTTTATTGTATTGGTTTTCATGAAGCATGGTAGGCCAATATATGGCAATTCTAAATGTAAAAAACAATCAGTAGTTTGTAATATATCTTATATCACAACATTGTGACATAGTTAGAAGTACATTTTATGTGTATATATAGATCGCCAGTGACAATCTTGTTAAATGTAGTTGAGATAACTTCGTATGATGAAAAGCGTTTCAGTCACAGGTATCCTGAATCAGTCGCAAAGCTGAAAAAAGTAATAAGTTAAACTTTCAAAAGTTATACTTAATTCATTTGTCTATAATTATAGGGTATGTCTAGCTAAATGGTAAGTTCCGACTTAAAGCTTTTCAAACCGGTTCACCACGGAAATGTCCTATACTTGCTTTGTGGCTAGACATTGTTTAAGTACGTCATTTCAAAGGAATTTTATCCTTGATCGTTTATCTTAGTTTCTTGATATATGTACAGACACGATTTCTACGAAATTTGTATCCGGGAATGACTAGCCTATAAGTTATCTTTATAAGTGAATCAAAGAACTGATTCAAGAAGTGATAGCTTCGTCAGTTTGTCCCTTTACACTACAGGATTGTCCCTTTCTGCAATAAACAACAACAGCCATGCTGCACTGTACAAATATCATCGTCAAGTTATCAAGGATTAGCAAGTCTTCACAAGAGACAACCGTAACAGGGCAAAATGTATGTCATCCATAACCACATGCTTTATACATCTATATCGAATTAGCAACAGAAGCTGGAATTAGACTAGTACAATGCTCATTCTTGTGCCCCGCTAACCGCAACACTTTTCACTACTCGCACTACAATCATTGTTAAAACATGGGCGAATAAAGTAAATAAAATGAATAAGATGGCGATAAATTTGAGAACTAATGACTACCTCATGTGCATTTACGTCAGCTTATGATTTAAAATACTCTCCAGTGACGCAGAATTGTAAAATATATCATTTTACATCTCATAACTTCTGTAAAATGATTAACATATTCATATTTGACCGTATTTAAGACACGTTACATTTATTTGTCGGTTCTTTGTTTGTTTTATTCTTATAAAACTGTTTATATTTTACAAAAGCCGAGAAGCGTAAAATAAAACGAAAATATCTATTCTGGTCTATGGCATACGTTTGTGAAGCGAACATTACATGGTATACAACTTTCGCAATCTGTACACAATAAATTTACCTCCGGTCCGAATGTAGCTCTTAAATGACTTGATGAAACACAAAACAGAATTATTTATTACATTGATATTTTAAATATTGAGAAGATTTTGTACTTGTCAACTCTTAAAAACACTATTATACGGTCAAAGGAAATGAGCCACAACTTAAGATGGTTGATGGCACAAGTACATCCAATTTATACCATATATTTCCGCTACAATGAAAATTACCTCATAACAACAAGATACCGTTGAACATGTGCAACTGGTCACTTTAATTAAGCAACTACTTGCCTTAAGAAGCCAATACGATGGCTATTGAGCAGGCATACTTCATGTGGCCACTTTTGATGTATTTGTGTATTAGAGGCATAATACTCGAAATTCCTTTCCATTGAAATAGTTTTTATGGCAACGTGAAAGGCTACTAGAGGCTCCTTTATGATGTGATAGCACCTTTAGAACACCCCACATACTACAATAATGTTTTGGGCCCTACATGCAACTGCAGATACTGAACGTAATGATATAATGGTACCTATAGATACGTACACGTCACCGGAAGGTGGGAGTGTATTTTTCAGTAAATATATGAAATACCAGTCTTAAAACCACAATTAGTGTTCTCTATAGAAATGCTGCACTACTCGAACAAATTATTTCATATCTACTTGACGCATCCATGTCATAAAGGAAGAGACGACTCGATGTCAAAAATTTTTTTTTGCGAAAAAAAACCCTGTAAACATGACAAATTAGATGTGTCAAATAACGGCAGTCAAGAATGCATAATTATGAAAGAAAATGTAAATTCATTACTGTGACAATATGATTAATTGAAGTTCAGTGAGAAAGTATAACACCGCAACTAAGGAGATATAATGTCTTACGTCAAACAAACTTGCTATCAACCGAATTACGTATCATTCATAAAGTGCCTCCATATGGAACAAACTAACAGAAACGGACACCTGAGACTGGAGTGATGACCTGGAAGATCTTCAGGATTATTAATCAGAAGCCAGGCTAGAGGTCGAAACATACCCCTCTCAAGAAAACAACATCAAGCTTCGACAAGTTAGTGCCATGTTCCTAAGAGCTAAGCTCCAGGCCAGACGGAAATCTTTTAGGATGACATTCTTTCAGCATGGCAGAAGATTGATGGTAACAGGTAAACACAGAAAAGTCCTATACAACTCAATTTGCACTGTCACCTAAGCAGAAGGCTGGCATCGTCAGGATCAGCATTATTTTGACTGAAGTGCAAGAGGCCACATAATATAACCTACGACAATATAGGGCCAATCGAAAGCTTGTTATACTACGTATATTAGCTGGCACTTACACGAGGAGCAAGTGAGGGGATAGTAAAAACAGTATACAGTGAGGTCCAATAGTTTATTTGGTACAGCATCTTGGATGACAAATAAGCAAGTGCTGGATAAAGTCCAGGCCTTAAGAACCTTAACTGGAGCCATCCGTACTCCAACTAGTGCATATAAGGATAACAAAGTTAGTTCTCCAACAAAGACCCATTTGAAAAGAGGGAACTTTGTACATGAATCCAAGAAGATTGACAAAAGCAAATGCTATTTATCTTTGACCACGTCGGAACTGACAGATTCATGGAGGTATGACCTGTCCAGCATCAGTATCTGCATCACAGTACATGGTTTATAACCGGGCAAAGAAGATGAAATATCAAAAATAGCTATGACACAAACCATGATTTCAGAAAATTATCCGTCAGAGACATGGAACCGTGTGTACACAGACGGCTCTGCTACAACTGTTATACAAGATGGTGGTGCTGTAGGTTTCATCACGCGCATAACTAGTGGGTCAAAGACGGTTGATATACCTACAGGTAAGCACTGTTCCAACTACAAAGCAGAATTAGAAGCCAACATGCACGCATCGAAAACTATTGAAAAGTCAACAGAGAACTGTCATCAGGTGGTCATTCTAACAGATGCTCTATCAGTCATGGAAGCCTTGGCTAATGCCAAATTGCCATCCTTTCATCCCTTGCCAAAGAATTTTATAGACACAGTGAGAAACGTCGTGTCCTTTCAACGGATACCCGCACACTGTGAGGTTCATCGCAATGAATCCACACCAGCGACCGGTCATTCAATGGAGTCATTTATGAAGAAATGCTCAGGGTAATAAAGAATCTGACAAGAGCGAAGACGCAAAAAGATGACTATCATCTACTAGACAGATAGGAACAAGTCAGGCTTCGCACAGGATACAACAGACTCAATGCTTATATGTATAAAAATTTGAGCACAGAATTGTTTGTGTGATCTTTCACACCAAACAGCAGAGCATTAATTTTAACAGTATGTCCCCTTTATGATCAGTCAAGACATTATGTGTAGGCAGATTTTACCGCACTGGATAAAAAGTTGTATGGAAGGAAGAAGAATCTAACAGAATAATGCTAATTTAACACCCTATAGTGTCATAATAAGCACCCTATACAGAAAGTCCCAACATCCAATATTCACGAGCAAACGGTGTAACTCGGCAGACTGTGCTTTAAATAGTTTATAGTAAACGATATTGATTATAAATGTGTTCCGGGTATTGTACTCCAGGTTCTCCGAATGTCTGTTGACCCTGTGAGAGTTGTTATTAACATCACATTTATTCTGTGAATGAAAACTGTTTATCAATTGTTATGAGCTGTATATCTAGCTGTGATAAATAAAATAGGATTATTTTCTCGTCGTTCAATACGCATTGGAGTGAGTGGTGTCACATATTGTGTTGCTGTTTGAGTTTAACGCCCGTTCAAACCGTATTGTGGTCAGTTTTACTTAACCAAAACCAGTACAAGAACTCCTATTCTCTATAAGAAACTGTCAACTTTTTTACATAAAGATACATGGTCGGCAGCAGGGCTCGAACCCATGACCATGTCTGCTCTTTACAGGGTCTACTGTACCCCACACAACAAAACCTGGCCCCAATTTCACGAAAATACTTAAGTAATTCTTAGTAACATGCTTAACTTATTTAACACTAAATTGATTACATGTTTATATCAAAGAATTCAAGTTTGTCAAATCGTATTTACCCATTTATTACAATTATGTACACTTGTTAGTATTTGTGGGGAAATGTTGTTTAGCAGTAATTTACCTAAGTAAATTCTTAAGATTCTTAAAATTTTAACTGTACTCAAATGAATCTTTCGCTCAACGACTGCAAAGTAATTTACAATTTTTTGTTCTTTCAACATGTTAATTTCATTAAGAATAGACTATCGTAAGAAATGATCACAATAAATGTTCTTATTTTTGAGACAATTAGACTTTAAAATAACGTCCACGGCCAATCCCGCAAACAAAGCCCTCATTTGAATAGCTGTAGTGTCTACTTCTTTCATACAAGCAATTATCATCTTAATTTTTTTTCTTCAGTTTTTCTCTCTTCTTGTACCTTATATATCATGTAGATTAATTAGTAGCTCGCAGGTAAATGATATGCTAGGGATCGGATTAGGAAAATGCCACCTGTGTCACATGCTGCTTTCTAACTACACAATGCTTTTTTTCCAATACAAGCTAAGATTTCTTTATCCAGTAATATGGTTCTATGAAAATCAATTACTCTATTCAAATATAAAGTACAAGTATGCCCTTATGTGGTATACCACGTATTTGGTTTTAATATGGCTCCTGCTACCTGTGTTTAGATTTTGCGCACTTTATTATTGATAGAGTGGTTTGCAGTGTCGTAGTCTAATTAATTTGGCGTTTCAGGGTTACCCCTTTCACAGATCTGATATTTTATAACTGTCACACATCTTCGTGTCGCTGTTCTATACAGTATTATTTGTTAGTTCAGTACTTATCCTTCCTACACTTCTATATTATCAGAACTCTTTGTTACATATCATTGTTGATTAAAACAGAAAATCGCAAGCCTGGTATCATATATCCATACATATTCCGTGCTATATCTACAACGCGTTATTCTTGTAATCATTTGCTTTTTTAGCTGAAGTTTGTCGTCATTCTGTTTTTCAAAAATATTTAACTCACCGGCTCATTTCTGTTGTGTAACTGTTGTTTGTCAACGGACTCGTAATACTAAATTGGAAAAGAGATTATTCTCGTCATACCCGAGGTACAATGCTAATGTTTGGTTTAAATCCTAGAATCCTCTTCATATGTATGGGAATCTTCTTTTAAGGAAATCCTCTTTCATGTATACGGGAATCCTCTTTGACGGGAATTCTCTTTTACGGGAATCCTAAATGTAAACATTGGTATGCTATCACATAAATATGTGAATATCAGAGCATATGTTCTGAGGTTACAGAGAAGCATCAGCAGCGCGTTGGATATTTCGAATGTCTTCATGTATTCCGTATTCTGCAAGGGTTGACTTCCTGGGTTTACTAATTCTCCGCCAGTGGATCCGGGCTTTATGGAAATAAAAACGGTTATATTGGAGAAATATGACTGAACGCTTTCATGTATAAACCTTTAACCAGTAAACTATATAATTTCTATGTATAGCCTCGCTTTCATATGGCCTCGCTTTCCTGTGTGAAGTTTTTTTCTACAGTGAACTTTTGCAGCACTTGACTTAAATTCAATTTTGAGCTTGAAACTACGTGGCATAAGTTGTGTAAACTTGATTTGCGTACACAGTATGCAGTTAAAACATGTGTGCTTTCAGTCAAAACTATTGGCCTTTGGTATCATGGTTGACTTTTGAACTGTTCCTCTGAGGCCAACAAGCTGAGGACAGAAGTTCAAAATGTCTCTCAGTCCATGATACCAAGGGACAAAAGTTTTGCTGTTCCTAACACACACGGAATCAATGTTAATTACCTAATTATTGTCTAATATAATAGAGATTATAATTAATTAATAAAGCTAATGCAATATTTTGATACCATTCGCTTTTTCAACGCTTAAGGCAAAAAACAGCGTATCTTTTCTTTTAATACTTAGCTCTGATTATTTGGGCATCTTGCTGCGAATGAATACAAACTACAAAAAATTATTTACAGTCGGTAGTTATTTACAAGCCAACTGGGCGTCCATGAGCACAAAGGGTGAAACCATCGATACTGTTCATTCTCCTTCACGTGAAAAATTCTGCTGCCTGACTGGAGAATGCCAGAAAAACAAAACAACATTTAAAATTACGAATTACAAGCAAAACATTGAAAATGACGAATTACAAGTTGTATAAGGCATTGTATATAAACAAGATACATGTATAACAAATATTTGTTCCATATAACAGTTTGTTCTGTGGGTGTCGAATGTGCAATCTTTCTATTGTTATACGATATTAATGTTAATTATTAACTTTTGAGGTCTGCTTGGGGGAAAGGTTTCTCCATGTTTCCAGAGTTACCAGCTTTGTCTGAGTCTGTGCAAATTCTAGCAAGAATTCACTATAATTTATGTTGTGTAATTATTCTGCAGTTTTCTTTTGTATACTAAGTTAGTTATTTTGTAACCGCAATATCTAGTGTCTCAATTTCCGTTTCTATGGATACAGGTGCGGGACAGTCTTTCTGACAGTAGAAAGTGCATGGAAAACTTGTGACTTTGGGCTCTTAGAGTCTTTATCTCTCAAAAAAATAGTGTTGTCCCTTACATGTTCTTTTATCAGAGGACCAGTGTATTGCCCCAAAAGAATGGCATATGGAATATGACTCGTGTGTCCATTTGTCCGTCCGTCCCCGCTCATTCGTAAGGAGCATAACTCCAAAAGTATAAAAGGGAATTACTTGAAATTTCATACAGTTATAGAGCACATTTGCGGGAATTGCAGTGCCCCAAAACCATACACCTACCTACCTATTTTTAATTATCCCCTTTGTTACATTTTCTTGTTCGGGGTCCAACTCGTAAAGTAATTAAGAAAAGTCCTTCAAATTGCACACGATGCGAGAGGACACTCCGTGGAAGTACAGTGCCGAAAAGCTATAACCCTAAATTGCCTTATTTTCAATTATCTCCCGTTATTGATTCTTTTTATCCGGATCATAGCTGCAAAAGTATTTAAAGAATACTTGATACAGTGATAGAGAACAATGAAAGGAAGTGCAATGTACAAGAACTATAATTTGATTATCCACCTTTGCTATATCATAACTCTTAAAGTACTGCAGGAAATTTATTTAAATTGCATACAATGAGAGGACATTGGAGGACATTGTACAGTGTACCAGAACAATAATGAGATATTGCCTTATTTGTGAATTATCTCCCTTTATTGAATTTTGTTGTCCGTGTTTGTCCGTGACAGACTAGTCTCTTGTGGTCACGAACGATGGTAGTTATGTGCAAGCAGACAACAAGACTGGCTTGAAGGAATGTTCCGTTGTCCATGCGAATACATGTACATTAAAACTGATTTCAAGTAAGTGACCACTGTGAATGTCAGAGTAACATTATATATCTGTCTGTAAGTTTCAAGAAACTGTTGCTATTAGTTTTGTTATATCTTTATTCTTCATGATACTAAACCTTTACTCTTACTTTCTACGACACCCGCTTAACTTAACTACACATTGTACTACATGTTGATCAAGACAATGCGCGCACACGCCAAAATCATTCCAAATATAAAAAATTCTGCACTTGACCAGGTGTACACCTTACCATTTTTCTCTATTTACGAATCCGGAAAATATATTTCTGAAAGGCTTAGAGTTTGGAAACATGAGCCATGGTATTAAGTACTAAACAAATGTAAAAACAGCACCGGGATGATCGTCTGCTATGTAAGGTATCTAGCGTTAACCCAGAATATATCCAAATATGTTTTTAATTGTTTTTAATTGTTTGTTCTATTAGCTATGGCATATTGGCTGTAATTGTGTACTTTGTTTAATACTTTTACTGATGTTTTTAAGATATGTTGCTCTATTCTGCAGGGTTACTGTGGTTTCAGGGTTTCTGTGTAAGGTTCCTGTGAAGGGTTTCTGTGCAGGGTTTATGTGCCTGCTAGTGTCAATGGACTTGTTTTCTACACATCTGTTTCTACAGTTCCAGCTGGGAGATACTTCACGTATAGTTGTAAAAATAATAGCACTGACATGTAGCGCACGGCTGAATACTAGTTATACTTCCAAGCTCTCGGTGCAACTATCAAACTGGGCTGCGTGGAATGCTTATAAACAGAAGAACAAAAGTATGGTTGCATATATGAGACATGTGAGGGCGAGTACCTTAGAACACGAGGCCACGATATATCAACTTGTGGCCACTACAAATTTCCCCTCACTTGTCATATCTCCACTACCAGAAAATTTGAGTGAATGCAAGGTGTAATTTTGTCCTTACCACGTCAGACAGGTACTCGGGTCTGAATATTACCATATATAAACATATGTTGTCACATTGTAAAACTTTGCTCTTTATGTGGTCACGTGATTAAGCTTTCAATATAAATCATAATCACGGAAGTAGTGTATGTTGGTGACGCAAATGACAGACTTTTCTAGATATTTCGAATCCCTGTAACACTTTATCCAAAATCCGTGAGATTTGAATGCACACATTTTGTTCCATATACTCAAGTTTATGAAAGCGATGTAAATAGGAAATAATGACTTTATTGACCTGTTTAGCCAATGCTCTAAATTAAAATTTGCTCTCGCAGAGAACGCCATGCTTTCAG
The DNA here is from genome assembly GCA_022818135.1 of Saxidomus purpurata. Taxonomy (NCBI): domain Eukaryota; kingdom Metazoa; phylum Mollusca; class Bivalvia; order Venerida; family Veneridae; genus Saxidomus; species Saxidomus purpurata. Next base: position 46,505,225 of record JAFMSR010000005.1, read on the forward strand.
TGCCGAGTAAAATGATCGACAAATAGACGTCATTTCATCATCGGAAATAGCGAACAGACGACAAAGTGCAGTAATAAAAATCAGCCTCATTATGGTAAGAAAATTATTGACTGATGAACTCTGATAGCTCATACACGTGTTTTGAAACGCTGTCTCTGATTTTCTCTAAATACAAGCGCTGCAAGGATATACATGTACATTAATATCGACAAAGTGGCTGTAAAGAAGCATTCAACGTATATTAATATATGAGTATTTTATACAGATTATGTATATCTTAAACGAGATTCGTTCGCGACAGATGTCATTTTATTTTATTAACATGCTGGCGTTGTAAGGAGTTTAGATAAACTACATAAGGTTTATTATAAGGTATGTTTTTAGATACGATTTACCTGTGCGAACATACTACGTGACATGAAAGTTAGTGGGTATTTTTGTAACATTTATTCAAAGTTGTCGGTGCTAACAATGACAGCGGCGGAGGTCTTTACGTGTTGGTTTTTATTTTGAGATTATTCATTGAAAAGAAAATATATGTAATTCTATTATACAAGCGATTAAAAATTTGAATATATATAGATAAAATATAGCAGCTTAGTAGGATGTGAATTTATGAATAGTGCAAGAAGGATAAAATATATTGGTTGATACTTGTGCTGATTTCATGGCACGGTTACTGTGCCGTTACTCTCACGGCAACTGATGTGTATCCAAGTTTGTTTATAAACGCTGAATCAGTTGGTTTATGAAAACTGTATATTACTTGCACAGTTTACAAACTTTAAGAGTAATAATAACGTGATTAATTAGTCAGTTATTTAGGAATCATATAACTGTGATGAAGACAATACATTACAGGGCAGTATCATTCTAGATTAACGTTACTTGGATGTTAATATACTAAACAGCATGGACCGGATATACCGGAAATAACACTAGTTCACAACGGATATACCGGAATTAAGTCTGGTCATCGCAGGTAGAACGAATGTCGAGTCCTGTGCGGCAAATGAAGCACAGACGCCTGCCACCGTTACCTGGCAACGTTAAACAGGGGGCACCTGCAAAATTTCCTCATAAACACGACAGTCATTGTTCAGGTATTTATATTTACTATCTTTTTACTCAAAAACTCTATTATACTTTATCATATATTTCTGATATTCGCTCTTTCCCTGAACATTGTACTGAAAAATGGACGAAGATCTCTGAATATTTAATTCACATTACACTTCATATGATAACTATTTTCTTTAAGGTGAAACGCACCTTTTGACACCTGATATCACTGCATTAAGTTTATACGTTTCAACTTTCTTTTGAAAGTATATTTCGTCTCTTTATTTACACCCGTTACTTCATAAAATGTCGGAAACCAAATATTATTTTAAAATATTTTACACATGAAAGTTTTCGCATAAAGACACGTCTCGTCCTTCAGGACTTAAAGGTTAAAGTAAAGCAATGACCGTGTTGATACAACACAGGGGCTTGATATTCAATAACAAAAAATTAGAAAAGAACAAGTTCCTGTGGATACAACCAGTATGGTATTTCTTAACTTCTCTTACTGTAGACAGCGAATATCATTAACATAAAAAACAAGGCAAGATCACCAACGCTATCAAAATATTAACGATGATCAGACGTTGAATAAGATGGTGTTGCTTATATTGATCGTAAATATGATGTGGAGGATCATCATTACTATGTTTATTCATGATGATGATGATGATGATGATGATGATGATGATGATGATGATGATGATGCATATTATTATAAGTAGCAGTAGTATTGGTAGTAATATTAGTAGTAGTATTACTGCTGTTGTTGTTATCTTTATTATTATTATTATTGTTTTTTTATTATTATTATTATTATTATTATTATTATTATTATTATTATTATTATTACATTTATTATTATATTGTTTTTTTTTTTTTTTTTTTTTTATGTTATTATTATTATTATTATTATTATTATTATAATGTTTGTAATCGTCTTTGCTGCAATTTTTCTTAATGTAAGCTAAAAGGCGTTTTTATACCAGACAGTAGTAGCAACACAGTAAGATACAGTTGCAAGGCAACTTACGAATTATAAAAGTTCACGAAATGAACGTATGTTGGTTTGCATCCTGCGCAGATAATGACTTTTCTGGGTCACACTGACCAGCCTTTTGAAGAGTGGATAATTATACGCTTGACTTACAATTTAGAAGTCGCATGTACGATACCCGCTACATCACTTAACATAACATAATGGTCTTTCTGGCATGTAAAAGACCCAGCGTTGTCTACAAACCCGTGGCAATCTCTGCATCTAGCACAATCCTCCTGCACCATAATGTTCCAAATTGAGTCGCGAACATTATGCGCCGAAACAGCGCGGATTGACGATTTTTCGAATCGAAGTGAAAGGTCTCTATGTAAAATGCCTTTAATAAACTTGCGGAGAGAATTTCGTCTGGAACTTTGATCAAAATGTTATCACATGTCTACATGATAGTTTTAATTGCAACCGCCTTGAAATTCTAAAACTGGCATGTGAGGTGTGAGGTAGTAATTTGTGTGTGTGAGTGTTTATTCTGAAAGATGTTCGAATGAAAAATGAATCAAAGAGTGCTAGCGGCGTAAATAAAACAGCATTGAGTGTATAAGATAGTGAGCACATTTTGTAATTGTATTTTATATGCACTTCACACGTGGCGTTGTTATCCACGTTATATGTACTGGGATATGTGTTCAAAAAATTCTAGAAAAAAAGCCCATTTCATTTGAAATATGGCGTGCAAGTATTTCGAATTTGGACTGTAAACAAAACTGATTTGCTTACTTTAAATGAAAATTTTCTTTTAAATGTTACTACATTCGTTTCTATATCAACATCGGATGAAGATAACGGCACTGATAACTTTGCTAGAAATTAAGAGAACAATTTCGGATACTATTCGCGAACACTGACTCCCAAAAACGCCATGTCTACCGACACACTTCATTCCAATGGACTTCATTAAACACGGTATCTTAAAGTCCCATGATCACATTAAAGTTGTGTGGATATAATAATGAATTCATTGATAACTAAGTTCTGTGTACTTTAAACCAATATTGCCGTCTGCCTTTCTTTCATATCCATGCCGTTCCGCAAAGTGTTGTCAGAAAATTTTCGTAATGTTTTTGCAATATTTTTGTATAAGTAAGGTATAAGTAACGGTCAACTTCGATTATTAGTGAATGTGATTTTTGCAGTATTGAACGGTCCAAAAGGTCACTTTGTAGACAAACCAACGATGATATGTCCCGTATATTGCCGCCGTTAAATTGATGATATGTATACAAGGTATATCTGTATTTTAGCATGGTGCATATTTAAGTTTCTATATAAATAAACCGTATATATTTCATATTTATAAAGAAACAGTAAATAGATATAAAAAACGATGATATTTGTATTGCAAAAAATAACTTCACAGTATTTTATGCCCTTCGTACAAAAACGTATAATCGAAAACAAAAGGAGAAAGTATGAAATTGATGTATAAGATGTGATAGGGCAGAATGATCAAAACAGTTTAAAACATGACAGTTCAATAGGCGGTCACCATAACGACTATGTGCATTCTGAACAAAATAGAAAAGGTATAAATCTTTCTATTGATGTGGAATTTGTGTTACATACCAGTACTTAAGTAGTTGCACATGAATAGCAGAATTTTGTTCCATTTTAGTTTCAATGCCCTCCGCATTCATATTTCTTTCGTGAAAAGCTTATTCATGTAGTATAACCATGCTTGAAAAAATCTACTAGCATACGTACAGACCTATATATTAGAATTCCTAATTATGTATATGTAAGCGTTCATGCGACTCTGAGGTCGAACAAAAGCGCGCGATTTCTGTTGAATTGCTCATTGAATAGATGACTTTAGTAAAAGCCTTTGTAAAACACGCATGAAAGTAACGATCAGCCGTTTTGCAAGACAGTTTGAGCTTTAAGCTGATTTCAAAAGCTAAAAAATGGCTCCATTCCAATGAGAGGATAGTGCAACTTGTTCCACAATTGGGCAGCCGAAACATGAAGAACTTCAAATACTTTCATTTGTAAGGAAGGGAAAAGGGACAAGCGTATCATCTCCGTTTGATTGGTGGACGAAGAAAAGGATAGGGCGTCTTGGTATTATACGAAATATGGCGCGTTTGCAAGCAGTGGTATTAAACGGTATCAGTCTATACATTCTGTTATTTGAAAATACAAGCAAGAGATGTTTGTAAAATACTATATGCCCCCCTCTCCACCTTCAACCTACCCCAATAACTATAACGAAAGAAATATCTGATGATTTAGTGACCCAGAAGTCATTAGAGAGAAATAGGTGTCATTGAATTCTCATAAACACTAATTCTTGCAAGTTTGAAGACTTTACGTCAAAGCATCTTTGGTTTAATGAGCAAAATGATTCTTAAATGCAAGGTCGTGACTGTGACCTTGAACTTTAATATATCGTCCCAAAATCAATAGGGGTCATTTACTTTTCATCAGCTTTACCCCTAGTCCTATCAAGTTTGAAGACCGTAGCTCAAACCATTTTCAAATTATTGAGCGGAAAATGTTTTTGAAGTGCAAAGTTACTCTGTCCTTGACCTCTGACTCAGTGACCCCTAAATCAAAAGGTAAATCTTCTTTTAATGACCAATGTCATTATAAAGTTTGTGACCTCTAGGTCAAAGACCGCTCGATCTTGACATATGACACAATGACCTCAAAATATATATAACATATATAGGGCTCATAATTAATGTCCGTACCAAGTTTGAGACCTCTTGGTCAAAGCCTTCTCAAGTTACGCTTGAGCTGAAATGAAACCGGAAAAACGAACGACAACTGCAGACCAATACTAACTTATGCTTTCCGCAAGTTGAAGGCACTTGGATGAGAGATTTTGAATTTTGTCTCAGATGAAGGCTCCTTATGTATTGTTCGGTGAAACGATGACTAAGTTAGAGATTGCTGTTCACTTGTTTACTTCGTTTTTCTTCGCAGATTTAACGTCAGTGGCGGAAATGGAATCAGCTTTCGAGCATGCAGTAAATCTCTGTAATGCGTAAACACAACATTCGTCAACCGAGATTATTTTGGAAATTATACCTCAAAACTGCTTAAAATAAATGTCATAAAAAATCACTATTCTTACATTTGTTAAAATGTCGTCGAATCGCTGTCTCATTTATGTCATCATTATTCATGCGCGCTACAAATGGACATGGAATTAAAATGCTGTCATTTCACGAAAAAAAACACACAATTAATTTATGTAACAGTTGGCTATGTCGGAGAAAAATCAAATAAGTGCAGTACTGAAAATGAAGGGGGCAGTCTTGAAGAATGTACATGTATTGTGTCAGTTGTTTGTAGTCTTTGCAACGACGCGTAACTATTTAGGTGAAGGAAACTTATCATCTGCACCATGCTCGAGAAAAACGGCTGTTACTTTTCAAGCCTTACAAACATGATGTGAGTTTGTTGATGAGTTTTGCTATGTTCAGATTATTTCATTTGTTAAAAACAACAGAAATGAATAATATGTAAAAGATTATGAGTGCACTACCTAAGGCTCAAAAGTCCCACAGATGCTAAGTAGATCTATGTTCCAATTTGTTATATATGTATACACGCAGGTCTCTAAATAAATGTACAATTTATATTTAAGTGTTTCTTCCACGTCAACATTCTAGGTCTATACTGCGTTTTAGTTCGATGACATTGTTTACAAAGCTGTTATCTTCGCAAAATCAATTTTCGTAAAGAACACCTTCTCTCAAATTTCATTTTCTGTCAGCGATGTTCGAAAACAAACATGTTTTTAGTCACAGAAGACTCCTCATGTGCATAATGCATTACGACGTCCACAAATGTCTAGGCTTTTTATAACATATATGTATCGTTTGCATAATATCATTATGTTGATAATGATAAATGTCCGTACATGGTGTATCTTGATACGTTTTATACATTTTTCAAGTAACTTGTTATTTATTTTCACTTCAGTTATGATTGAATTATGTGTTTTATGTAACCCTTCAAACAAATAAAAACTACCAACAAATAATCGGCAGACATATCTTTTGATAGAGAGCGGATCTGGGTTTGGCTAAAAACGTTTTATTGCATTTGCAAAATGCCTGAAAAAACTACAATAGAGCCTCGGCGTTTTGTGCTATGATTTCCAATTAACAAACACGGATGTGTACAGTGTAACCCCGCGATTCGGCTTAGAATTACAATCACAGATACAAACACATTATTAATAAGCTGGAATTAACTATTCATACAATGGTTGAATGTAACATGATGAGTGTTCCCGTAGTGTTTGTGACGTATTTCTGGCTCTCAGCAATATTAGGTGTTCTGTTGCTATGGAAACGCTAGTACCAATTAAATTTCTGCTATGGAGATCGATTGTTGCAATATATAAGGGCATTTGCAATATGAATTTCAATTCATTATCTCGTCTGATCATAGAACGAGTTATTGGTTTCCACTGGTAAAAGTATTTCATTTATTCTGTTACATCTTTTACATGAATGCATAAGCATCGGAAATAGCAGGAACACTATATAACCTATACGGTTCCTGGAAATAGTAAATATATACTGCTTGTTTAATAAAAAGATGCGAAAATACCAGAAAGCCGCGATACATATTCATCTACACAAACAAAGTGTATTTCGGTACATTTACATTATCGCTGCGCCTGACCAATTACTTTCGTAAATGCATGAAAAAGAACACTAACCTATACTAAGTTGTAATAAATTTCAGGTAGCACAAAAATGGACAGGTCATTAATGTGATAAAATTTCTTATTCATAGCTAAGGGTAACCCCCTATACCCCAAAAATTATTGCATTTTATACATTGTTTCCTACTTGAAGGAATCCTGTCACAGATTTTTGAAAACATTATTTGTTTCAGTTTTAGTATCATTATTGTGCGGTAAGGGGCCATAACCGTATGTGATAGCAATTATATTGAGCTTAAAATTAATTTGAAGATCTGTGACACGGTCTCCTCAAGCGATGAATAATGTATATACGGTATTGCAACAAAATAGTTTGATGAGATAGGGCTACCACTAGCTGCAAGCCTTGTTAAAAATGATGAGTAAGACGTGTTATTACATGTAGAGTCCTATTTCTTCTTGTTATCGTAAGCACCATCATTTGTTTTGTTTTATTTGTTTAGAATGTGAAAATACCTTTCGAGAAATGTAATAGTTTATATTCTTTCTTAACAAAATAAAATAGATAATAACCTTTGAAGATTATGCTGAATTAAATCCTAGCTTTTGTCAGAAGCTACCATGCAGTGCCTTTATATTATATCATATCAATTAGTGCCGTATGCATTCATTATTGCCGTACACATTCATTATTGCCGTACACATTCATTATTGCCGTACACATTCATTATTAAAGTGAACGTCATTATTAGTTAGATCAAATTTCAGCACTCGACCACTTTTGAAGGGACTGTACTGGATTTCGAGGCTCTATACTGATTATTTTTATAGAATAGAATTAGTGCAAAATAATGCATCTTACCTTTTGACATGTCATCTGATATCAGCAATGTTTCAATTTGAATTGCTTCGTTCATACACATGTATGTACAAGTGAGTTGGATAGTTTGTAGTATTTAGCGCCTTAACAACGGGCATTACAAAATATTATTATGTGCAAATATTTCATTAATTGATTTTGTCTTTTGCGATGACAAGTACAAGAACTTAAGGCAACACTGGCAGAAACTATTTTCGTCAGAAATTGATTTCGTTGTTCTTTTTCAAGGGGAAGAACTGACGATTCCTTATTTTACTGAATTTCACGATGGTGAATGCCTCTTATAACTACCCGTATAAATTAATTTGCTGTAATAGCATATAGCAATTATATATTTCATTTAAATTTACTTTGCAGTATTTGAAATATATTACAATGAATGTATTTTTCACAGAGAATGTTTAAGTACAAAACTACGCCTTCATGTTTTCTTTCATAAATAAGGTTATTTCCCTTAGATTAAAACAGCATTTACTGTATCCATAGAAAAGGTACCAGTATCATGAAGTTAAAAAATATCCGTCACATTTTTGATCGCGCGATGTCCTTCGTCCGTCGAGTGTGCATGCTTGCGTGCGCCAAGACACCTCCTTAACCACTTGGCAAAAATTGATGGCACTTGGCAGTTATGTTCTTTGGGTGGTCCTCTACCATAGTTGTTCAATGAATTCTATTCATTGCAGAACTATGGTTGCCATAGCAATGGAAAGGAAAAACTTTAGAAATCTTCTTCTAACTCTCAAAACACGGAACTTAGTGTTTCATTGGAAGTTCAGCTTGTTTACATGCCCAACAGCATATTACTTTATTGAACAAAACTTATAGCATTGACGTAAGAAATATTAACTATCTTTAATGCATTGCAAGGGAAGTGTCTTCCCTAGAAAAGGGTGTGCCTATGGGAGGGGGTATTTCTTCTAGAACATGGAGCTTCGCTGTTTTTAGGGATCTGTTTTTTAAATATTTTAGGACATTTTATGAAATATGACATAATGACACTGATAATCGTAGTATAAGGTGATCGACCATTTGTCAGCACCACTGTCGGAGTATTCCTTATGTTATAAGTGCCTTTGTATAACAGACTAGTCGTCAAATGTGCTTGAACTGAAACGTGTAAATTTATATGTACATTGTATAAAAGTTTCATATTGTTGAAACACGGCACTGAAGTAATATTTCATTTGTAAAGTGTGGCAACTTAGTCAGTGGTTATTAACTATACAATTTTGTAATTAGGGCAAATTCGTGGATACATTTCAGACTGGTAAGATATCTTTTGCATTTTGACGGAATGAATCGCATTTTTAAGGTTTTAAAACTAGACCACTAGGTAACATCACAGAAAATCTACAATCTACAAGGCATTTAAACGGAATAAGCTTCATCCTTGATTAATGAAAATATGTTATGAAATACAGAATGTTTTCTGTGTAACTCAGGTGAGCGATATAGAACCGTTCCAACCCTCTTGTTTTGTTTTAACTGTTCATACACTTTACTTTCATTTTCTGCACAAGCTTGTTACCGCGGAGTGGCTATCTACACGTCAAACGAAGGTTTCAACATTTCAGTGCTTTCAGGACTTTGATTACATCTCTGTTCAGCTCTAATGTATTGCGAAACAAGATCTCTCAAATCGTGATAAAGGATGAGCTTTTTATCGGTTGGAAATTCCATCACAAATTACAGATAGAACACATGTGAGAAAATACTACAAAAGCTGTCAAACCTACGACTTTTTTAAATAAAAAGCCACCGTGAGCCTAGTGCATAGGTGAATGGAAATCACGTAGGTGCAAACGCATGCAGCTACTGAAAAAAAGTTATTTTAACGTTTGTTGGTTACACCTACATTCATGCTTCACGCTATAAGGTATCGAATTTAGTATTATCAAGTAGCGATATGACGTTTGTATTTAATATGAAACATATGTTACACGAACAACAAATAAATGCATAGAATGAGGTTACCATACATGGGAATACATGTACATTGTATACATTTGAGAAAAGCAAAGGTGAAATACCATATAGAGCTATTGCTGTCAGTGTACTAGTGGTCATGGTGTTTACTTTGTGATCAAGAGGACCTGGGTTTGATCACCTGTTTGGTCACATGAGATGTGTCCTTCTGCAAGCCACATAACGCGTGATACAACCCATAAAACCATACGGTTACAATTTCAATCACCAGCTTACATCTCGAAAAAGAATAAATGAGTAAATCACTTTCTTAGACAATTTTAAGCAATGTGCAGAACTGTTTATACCGCTTGTTAATATTCAAGGTCATGCTTGTCATGTAAAATACCTATTTTATTAAAACGCACACAACTGTCATATTTACCAACTAAGCTGTTGAAAGTGAGTAAAAACAATTAATGTTTCGTCCAGGTTGTGTCACACAATTTATAAACATTTCTCGTTCTCCTAAGATTTATGAATTCAGTGACATGTAAGTGTGAGATCTGCTCTTGATCATTTTACCTGATCTAGACTTTCCTTGACTGATGCAGCCATTACAAGAATAAAACATGCATTGTTTTGATTTTCTAGCAAAACGTAAGCAAACACTGTATCTTATTAAAATTAATATACCAGCTTGTATGCAAGTAAATTTCTTTCGAAAAACTCCTTAATTTTGTATATATTGACTTGTTAAGTTATCTAAATCTTTACCCACCCCGTTTTGCCTGTTAGCATAATGTAATGATATGTTCAAGGTAGCTATACATGCTTTGTATTTAATGGGGCTAATATGTCGCACCGAATATACCTTGAATAAGGATGGTGGACCTTAAGCACATCTAACAAACGAACGGGGACTCAAAAATATATTCTTAGAATTAAAAAATATCCAGAAAAGTTCAGCCACAAATAAAGCAAACTGCTAACATGCTTTCAGCATAGGCAGATGACTGAAGGATACAGGGGTCATGAACTACTCGGTTCACTCTGTCATCAAAGCTGGAACCATCAAGGTTATGAAGTATTTGAAATATAAGGCAATAACTAAAAATAAAAAAAAAAAAAAAAAAAATAAAAAATTTTAACCTTTAAAAAATAAAAAAAAATTTTTTTTAAAAAATTTAAAAAAAAAAAAAAAAAATTTTTTTTTAAAAAAAAAAAAAAAAAATTTTTTTAAAAAAAAAAAAATTTTTTTTTTTAAAAAAAAAAAAAACTTTTTTTTTTTTTTTTTTTTTTTTTTTTTTAAATTCATCCTGGAGCAGGAAACGATGCGAGTAGAAAGTATAAGTAGAAAAACAAACCAAGGGACAAGACTGACGACAGTTTAAGTATATAAAGGCAATTCCGTTTATGCACTTGGTTATCTTCCTGTAGTCATACTAGCATGTTATACCGGTATATACTTTTGAACAGATCCTTTGCTTGGATCGATTTTCTAAATGTGGTTGATGGACATAACTGCATAGTTAAAACGGATTAGATCGAGTCATTTGCGTCTTAAAACTCGGATCCTAGAGGGAATTAATCAAGGTCAAAGATTTTATTAGCGTACATTTGTTTGATTGAGGTATAGAAGATAATCGTAAATTTCTCTTTTGAAAGCAGAGTGAAGATAGAAGGAATCATCTCCCACTTCTTATCTTTCCTTTTCTGTTACAAAATACTGTACTACTGTCCATAGCTGTCGTTTATCATTTTGTGTAAGTTATTGACCTTATTTCGTACCATCTTAAATTCATTCCAGTTTGACGAGCTTTATAACAGTGATCCCGTTTGTCTAACTGATTCTCCTTTTCCTTAATTTCCTGATGAAAGAGTCAAACCAAGGTTTGTCATGTTCGCTAGTTCTCACCGCTGTATGTAATGTCAGCTTTAAAATTTAAATAGACAAATTGACTTCTTTACACGACATTTAGAACTTTAAATAAGATTGTAACTAGAAGGTGAAATAGCACAAGTAGCTCGAATATCACCCACATCGGCCAGAACTAGCTCATCATTTTTTAATCCCTCTCAGAAATAAACACTATTTTAGTTCCATAAGAGATGTAATTATCACTTACAATTTAGTTTAGTTTAAACGAGATAATGCAAAAGTACTTAGACACTATTTTCAAAACAGTTTCAAAAGTTGTTTCATGAGAAACAAGTAGGATACTAATAAAACAGATTTATATACCGTTAATTCTATAACAATTTAGCATGGGGTAATTGAAATTAATTTTGATAAGAATATGTTAGAAAAAATACAAGTAGAGACAGCATGTGTTTGGGGTATTCTTTTTTCAAACCAGTTCTAACCGAAATATCTTAACCTTTATGAATTATTATTGTAGGTTGAACTTCGAAGTATAGTATGACACAAACGGGTCCCTTTTCATGTACATGTATGTGAAGTTGACAGTAGCGGTAATTAACAGTAGCGAAAATGTGAAGTTGACTGCACGGCATCCTGAAAGTCTGTGATGGTTCTGACTTTTTTGCGGACCTTTGTAAATGCAATGGCACCTATTTGGGATGTTTATGGGAAGGAGAACTCATTATTGCGGCCTGAAAGTTTGCATCTCTCCCTGAAATTGTCTAAAGGCATTTTCACATGTCTGCGACATTTTCAGGAGGACTCGCAGACTTCCAGGAAGTGACGCCAAACAAGTTCGTCCTTCCATAGATATACCAAAGAGGTTCCATTCGATTACAATGGACTTTGACACTTTCAGGAACCCTCGCAGATTTGTAGACTTTCAGGAGGTAGTATCAAACGAGTTCTTCCTTACATAGACATCCCTAACAGATTCCAATCTATTTGCGCGTATCTGTGACACTTGCAGGAACCACCAAATGCTTTCAGGGTGCAGTGGCAATAACTAGCAACTCTAATTTTATCTAGATAACCAGTTTTTCTCACTGCTACTGCCAACTTCTGCTACTGCCAACTTCAGGATTTTGCTACTGCCATCTACTGCTACAGCCAGCTTCACGATTTTGCAATTATTACTACCAGCTAATGCCAACTTCCTACCGATTCCAAATTCTTATCACTATTTCTTTCAGATGAACGGAACAGCAGTGATCATTTGACTGTAAAAGGCCACAAATTGTCGTCCTGGGGGCACAGTATTGGAAGCTGGTCGAACAATAGCTCAAGACATTCCTCTGGAAACACAAAGAATTCAGTCGGTAAGCATTTGTTTTAATTTTTAAAATTCATATTCCTTGCAAATAGAGTCATTTTTCTACATTTCAATCACAAAAGCATCAATTCAAATGTTTGGGTTCTCAGTATATCACAAGCAAGTTGCTTTGTTTAAACTTCGATTCTATAGTTCTTGTAGCAGAATAAATGTTGAAAAGCACGTTACCATACGTTACACTCTCCATGAATTGTGTCTTGAAATATGGTGAAAGGTGTCTAAAATTTAGAGACATTTTGATTTCACCTCAGCTAGTGAGCTGTTCAGTCAGACTAGTCTGTAAGTTGGTCAGTCAGACTAGTCTGATAGTTGGTCAGTCAAAATAGTCTGTTAGAGGGTCAGTCAGACTAATCTGTTAGTTGGTCAGTCAGACTAGTCTGTTAGTTGGTCAGTCAGACCAGTCTGTAAGATGGTCAGTTAGACTAGTCTGTAAGATAGTAAGTCAGACTAGTCTGTTAGTTGGTCAGTCAGACTAGTCTGTAAGTTGGTCAGTCAGACTAGTCTGTAAGCTGGTCAGTCAGACTAGTCTGTTAGTTGGTCAGTCAGACAAGTCTGTTAGTTGGTCAGTCAGACTAGTCTGTTAGTTGGTCAGTCAGACTAGTCTGTTAGTTGGTCAGTCAGACTAGTCTGTTAGTTGGTCAGTCAGACTAGTCTGTTAGTTGGGTAGTCAGACAAGTCTGTAAGATAGTAAGTCAGACTAGTCTGTTAGTTGGTCAGTCAGACTAGTCTGTTAGTTGGTCAGTCAGACTAGTCTGTTTGTTCGGTAGTCAGACTAGTCTGTAAGATAGTCAGTCAAACTAATCTGTTAGTTGGTCAGTCAGACTAGTCTGTTAGTTGGTCAGTCAGACAAGTCTGTTAGTTGGTCAGTCAGACTAGTCTGTTAGTTGGTCAGTCAGACTAGTCTGTTAGCTGGATAGTCAGACAAGTCTGTAAGATAGTAAGTCAGACAAGTCTGTTACTTGGTCAGTCAGACTATTCTGTTAGTTGGTCAGTCAGACTAGTCTGTTAGTTGGGTAGTCAGACAAGTCTGTAAGATAGTAAGTCAGACTAGTCTGTTAGTTGGTCAGTCAGACTAGTCTATTAGTTGGTCAGTCAGACTAGTCTGTTAGCTGGATAGTCAGACAAGTCTGTAAGATAGTAAGTCAGACTAGTCTGTTAGTTGGTCAGTCAGACTAGTCTATTAGTTGGTCAGTCAGACTAGTCTGTTAGTTGGTCAGTCAGACTAGTCTGTTAGCTGGATAGTCAGACAAGTCTGTAAGATAGTAAGTCAGACAAGTCTGTTAGTTGGTCAGTCAGACTATTCTGTTAGTTGGTCAGTCAGACTAGTCTGTTAGTTGGGTAGTCAGACAAGTCTGTAAGATAGTAAGTCAGACTAGTCTGTTAGTTGGTCAGTCAGACTAGTCTATTAGTTGGTCAGTCAGACTAGTCTGTTTGTTGGTCAGTTAGACTAGTCTGTTAGTTGGTCAGTCAGACTAATCTGTTAGCTGGTGAGTCAGACTACTCTGTTTGTTGGTCAGTCAGACTAATCTGTTAGCTGGTCAGTCAGACTAGTCTGTTAAGTGGTCAGTCAGACTAATCTGTTAGCTGGTGAGTCAGACTACTCTGTTTGTTGGTCAGTCAGACTAATCTGTTAGCTGGTCAGTCAGACTAGTCTGTTAGTTGGTCAGTCAGACTAATCTGTTAGCTGGTCAGTCAGACTAGTCTGTTAGTTGGTCAGTCAGACTTGTCTGTTAGCTGGTCAGCCAGACTAGTCTGTAAGTTGGTCAGTCAGACTAGACTGTAAGCTGGTCAGTCAGACTTGTCTGTAAGATGGTCAGTCAGACTAGTCTGTTACTTGGTCAGTCAGACTAGTCTGTTAGTTGGTCAGTCAGACTAGTCTGTTAGTTGGTCAGTCAGACAAGTCTGTTAGTTGGTCAGTCAGACTAGTCTGTCAGTTGGTCAGTCAGACAAGTCTGTTAGTTTGTCAGTCAGACTAGTCTGTTAGTTGGTCAGTCAGACAAGTCTGTTAGTTGGTCAGTCAGACAAGTCTGTTAGTTGGTCAAACAGACAAGTCTGTTAGTTGGTCAGTCAGACAAGTCTGTTAGTTGGTCAGTCAGACAAGTCTGTTAGTTGGTCAGTCAGACTAGTCTGTAAGATAGTTAGTCAGACTAGTCTGTTAGCGGGTCGGTCAGACTAGTCTGTTAGTTGGTCAGTCAAACTAGTCTGTTAGTTGGTCAGTCAGACTAGTCTGTTAGTTGGTCAGTCAGACTAGTCTGTAAGATAGTAAGTCAGACTAGTCTGTTAGCTGGTCAGTCAGACTAGTCTGTTAGTTGGTCAGTCAGACTAGTCTGTTAGTTGGTCAGTCAGACTAGTCTGTTAGTTGGTCAGTCAGACTAGTCTGTTTGTTGGTCAGTTAGACTAGTCTGTTTGTTGGGTAGTCAGACTAGTCTGTTAGTTGGTCAGTCAGGCTAGTCTGTTAGTTGGTCAGTCAGACTAGCCTGTTTGTTGGTCAGTTAGACTAGTCTGTTAGTTGGATAGTCAGACTAGTCTGTAAGTTGGTCAGTCAGACTAGTCAGTAAAATATTCAGTCAGACTAGTCTGTTAGTTGGTCAGTCAGACTAGTCTGTTAGTTGGTCTATCCCCCAACGTCTTTCCTATTATTGTTCATTCTAATGTACATTTCAGACTTTTCTACTGAACGGTGTGGGTTTTCTAAGGCATTTGATTATATACATAAAATGTTTATCTGATTGTCTTTGGGGTAAAGTGCTTGCTGCGTATTGTGATCTCCAGGTTATGCATTTCGTATTTATGTGTTACCACAGCGGAGTTTCCAAAGTATATGTCTTTCGAGTCGACATGGATGACCGATTGGTTTAAAATTGATAAAATTACCTTCAAAATGGGCATCATTTATTAATGTCAAATAAACTGTTTGAATTCTTTGAATGCTTTGAATGCTTTCGAAAATACACCGGAATAAGAATTAGTTAATTCTCTTAACAGCAAATAGAAGTGATTTTTATCTTATAAAATGTACTTATAACAGGTTAAGGACCACTTAATCACTCTCCTATAACTTTTCTAAAACCAACTCTAAAACAGCTATACGTTGCAATATTCAGTGATGGATTTTACATGCCTTTGAAGAGGGAGGAGGGCTTCACCACAAATGCGCATTATTTCTGTAATTTAAAATGACACACGAAGATAAAGGAATGGTGGATATGTCTTCTAGAAATGTTTCTAAATTGACGGTTGCCGTTATGAATATTACATGAAATAAAATCAGTATTCCTGAGATATACTTTTAGCCAGGTGTGTTGCTAATGATCAAAACAGTTAGCCAATGATAATTTCTAAAGACTCTGGTCACAGCCGACTACAATTTAATGGTCAAATTTCAATGCAGTAAATGATTATGATTAAGAATTGCAGTTCCATTATGACCCGCTTAAAATGCCATAAAATGGCCACTTTCCGAAACACCCTAGGATATTATACGTAAAATGTTTTAAATATTGACTTGTGTGATCTGTTCGATTCATCAGGTCAAAAAATGCTTAAGTTTGTAGGCCACTTTTTCAATATTTTCCGCATAAAGGACATGAGCCCACTGTATAAGGCTACTCGATAAATTTGAAGCATTCACCATATCATTCAATAACAACATCAGTTCAGCATTAAATAAATAATTTTCAAAACATTCAAGACGTGGTCCTTACGATATTTTAAGGTTTTAGGTAAATTGTCAATTTTTGACTGCGAAATTAATTAGTAAAACTTAAATTTTACTACATTTCACTTCATTGATAGAAACATCTGTTATACCTTTTTCTGTTCTGTTCTGTTCTGTTCTGTTCTGTTCTGTTCTGTCCTGTCCTGTCCTGTCCTGTCCGTCCGCCTGTCCTGTCCTGTCCTGTCCTGTCCTGTACTGTTCTGTTCTGTTCTATTGAATTCATATACGAAATTTTAACTTTCGTGATATTATAAACAGTCCTAAGTATCTTTCTACAAAATAAAGGGTGACATCACTCTAACATTTGTCTGTTCTAAAATATAGTCAAAATAACTAAAGCAGAGTGAAGAAATATAATTATAAAAATAGAATCAGTCAGCTAAAACGCATTAATACATAGATAAGTCGATTTAGTGCATAATATGATATAATAATATAGTTAATCAAAATACGGCTTTGAAAAATATCATAAAATCATGACGCTTAATCAATGTATTGTGTGCTATTGTATAATATCGGTCAATGGCAAACTCTTCACAGGAGATATGATATATTTTGTTGAAGAACACATTTATATCTACAAAAATGGTGTTATTTCTCTCGATATCACTGAAAAAATTAATGTGAAATATACACTGGCTAAAAGTGGTCAGCAAATGTTTGGGAGTTTCTTTTTGTCCGTTTTGAAAGAAACTGAACAAAGCTATTTTTGTTGTACACTGAAGTCCAAAACCTACAGACGTTCCAAGATTTAACAAACATACAATGTTACAATGTTACAATGTTACAAAGTCAGCCAAAGCGCATTTAGCACTTCGTTTTGACAATGTAAATAAGTAAATAAGGTTAGTTGATAAGGAAGGAAGTATAAAGCTACGCTCGATTTTATTTCACCAGGTGTTTAAATGTAAAGTGAAAATGATTGCATCCGTAATGTTTCTATGATAACAACTTCATGTCTCCCCAACCGAAAGACAAGATCTCCTCTTACTTGTCCTATATTTGAACTCGCCAAACTTCTGAACGCTACAGAGTTAAACAAAGCTATAGTGAGTTGTTATTTAAAATAAACTTAACCGAACTCTGTTATCTTTGAAGAATTGACTTAAAGATTTTATACCCCTCTTAACTACTGGCCTAATTTTTCTTAAACATTTTTTCGATAATGCCCTCGGACTAATTCGTTCTGGTTATAATTATTGTGTAAATAAATACCAATGTGTACTACATAAGATAGTATAAAGTTTCCATTGGTATTTTGCTCAATTGAATTTATACGGAATTTATTGTGTTTCACGTTTCTGCAGTGTTTGTAAATGGCTTAACACATGTGAAAAAGTTGGATTTAATGGTTGCGTATGTCACCTTGAAAGACAGAAATGTGTCTACCTATTCAATCGGAAATCGCAACTGTTAGGTATACTGAATTCTTCTGTTCAAGACAATAGACTATATACTCGAGAATTTTTATTGGAATAGACTGTATTGCCTTGTTTTATTTAAATAAATAAATACTTATTGCAAAAACCAACCATATTTAAATCGTTTATAGATCTTACAATAAATCTGCTGCCTCACCATTAAGTACATGTAAAATACGTATGAATCAATTTAACTATAAAAACAGTGTCTGCATATTTCAACTCACTGGTAACTCATTAAGAACTGCAAGAAATAATGCATGATAAAACTTCTAAAAAATACATCTTATTCATTTCTCTTTTATAATATTCATTTTATTCATGACCCGTGATAATTTGTTTACACATTTGGTATGTTCGATTCAATCTTTCCATGCCTCCGTGCTGTTGTGGCTGATTCTAGTCTTCCTTAATGTACCAATTTTACTTCAAATGTACTTCAAAGACGCTCGTACCTACATTTGAAAGGAAAGTAAGCACGCGTTCAAATAATCGAATTATGCATGTTCATATCCGGTCTGTAACTTCTTTTTTTTAACTGTATTTTTTTACTCAAACCAATTATTTTTGTGTTCTTTTTCTTGTAATTAAGAGTGTCATATCACTGTCCTTCTGGCTAACTGATGTCATATCACTGTCCTTCTGGCTAACTGATGTCATATCACTGTCCTTCTGGCTAACTGATGCTGTATTTTGTGGCTTGTAATTAAGAGTGTCATATCACTGTCCTTCTGGCTAACTGATGCTGGATTTTGTGGCTTGTAATTAAGAGTGTCATATCACTGTCCTTCTGGCTAACTGGTGCTCTATTTTGTGGCTTTTTCTTTTGAAGAGTGTTGAATTTTCCCAATCAGTAAACTGTATAATGTCATAAAGATCACAGAAAATGAAAATGTTTTCAATTTAGTCTTATAGAATGCAAACGTTTATAAAAGTTGACAGGAAAAACAGGGGAGAGGGACGGGTAAATGCTATACCACAAAAATCGGTAAAACAGTTTTCCTTGCAAGCATAATATTGCGCTATCGGTTATCGTTAATGTACCAGTTCATCATCTGAGGGTATTACAATAAATTTATATATGCTACGTTTACAAAATCATTTTACACATTTTGGAATACCTTTGTGTTTGTATACCTATACTTATAAATGTCACGCACGAGGTCGACTAAACGTTAAAAATTTATTACTACGTAAAGAGAAAGTAGTATAAAACTTGAGTACACAAAGTGTGCGTTATATATACAGATAGTAAAGAAAGTAGGGGAATGGAAAATGTGTAAACTCGTCACTTTATAGGAGCTTTATGGTCTGTTTGAATATAACTTAATTCTTTAAATTGTATGTATTTTGTATTGAATTAAGAGAATTTACCCTTTAAATGGTTAAGCATGGTACGTAAACTAAAAGTGATCCAAAATACAAATTATAATTTTAATCGAGTTATGAATTGTATTGACTTAGTGTGTTTGACGTTCTAACATGTTTGAAAAAAAAGAAATAAGAAACTGTTTAATCTGTATAATTGGAAATATTCCAGAAGTTAAACAGGGGAAGCATTGATCAGTTAAGTATATATAAAGTAGTAGGCAACGTATACACGATATGACCATAGACTGTCCTGTGGTCTAACGATTTGTGTTGTCAAGTTACTTTACTAAAGCAACTTCTGTAAGTACTGTTAGACTTTTAAATTAAAAAGGACCTTTTCCAATGAGAAAACGATACCAAACGCTAATGCATGTGCATTTAAAAAATATATATTCGAAGCCTGTATGTCTAGTCTTCTTATTTCAAACGGTTGTAGACTTCTTTTATATGAACAACACTTTAATAACATTACCAGGGAGAAAAGAGAAAGCTATTTGCCTTTTATACCTCTTCCTTAAAGATGGATATAATGTCAAAAAGAGAGTAAAATGGTACAGTTTAGACAAAATGCACGTTATATTGTTTTAAAAAATCAGAAGATTTCATCAATTTCACGTATTGTAAATTTCATAATCGCAATATCTCTTTTTTGATGAAGCAAATATTTTTGGGAGACAGTTAAATCGTAATTGAAAATAAATTGAAACAGTAATACCGAGGACATTCTAGCATGTTGCACTAGATTGTAATGCTTATCTCAAGTATTTTTATTTTGATAATCTGCACTGTTTAAAAACAACAATGTATATAAATTTTATAACCATGTAATATTTTTAATTTGTTCCTTGTAAACTTAGTGACAGTAGTCGCAAATGTTTGTGCCAAAACATACAACAGTACATGCTGCAGGTAGTTTCTTACTCGTCCTTTTGAAACATTAAAGGCAATAAATTAAATTACGTGTTTCCAGCATTTCTACGTCAACGCGATTTTGCTTATTTACAGTGTGAATGTGTATTGTGTTTTGATAAAACGTTCCCCCTGTTGCTACCATCTGGGTCACCAAAGCAAATCAGTTTTACTATCGATGACTTTAATTCCAATAAGTACAGTGGAGTGACAGTTTTAAATAATTGAAAATGGCGGAGAACGGTGATTAATTTTCGGATGTGCAAATAGGGAGATAGATGTTTAACATTTAGACCTCGACCGGTCGCTTGGCGTCACAGAAAGATAAGAGAATAATTTCCATTGAACTAAGTGTTGACAACACTAAGCGATATACATAGAAGGATATAACGGACTTTATACTGTATTCAATCGGCGGAACACCACTCGTTTATACTTATTTAACGAATGTGAAAAGAATTGAATGATCGACTTTCTGTGCAAATATATAAATATGCGTCCGATTGAATAGGTAGATTGACGGGTTATAAAAGCAGTTTTAATCACCAAATATTAAGTATAAGTTTGAATTCTGATTTATGCAGGGAAATGAAATATGAAATCTGTCAAATGCTTCAGAATTACAGGTGTGAATAGAAATAAATAGGCATTGCAGACAGTGGAAACAAATTGTCACTTTAAAAGGGATAAAATTTTAAATGTGCTGGTCACAGACGTGACTTGAATGCCAAATGTGATCAGAAAGTAGCGATAAAGAATCTGTGAACAACGCTGAGAGGGAATTACAGTGATGTTCCAATAAAGTGTTGAAGAAAACACTTCTTTTGAATCTGACGATTCACAAGGAATGCAAAAGACATTGTCTAACCACTGTATGTATCATATATAGTGTGTACTGGTATTGTTACTAATATACTTGTTACGTGATAATGACGCGAAAATGATGAAGTGCTTAGTGACTTGGATGTAAATTTACACTATACAACCTGTGCTTAATAAGTCAAATCTACGATAATTATGAAACACATAGAGTTCAGTATCAGCTCAACATGGCAGGTAGGTCAGATATTAACATAGTTTAAACAGCTTAGTTATCGTAGTTACTTGCTACTGTGGTCAGTCTGATAAGCTTGATGGTTTATTAATTAACGTTAGAGATAAATATATACCAGCTATTCAGTAGATACCAATAGATGCGGATCTTTGACTAATCTTTGACTTTATGACTGAGTACAGCTTAGCAAAATCATACACATCAAAACTAAGCAATTAACTATGTTTTTTTTAATCACTTAGCAACTTTTTTGCATATTTGTTTAATCAGATAGCAGTGATATGAAATGTTAAAAAAAAACAGTCCGCAATATGTTCTCATTTTTACAACTTAAGTCTTTACATTCAAGTTATCGCGGCTTATTGTGTGCAAGAACGTTGAATAACCTAACCCAGAGCACTTAAGACCTATCCACATTTGAGGCCCACATGGAAGATTGGGAAACCAAATTTGTAGCCTCGTTAAACAAAGTCTCTACTTACTCACTTACTTACATGGTAGTACACCTAGCTGCCAACATCACTAAAAGCTGAATACACTTATAAGACCATTTAAGTAACCTCACCAGGCCGCTGCATAAACTAGCAGAATCTGAAACAATCTAACTCGGCCGTTGAAAAACATAACCAGGAAATAATATTACACAATCTTTCTTATATTGTTGTAATCTACAAGGCCGCTGAATCTGTAACAAGACAAATCAGAAACTAACCAATAACCTTGCCGCGTTGGTGAACTACCCATTAAGAATATTGAATTATATAAAAGTAACTTTGAAAACCTAACCAAGACGTGTTTTTTAATTTACTAGTATGCTAATTCATTTTGTGAAATAAGTTTTCTCAACCTTTTCTCGTCACTCTTATGACCAAATGCTCGAATGTCCTGATAGTACCTGTTAAATAACATAACCAGAACCTTTGATACTGAACAGAAATAAAAATTTGATTTATTAATCCGAACCTTCAATAGTATTAATGAAAATCTTGAATAATTTATTGAAAACCTGTGTGTCAGAATGTTGAATGACCTAACCGTAAAATAGAATGTTACATAACCTAAACCTTAATTATCCAAGCAATAACTTTAACTAAATTAAGCCTTTAAAAGATCTGATCCAGACCGTTGAATAACTAACCATAACCTTGAATAACATGACCAGAAAACGAAACTAAAAGACCAGCTCCCAATTGTATAAACGTAGACTAACCTAAAATGACCGTTAAGCATTTTAATCAGTTTGTTTAGTAACCTTAAACATTAATAAAGACTAGTAACATATATATGCCATGGTTTGGGACCACTTAAAATTGTCTGTAAGATTTAGTGTACTCAGTGGGGTATGTCTTGTCTAATGCCGATAAATGTTGTACAAACTTGTCGGAAAGTAAATGATATTACTTTTCTATGTTTGCACTTTCAGAAACCTAAATCATGCCCTCCATCAAATCCATAACTTTTCCAAATTAATACCTTGATGTGTTATCGCAACCAGCATGTCCTTGTCCTATCTTCTATTCGTTAAAAATGCTAACAAAATCAACTCTAAGTAGTGTATAACTCACTGACTTATTTAGCTATACAATTAATGAATAGAGCAGTCATCGGTCAGACGTACGCCACGAGTCCAGTCAAAATCAAGTCTCAAGTAAATGTTTATTCAACGCAAACTGCAATATGAAGAATTAATTTTCCTGAACGGTAGCCTGCATCAAGGTCTTTCAAATAGTATTATTTGAAAAACCTTGCCTGCGTGTATGATCTTACATAAGGTCAGATACTCCTATTGTTTTCCCCATTGACTTACATTATAAATCTAGTCAAAAGGTGACCCTGTATCATACCCACCTATAGAGTGTTGACCAATGAAATTGTTTTTTTTCAAACAGATTAGTCTCTCAGACACCAGAAAATGCTGTTTTTATATGGGCTTAACCAACCCAGTTTTTTACAATTTGGCAAGGGAGACAACCACCCCACTCAGTCAGGTGAGATTTAGGGGTCTAAACCGCATGTGTACACCTTCTATTCATATGGCGATTTCAGTGTTATTTATTATGATAACCAGTCCTAAAATATTCATTCGCGTGCAGAAAACATTGCATTTTATTTTTCAAATGAGTATTTTTCATTTGTAAACACAACCTTTTCTACCAATCAGGTAATGCCTCATTTAATCTTACGGTTATCCCTGTACTTTTTTCAACCAATCCCTGAGCCGGACTGCAATAGGATAGGATCATCTGACCATAAACTATAAAACATCCCAGAGTTTCGGATTGGTCTATTTAGGTCAATCACACTTAGATCTAATTGGTCGCCGTGATTGGCTTTCTCTTTGGCAACCAATCAAATTCAACCTTTGGATATACTGGCTGGAAATTGCAGTCAGGTAAATCTCTCCTATTTTGGAAACAGAAAAACACTTTTGATAGGTATAGGCATGATGGGAGACATGCCGAGGTCTCATCCACAAATTCAAGCTAACATATTTGCTCTTATTGACGGACCTTTATAAAATTTGCTTCAAATGAAATCAGATTGGTCTATTTTGACATTCTACGTGAGCTTATTGCCATCTGTTCCGCTTTTGATAGAGTTAAGGTCCTGTGAAAGACTGATGAAAGTTTTAAAAAATAGCACAACTTGTTAAATGACATTTGTATGAAGATGCAGTTCTACAGCATGTTTTTAAAGTATTTTTCTGACTGTTACGGTATTGAGAAACAGACATGCTGTTTCAAAAACAGCGTTTATCAGCATGGAACTGTATAAAAGCGCGTCACTCTATGAAAATGTAAACATCATACCAGGGTGACATTGTAAACAAACTGCCATTTAAGTATCTTACAAGTGTTATTAGATGATCTAGGCTAAGTGCTTGCATTATCTTAAGTACTATTAATGGTACAAAATGTAATGTGAAGATTAAGGATTTTTTAACATTCTACGTATGCGGGTGAACTGTAGATTGTATCTCCTCGACTTTGACTTGATCTCGGACAGTATGAAAATATCGCAGATTTGTCTCTACATTCAATGTGAGTAAAGCTGTGACACATATTAACAGTATAGTTTTCAAGTAGTATAAACTTTCTTAAAGTTACGCTGGTCAGTATGAAAGGCATGCTAAATTAAAGCACTAGACTGTGGTCTACGACACACAGTGTGCCAATAAAAGCAAAATAGTACGATAGCTTTTTAGGGCGTAGGCAAAGGTTAGTGTGCTGTTAAAGTAAGGTTTATAATAGGAATGGACTGGTTTATTAATGATTTCAGTTGAAATATACTGAGGTAATGGTAAATGTCAAACTGTTGGAAAGGTTTTGATTGGAAGGGTACTGATTCAGTAATTGTTTCACTTGCAATATCCTTTTACAGTAATAGTTTCATTATTTTGGTACACTGTCAGTGTTTGCTGTGCTCATTGTAACAGTTAGGGTTAAAACTAAATATTTATGTCACATCATTCATCTTCCCTTTTCCGTCCAAAGCTTCTGCAAATCAAGAATATCCACCAATAAACCCACCTTCCTCACCGGAACACATGCACACAATCACAAACAATCTATCCAATGCAATCTGATGATATCCTTTAGATATGCGCAAATATTAATATCTACCAGTCTAAACATTCTTTTCAAAACCCATCCGAATTTTTATCAAATATAATCAACTATCTAAATATATCAGTGTACAATGACGTCAGCAAGAAGACCCCCAAGTAGAAAATGTTCGATAATTTAACCCAAATATTCAAATATTTAAGAAAGCCAATATGTACAATAATTTCATATCTAGGTTTTACTACGACAGTATTTGAACTGTTATGCTCTTGTGTTTTCATCCATTGCTGCGTACAAATTAATATATCCTCTCATTTTAGTTGTGCTATATAATTTATGTTCACATACATATAATGCACATGTGAATGCATTGGATGTATTGTCCATTGATTTTCCTTCCCAACAGATTCGTGACAAGACAGTTAAGTAAATATCAGTAAATGACCTTTTTATCAATTTACTTCATATTTAATTATGTATATATACAATTCTTGCGGCTTTATATGTGTATCTTGAGGGAGTTACATCTTGTCCAGATACATAGTGTCGTGCCGCGCCTCAAAGTTATATATATATATAAGTAGAAGTATTTAACTGCTTTTCAAAGTCTGGAAACATGTAAAGTGTCTCATTGGACATATGTTTAGCTAACCCCGTACCCTAGTTTAAAAATCACCCATTGCAATGGGGTCATTTCGAACAGAATATATTGAGGACAGAACCATAACTCTAGCTTGCCTAACTTTGATTCTCTTTGTTTCATTTCTCTATGTAAAGAAAATCTTGAAACCTAGTTTAAACAATGATAGAGGAACGGAGTGCAAAAACAAGAACTCCGATATAATAAAGACACGGTTTGCATGAAACGTTAATTTTAAGGCATCACAATCAAGCGTCTCTGTAAGGCCTTTTTTATGTGAATTTTTGTTTCCTGATCGTAAGGAATAGCCTCTAATTTTCCTTTAGGTTGTATGAATCTGTTCCAAATCGATACTTCTCGTCTCTACCATCACTGTCAAAGAAAATATTTCTTTGGCGTTTTTATACTTTTCATATCTGAACATGTTCCTTTCATTAACGGAAAGGTAAATTAATCTTTCTCAACGTTATCATACATGAACGAACTCTCTCTTTACCGCAGATTTAATCAAACTGGCCACCCTTGGATTATCAATCAGGCTCTCTAATACCCTGTCTTTTGGTATCGTATTGATTTGCGTGACGATATAGAAAGGAAATTAAAACAGACATGTTAGAACTATAAAAGCTTTAAAAATCTTTACTGAATATTAGTTGAATGTTAATGAACGAATCGCTACCGCTTTTCAAAGGGATTATGGCAGTATAACGAAAGCCATTGTAATCTTTAACCGTCGTTTTTTTTCTTTTTTTGACCTACTGAATGGTTGAACGGTTGGCCAGTTTGATCAGTCTTGAGTTCTATGTCAGAAGTGTTTTATTTCCTAACTTATAGTTTAGTTCTTAAGCTTGCCAAGTACTATGTAAAAGTGGGCTAGATAGAATTGTTTCTTTACTGAAACTTTATCGGCAAAATGACATGTTAGACACATTTAAAGGTCAAATGTGTATAGTTTATGTTGATAAAAGAATTAAATTTGCAGTACTAGAATGTCGAGTGTAAATAAAACAAAGTAAACAGATACTGTGTAAGGTTAAGCAGTTTCTACGTTTAAAATTGATTTATTTGTTCAAAGACTCGGGTGGATTTTTGTTCTGCAGAAATGTAGGACTTAAGCATGGAATAACACAGTTTTAATAAAGTTGAAATGAAAATGAATGGCGAGTGCCTTGACAGAGGAAACATAGAAACTAAAAAGATCAGGCTGCAGACAGGTGAGCTTAAAATTGTTTCAGTGTTTATATCCGTAAAATAAACGAAGGCGCAAACAACCATACATATCCAACATCTCATTTTCATTGGTATATTATTCTTTTGAAATAAACTTGCAAGAATATTTAGATTTAAATACACTTGTATTTGTAAATGTTCGGAAGATATTTCCTGAACGAAAACTAGTTATTTTACCTGACGTCAAACATTCAATCTCGTCTTGATCAGTTAGTTCGGGATTACCTTTGGAAACAGTGCTGAATGCTATGTACAGATAAGAGGTGGGGCTTAGATATTACCGGAAAGATCAAGTTGTGCTGATAGCATCAATGCGGGAACTAGACAGAGTTTAAATTTATTGTCATTATTTTAAGAAATACATTCAATACCGATTTATGCTCTTAGGAAATATGTATTAACAAAGTTAATCTAATTTTATTTCTATCGTATGTAATGCCCAGTTCCACATATTTTGTGAAGTTTATTTACAAATTGTGTCTTCTACGAACAGAGAATTCACTTGAGTATATTTCTGACATGTTATCAAAGCTTTCTTTGCGTTTTAAGCATTTTGTTTGACTATAAGATAGTGTGACCTGTTTGAATTTTACATTACTTTAAATTGCACCGTTTTAATAAGAATGTGGACAATTTTCAATAATATGAAATTTTATGACTGTTATACATGTTAAGAATTTGGGCTTATTCCCTGTGTGTATACATTATTTAGTTACCTTGTATATTGATAAAGTTGCATTGGCGTCCTTTTAGCATTTTTACGATTTAACTTGTTGCTTTATTACTGTAGTTTTCTTTTGTTGGTAGTTTTATTATTTATTTTTATATCATAAAATGCAAGACATAAATTATTACAATTCTTCCCTCAAAGGCTTATTTACTATTGATAGAAAAACACACACAATATAATGTTTGTATAATATGATATTATTTTTGTAATGGTGTGAAACAGGCCTGTTTGTTTTCATTCTGTATT
Source organism: Saxidomus purpurata (assembly GCA_022818135.1). Classification (NCBI taxonomy): domain Eukaryota; kingdom Metazoa; phylum Mollusca; class Bivalvia; order Venerida; family Veneridae; genus Saxidomus; species Saxidomus purpurata. The sequence continues at coordinate 46,532,898 of JAFMSR010000005.1, forward strand.
AAGTTCAAATACATGTACACTTTAATGACGAATTTTAGTTCATTCGGGCGAATAGCCACGACAGAATTTAGATTTAAACAAAGCCATTATTCGGTCTTGTGTGTATAACCCTTTGTAACCGTATCGGGTAAATAGCTTCTTTCTTTTCTTTACGTCAGTACATGATTAAGATGTACAGAACTCGGTCAACATATGATTTTCGGGTCAACTTTTGTAAAGCTTACGTATTGCGGATTATCTTAATCTAGCAAGCCTTTGTAAGTATGAAAAGCCTCAGTTGACCAAAACGGAAGGTCGAGGCAATCCAAGTGCATCTATAACGAAGTAATTAAAGAATAAAAGAAGTCATAAAATGATAATTAAAAATACTAATAAAGTTTGAATTGACACACCTTCAGAATCAGACCCAGGTCGATTTAGCGGGCACCCCCGTCTAACAAGTGCATGTATAGGGTCATATTATTGTAAGTGCATTTAGAGGTTGCTGGTGATATTGCTCTTATCGTCCTGTAGCTTGCAAATTATCGAATAAAGTAAGTTTTTAGAGGAGGGATTATTGAGGGATAAATTGTGATACATAGTATAAAATTCAATATTTTTGCCCATTATGAAAACCACCAGCGGCGTCAGGGATCATGCCTGTAGTATTGAAGTATTGCATTGAAAACCAAAACAAATTATGTGTTGTTTCAAAGTAAACAATTGCGTGATAGAAGTGATCAGACAAACAAGTCTGATTCAGATTTTGAAAACCACTGTCTGATACTTTGAACATGAACAACCTGCAGTCCCATTAAATAAGAGATTTGTAAAACTTGTCAAAGACTCATTTGTGGCATCAGTGCATTTTGGTCTGTTCATTCAACGTCATATAAAACAGATGTGTTAACATGGTCATACCGGTATTATAGCATAATGATAAGTTGGACTACACATTTTTATTTCAGTTTCAAATGTACAATGTCAGTAACCCCAAGTATGTAAAAAGTAACGTTTTTCTTTTGCGAAAGGGAGCGACTTGCATAACGATAAAGCCAGAATTTCAAGCGCAGAACGCGGTTTCTTCAGAAAAAAATGTAGAAGAATACAATGATATTGCCATCTGACAGTTTTCTTCTTCAAACACTTTTATTGAGAAATTTCCTTAATGCAGGCAACATTTTTTCTGTATTTCAGAATTAAATTCAGAGCTAGTTATCCAGTATTTGAACGAGAACCCTGATTTTCTCGAGAATTACGTTTTATCGCACGTGAATCAGGAGAGGTTACAAAGATGGACGGCGTGGAAAGAACAAGTGAGACGACAACGGCACGGAGAAAATCTCAATGGTATGTTCGTCATTAGATTGCTTTTTAGTCAACGCGGAACTATTCTATATGCTTCTATTTCGATTTATACTTAGAATAGATTTGCGTTGACCCCTCCAAATATAATTAAAATCGTCCTGGTGTTTATTGAGTTTCAAATATGGTTGTCTTGGTGATTCTGTACCCGGTTGTTCGAAACTTTAATCGACGATTACGCAAACAGTCGATCGAATTACTCTTAATGTAACATTCAGTTTAAAAGAATTTTCAAAACAAATTATTCGACTCGAGAGAATGAGGACTAAACACTTTAAAAAAATCAAAATATTTCGCTATTGTTGTCCTAAAAGAATCAATTTCAATCAAAAGTTAATCAACGGTTAGCTTACATGTAACAGTCGGTTAAAGTTTCGAACAACGGGGTCCAGGTCTCTACTTTTATAACAATTGGCTAAATGAAAGCAAATAAATACTAAAATCGAAAAGAAAAATATGCATTCCTGGCTCCTTGGATAAATGTATGGCATAAAGTATTTTCAACACCATTTACGTACCTATCTATCTTTAGTTAACAGGTCAGAATATCCCGTCACACTTGTTTATTTAAACTTTGGCGGGGAGAACACGTTACTACTTCACTGGCAAAGGTCACAAAAATCGAACACATTCAGTCTTTAAAATCTGTCAGTCTATGGCACTAACTTCCACAAGTTATGTTGTGACAGTTTTGGCTTTCTTGATGGTTTCAAGTTTCTCCATTTTTCACCCCAAACTTTTCATGAAAATTTTACGAATAAGTGTTTGTGGGAATACTAGTACGCTGCCTTAGTTCTTTAGGATAATTCAAAGTGGTGAATAAATCTGTTTTGTTGACGTCTTTTTTCACAAATTTTGATTTTCATAGTAGGCAGTGTCTAGTTCACAACCACCGTGATGACAATCATTCTCGCTGTTTGCCATGTGATTCTGTTTTGGATTGTGCACTGTTTGTTACTTTCGTCTTTTATAGCCAAGTGATCCGTTTGAATTGGCTCAGATAGAATTTTGCATGTACTGATAAAACAATAATACAAATATATTCTATTTACTGGTAAAACAATAATACAAGTGTGTAATATTTACTGGTAAAACAATAATACAAGTGTGTAATATTTACTGGTAAAACAATAATACAAGTGTGTAATATTTACTGGTATAGCAATAATACACGTGTGTGTTGTTTACTGGTAAAACAATAATACAAGTGTGTTCTATTTACTGGTAAAACAAAAAAGTGTGTTATTTACTCTGAAACAATGTTTCATAACCAATTTATTTCGTATGCATGCCGTTTACTCACGAAAGAATGTTACCGGGAATTGTTTTTACTCTGTGAAAACTTTAACCTGAAAGTCCTCACGATATCTTTTATTCAACTAGAGTGCCATTATGACCATATAACGCCTACCTGAGTGTCACTACAACTCCTAGACACCTTCTGGGATGCCATATATTGTAAGGCAAAATACCTGACATGTAGAAACCTAACTATAACCCTCCCTACTTTCCTGACTAAATGTAAGGTCTTACACGGCCTTCTCAGTTTGTTGAAACATGTTGTGCTGGCAAGTCAAATTGTTGTGAGCGTTTCGTAAAAAATAGCTGTGTAGGAATATACCGTTACCATAGAGTTTGGATCACTCATTGTTTCAGATTTTCTAAGATAGTTTTGGTGTTTCAAGGAAATAAGAGTCAACACTAATTTTACAGCAGTGTATGGGAGGTAACATATGTATGCATTAAAAAAATAACTGGACAAAATTCACTGCATTTTAAACTAAAGTATTCCAAGCAGTTTACTTGGAAAAGAAATCAAACAACTCAGTTCATTGCAGACTTTTCAAGTAGTATAGCGATACAGGAATGACATATGTATTTTCGAGCTTAGAACATGTAAAAAGTATAGGTTTAAATATATGATGTCATTGTCGAATAATTAAGTTACTAATCCGATTTTGATTATTTTTAGGAGAGATAATACCTGACCGGAAGGCCACGCTCTCAAAGTGGAAGGTAAGTGAATGACATGTACAGCTTTATTATTATAAAATCCTTCTGTGTGAACAAGTTTGACTTTTTGAGTGAGATTTTTATGCAAACAAAGTTAGCATGAAAAATTTACCCCCATCGCACATCTTTCGTTACAGAAGCAATGATTTAACCAAACTTACAGCAGTGTTTTGGTGCATTTTATGAGTAACCGTCGAGTTACCATCTCGGCCACTTCTGATCTGTTACAGTGTGACTCTTTTATTTTAATCTTCTCAGTCTGCAAGAAAGTTTCCAATGCATAAAAAAGTTTCCATTTGTGAGCTATCGTGAGAATGCCAGTACATTTAGGAAATCTGCAATTAACGCTAAATCTTAGAAGTGTTCACACGTCACAGTGTCTCTTCGAAACTGGTTCAGTATACAGATTGAGTAAAACATTTGTGGGGTTTCATCTGACCTATACAACGTGGCTCAGGTTTGGTTTTTGCTGTTTCAGGCCTCTATGCACTCGAAGAAATGGAGTCTCCTTCAGGAACTCACACGTGACATACATACTCATTCCAACAAGACTCAGGTGCTCGCCGAACTTGCAAATTGCATAGCAACAGGTAATACCAAATAAAACAAAGATTTTGTATAACATTTGTTTGAAATGAATTTTAAGAACATGTTGATTTATAAAATTCATTCAGTTTTACGCCATATTATGAGATCACTTGCTCTTTCAGTTCCACAATTCTCATAGAAACTTCGCAAAAGCTATTCCCTTTAATTGCCAAAATCGGACACATTTAGAGGTGTCCACTGACGGGCGTATTTTGTGACAGTATGGCACTCATGTTGTTTTTTAAATTGATTGAAGAATGGTAAATAATAAAACGTACACGCCCCATTTGAGATACTAAAAGAGTAAATACAGTATATAGAAAGTTTTACATAAAAACCACCAAAAATTGCATCCTGCAAAAAAGAAACAACCAAAAACAACAACAGACCTTCACAAAGAAGGAATAGTCATCAAACTCGGGCAGCTCAAATATTAAGTTATTTAAAACTATATTAACACAGCGCTTTTGCCTACACGATTCCATTTTAATGTGTTGTTCAGATTCTCTAACTCGTTGCTTTATGTGGTTTTATTCAGCAACATCTGGTACGGAGAGGAGACATAATAGCTTTATAACATGATATTACATATAATGTGGCTTGATAATGCAGCCATCTATGCTTTTGTAATCAGATATTCCAAAAGGAGCATAGGGATTTATTCTTGTATATGTTGCTTTTTTCATTTTGCAGCAACATCTGCGGACGGACACAATCTCTACCTCGTTGACGGTTCACAACAACAACAACTCCTCTACCAAAAACCTAACAATAATAACAAGTAAGTTTTAATTGACTGTCAAGAAAACAAATGTAGATAATGGCTTGATATATTATCAGAATAGCAGTACATTGCAAAAAAATCTCTGCTTGTGAATCTGCGAACATTATTTGCTGAATCTGAATTCAGCCGCCATATCATTTCAGTTATACGAGTAAGCAGAATCCTCAAGCATTTAGTTAGAGCTTCGAAAAAGGACTTGCAAGATGAAAGTTTGGATTCATATTTGCTTAAGTTTATAATTCAATTAAACATGCTTACCGAAACTTTGGACTGATGTATTTCACAAGGAATGAGTTTCGATTAAACCAGTTTTCCGAACTTCTTCCATAATTTAACCGTTTGAAACACTGATTGTTAAAACTTGCATAAAGGTTTCAACTGAAAAGTAAGAACAGATATTTTTAGAGGTCGCTTAGAAATGTCTTTCTCAAACATTTATTTATAAAGTGTGAATGTTAAATAAACAATAAACGAAAGAAAGGTAACCGATCAAATGTCTTTCTCAAACAGTTATTTATAAAGTGTGAATGTTAAATAAACAATAAACGAAAGAAAGGTAACGGATCAAGTAAAACATTTGAGTTTCAACTGAAAAGTAAGAACAAATATTTTAAGGGGTCGTTTAAAATGTCTTTCTCAAACATTTATTTATAAAGTGTGAATGTTAAATAAACAATAAACGAAAGAAAGGTAACGGATCAAATAAAACATTTGCGTAACTCTTCACTTGTTACATCTATGACTGATAAGCCCGTTCCAATTTTTCAGAAGCGAATTAGCCTCGTCAGTCATCGGATCGCCCCGGTTGTCTTCGACACTTGCCGGGTATGTGGCGTGTACAGCCGAAACTGTCCGAACAGGAGATGTTTTAGCTGTAAGTAAAACTTGTATGTGTACAATAATTTATTTTTTTAATTTCAGAAATTGTCTTTTAGAAAACTTATAATTACATTTTGATTGGAAACAATGTGGCCACAAGCTTGAATATATGTCTGACTGGCTTTATTATACATGTATATTTTTTGGTTCGCTGCTTGTTTGTATCTTAATTCGTGTGCTGATTTGAAAAAAAGACTTTTCTGTATGAAGGTTTACGTTGCTTTTGTTGCTTATAGTACACCTTAACGTTAATGAAACACTCTACTTACAGGATGATCGTTTTCCTGACGGTCTCGCCGTTGGCGGGGAAAAGTGCCAGTCTGTAATGGGTTTACCTGTGATAAAGGGTGACGGCACGCTTTCAGGTAATAATATCATCATTGCTTGTTAGAATAAATATTCGTTAAACTGAAAATTCGTTTCTGTAGCTTAAATGTATCTTATCGCATGTAATATATGGTTTGGTATTTAATATTCTAACATACAGATACAGTTACGAACACAACTTCATGAGATTAAAGTACAAGTTCTACCAACTTCGCTTAAAATCGGTTATATGTTTTATAAATGCATTGCTTTAGCAACGAACAGCAACGTGTTCAAAGCTGTTTTTGTAATCAGTTGTTGTCTACACTTTTAATGCCCACGATATGTATTTTGTTACAGGGGTGATCGAATTATACCGAAATGTAGGTGGGGGAATATTTACACTGGAGGATGAGGAGGTATGTCTACTTTAAGAATGATATAAACGGCAATGTTATTACCGTTAGCTAATTGCCCAGGGTTCATTTCAAATATATGACACAACAGTCAACATTTACATAAGGAAATATATGTAGTAATTCTATTACCATTGGAGTTTCACTGACGGCATTTGTCTAGTGACAAGCACTGTTCTTTTAATCACTAAAGTTCTCCCTGAACCACAACAAACAGACTCGGGATATGAGACTTTGTGACAAGTGTCCGTACAAAGCTGTAAAATTAACTCTAGTCATAGAAATACATCTGGCGGTGTACTGACCTATGTAATGGATACCATTTTCCAATCCATTTCAACCATTAATTGCATATAAAATTGGCTTTGGGTCCAGCTTGACAGTTTGCAATTATTTGCCTAAACGGATTGGTTAAACCCTAATATTCATTAGTTACTTGACCGAATGCTATTGTAGATATTGTCATTCAATCTGGACGTTTGCTATTACTGTGAATTAGATTGTGTACAGTATAGCTTACCAGTTAGGTCATCAATCTCTGTGATGACGTTGAAATTGCAAAAGAATGTGCAGTTGTGTACTTACATAGTGATGTCGTTCTATCTTACTTAAACTATCTAATTATCAAAGGAATCTGCATGTACACAAAGACATTACACTCTGTACAAACTTTGGAATTTTGAAGGTCCATGCCACAGAGAAATATCTCTTTACTTAGTATTAACGAGGTCAGGCAGAAACTAGGCTAAATTCCGATCAGCACTTTCAGTACTCATATTTATAAGACACAATTAAGTGTACGAATAGACACGTGTATCCTGTCTCAAAGGGGATGTCTGTAAGTCTTTAAGTCTGTCTAAAATCTACCAACATGAGAAGGTATTGTCTCCGTCGTTATAACATACATGTACAATTTTAGGTTGCAATCTCAATGGTAATGTGGGCTGACGTATGTGTGGAATACGTCGAGGTAACCAGTGTTTTAGAGTGGCACATAGCTTATACATACAATGTATTAATTAACCAGCAGTAACATTATGGAGGGTTGTTCCAACTGTTTAAAAAACTGATAGACTTATAAATGAGTTAACTTTTTATATCTTGCTATGTTTCAGCTGAAGCGTTTAAATACTTTTGCAAATATGCCTCACACATCAGTACATAGAATGTGTACGAAATTAACTTACGTTAAGGTTTAATAATATATGCATTGTGTTAGTTTTCTGGGCGTTTTGGAACAACCCTCAACATCAACACGCTTCTCCTTTTCTCAGGCATTTTCAAAATCTATCAAAAAGGTTCATTTGATAGTATGGTATTATTCACAATTATTCATGCTCAGAGGTGAATTATTGTGATCATCCGCTGTCCGTCCTCTGTCTGACATACGTCGTTGTCTGCACTTATTTGTGAACACTCTAGAGGCCAATTATCATTTAACTTTGTCTGAATGTTTTTCTAGTCCAAGTTTGAAATTGGGTCATGTGGGGTCAAAGGTCACTACGTCAAATAAGATAATTTTGAAACATTGTCACACCGTTTATTTTTTATAATTTCTAGGTCATAGAAAAACATTGTGAGCACTCTATAGGCCACATTGACATCCAATCTTCATGACAATTTGTCAGAATGTTTGTTTTGATAAACTCCAGGTTACATTTGAAACTGTTTTACGTGAGTTTTAAAACTAGGTTACCCGGTCAAATAAAAGAAAAAACCCTATGAACACTCTAGAATCCATATTTTGTACCCAGTCGTCCTGAAAGTTGGTAAGAATGTTTTTCTTGATAAACTCGAAGTCAAGTTTAATACAAGGTCACATCGGGCCAAAGCTGGGTCACCCAGTCAACTGGGTAATGTGGGGTAAAATATTAGGTCCCCAGATACTATCATCTTGACCGTTTGACCTACATTTTTGCTCTTGAAACTACAGTAAAGAAATTTGGCCAGGGTATACAGTGTTGCAAGTCGATTTCAAAATTGTCTTCGGCTGACCTTGATAATGACCTTTTTTCTTGTCTTTTGGAACAATGATACTCAGGTGAGCGAAATAGGGGCAGTATGGTCCTCTTGCTATATGCAACATTCTGTGTCCAGACGTCTTTTAAAGTTAAATACATAACCATTACAAAAACGTAAATGTAATTATCAAGAAAAGTGTCAACACAGGTGAAATTATTTTGACTTTGTTATACGAGGTCCTGTTGAACTTATTTTGAAAATGCCTGATGGTGTGGCAGCATATAAAATTCATTTCAGCGTGTGAGTCTTAGTTTAGCTTTTAACATAACCTTTGCCCTGCTGGAACCAGATAATTATGCCCTTGTGACCAGTGTAGACTAGGATCAGCCTTCACATCGTCGTGGTCTTATATCATGGCCGCTAATTAGTAGATAAACGTTTGTTATACACTGTCTAAACAATAAATAATATAGCAGAAACTTTAAACTGTATGAATCTCCTTACGATATTTATGTGGAGGTGTAACGTTCTTTTCGTTCAGCTGCTAAGTAACGAAACAGCAACTTAGTGTACTTTTACAGAATTGTAGCTTCACAAAATTTGATATATATTAATGAGGAAGAGAGTGTTTTCTGTAGGTGATAGAGTATATCTGCCTCATAAGCCTCGTGTATTTTGTACTTGAAAATACGTACGTAAATAAGCCGCGAGTTTTTCATATTCCATCGGTCTTTGATGAAACTTTACAAAAAACTTGATAGATGCGTTGACTACCTTCAAAGTTTGTGGAATAACATGATGCATTAGCTCACCATTCTGAGTCATTTCAAAGTGTATGAGAATTAGTACTTTGTATTAAACACTAACTTGCTATCCTTCAGCGAGCCAAGGCGGTTTTAATGTGGGGATGTCTCACAGTGTATTTTGCCGAGGTATATTGCATGTTCAAAGTTGTATAAAATTCTGTCAAACAAAATGTGTCGTGAAGCGTCCACTCGATACAATTGCATGTTTTCGTATTTTAAGATATTTCACTTTCTGTACTGTACATGTACTCTTTCGGAATGGATATCTATAGTGTATAAGAACTCTTTTCAGAGACCCAGTGACCATTTTTGCATAGATGTATTCGGTTGTCATAAATTTAAATAAACTGATTTATTGTACACTCTGGGTATTTAAATGAAACGGTTATAAGATGCAATTAAGATGCGATCGATTAGATTAGTTACATGGTATTTATCGTTTGACTGGCAGCGGTATTAGGGCACCCTTTAGTAAGCCCTGCGCATGATAAGTCTTCCCTATTCTCCTAATTCAGGAATGTAATTCATTAACATGTTACAGCAACAACCAGCTGTTTTTGAATACTCTACTTTTCTTCCTTCGTTTTGATTTGATAGTCCCGGTCGCCCGTGGGATTCCTGCCCTGTACCCCGAATACTGTCCGAATTACCGGATAGACTATGCTAGACATACGGGGTATGTAAAGCGTCAATTCCTGGAAAATTCATCCTTTTTCAACTTTCATGTTGTAAACTAACTGTTAGAACACTTAGTATAAGCTGTCTTGACCCTGTTTATTTCTTTCATAACCGACAGTGATCATTATATAAATATTTCCTGCACTGAACTTCTGCATGCTTCTATCGGTACATATTATCGGTACGCCTATCTGTTCAAGCTGTAATTTCGCGTGTCTCGGTAAGTTCTATTAGTGACAGTTATTTCCTGATATTTAAAAAAAAGCAAAGTTTTGCTTAAACCTCACCATATTAGAACTGACCATGAAAACGGAACACGATTGACACCACCAACGCTTTGAGACATTACAGATCTCAATACAGGAAAACAAAGAGTTCTATCAAAGTTTGAAAGTCTTCGAATACAAATAATTGTTTTGAAAAACACTTAAAAAAATACGGAGCTATTTTAACGAAACCTTTCCTTATTTTGTAGTGACCATCTGTATTACCGCACACTGTACAAGATTTCGTTTTAAAGCATACGTACGTTTTGAAATGTTATAGACTGGTATTAGAATGCACTAGTCGTGTTGTCTTGTTTTCATACCTTAAGTTAATGAAGCTATTCTGCTATGCTTTGTTATCCGTTTCCGTGACTGATGAGGGAGTTGACCAACCCTATCTGTATTGATACGAAACACTATATGGTCATCGTCATTCGGTTGGTATGGTGATAATTCGGTGGAATATTCCAATACAGCGTTCTTGCATTTCTTCACCTTATATCTGCTGCTAGGAAACCAATGTACGCACATAATTGTCGTAAAACTGGATTTAAATGAAAGTGTAATTTTGTAATATTATGTGCTGGATCTGTTAATGTTTCGCGGGCGCCTTGCATTGCAGCTACCAAATCACTTTGATGAACTTTATAGCGGATTTTACATGGACATACTTCTACTACACTGTAGCCATGATATTTCATGTTTTTTCCGCTTCTGCATGGCTTTTCCATTATTTTATGCGGTATTTGAAGGTAGTTTTATTTTCTTACTTTTCTTTTAATTTATTCGAGAAGATATCTTAATGCTTAAGTATAAATGATAAAAGTTTAAGGTGAGGTAAATGTAATCTGTGTTTGGTTACATAAGTGTTTGGTATTTTCTAAAATATATAGAAGTCATAGAATTTATGATTTCAGTAATATGATTTTAAGGTTTCTGATTTTAGAAATTTCAATTGCTCGAATAAATTTACCACTTTAAGCATGTATGAGTAAGTAGAGCCAGTCACTGGTTTTACCATTATTGACCCTATAGTGTTCATGATGTAAGGTGCACTTAACTTTATGTGAACTTTGTTAATGTCGTTTAGTTATTTTATAGTCATGTATATAGACATTATCGGTTAACTTATCTTTTCTTATGCCCGCACTGTTGCGGGATGTTCATGTCCGCGCGTCCCGCTGCTACATTAGTATATTACATAGACTCATAAACCTTTACAGTTATGTTTTCTGTGAGTCAAGTCGTGTGCATACTTTTTGTTTTCCCCGTTGTCTGCAGTAAGACCAAAGTTATGACTCGTGACTGTGAAAATGAGAAATTTTAGTTTTTGACCAAATACGTTATAATGCTTCGACTATAGCAGGCCAACACTGTAGATATCCTAAGTCAGTGATAGCTTCGTAAACGAATACTGAATTCTAAATTCTAAATTTATGTGAAATATGCTTTAAATTGTTGTGATGCCTGACTTCGAACCAGCAGGATGACACATAAGGATCACTTGTCCGTTGTCTGTCCGTCTCACCGTCCGTTCGCACGTCATGTAAATTTAATTGCCTATAAACTAAATTACTATCAACGTGATTGACCACAGATCTTGAATACAGGCGGGTAACAGGAAGGACACTTTTCAAGCTTCAGCATAGTTTTATTAATACTTTTTTCAATTCAGCTGTTCAGTCACTATTTCAGAAAATATAATGAAATTTAAGATTTGGACATAGAACACTTTGAAAGTGAGCCATACAAGAAACACAACTTTACCTAAAGTAATTTGTCAATTATCTCTTTTGTGAGTTTTATTTTTCAGCATTATTATTGGCTGTCCAGCAAACATGATGCCTCGTGAACAATGAAAGTTTTTTTCAAAAACAAAGTTCTCGATTCTCTGTAATTGTCTTGCATTCAAAACTGCAATTATAATAAATTTCGAACTTAAATTTGTCAATGATTAATTATAGTGCCATTTTTAAAAACGGTAAAGAGTGTTGCATGTGAATCATGTCTTGTAGCCGGTGATCATTATATACGGAATACTTTAAATTTGTTGTCAGTCAGTTATATTTACACCTGTCATGTGCAGTCCTTTTTCAGCCGAAGTAATGGAGGTGTAACGGCATCAAAGTTCTCGTGTATGCTTAGTTGTATAATCATATTTCATGTCTTAAGTTCATTATAGTCAAAGTTATTATATTATGCAGTAATGATGTATGTATCCAGATTGATACTTTATTCTTGAAACAGTCTCGAATAGTGACATCTTGCATCTCAGTAGGTCTATTCTATAACCGACCACGACACAAAGCCGGGGATCAAGTTAGGCTGTCCATTCAGTTGCGTGTTGTCACTAATATCTGCATTGACTAATTGTTAAAAAAATTAATTTCATCCTTATTGAGACTAAATTTTTCTAAATCTAACTTGTAATATATGTGTTGCAATGTCCTCTACAGCATAAGTAATGTAACCTTAAGTGTCTGCTTTGATTTCTAAATTAAATGCAGAAAGTTTTTTTTTCCAAGGCTAAGTGCATCTTGGTATTTATTAACATAGTTAATCATGAAGCAGTTACCAGATATTAAGATATTAAATGAAACATTTTAGTTTTAGTTATGAGTAAAAGATGTTAAAATGGTTCAACTGATATTTCAATATTTTGAATAGATGCATGGAACACTTTCTTTCATATCTATTCTAACATTTCCGTATTATTTATGTTGTGTTTACAGATGTACAACTGCATGACGAGGCAGAGGAAGTTAAATGACTTCCTGTTAGCGGTAACCAAGTAAGTATTTTTTTGTTTTGTTCACACTTACCTTGCAATCAAACTGGATTCAGTTTTGTTCTGGTTATGTCGTATGCCAAGGTTCCAGTCAGTCGTCTGTCTTTAGTCATACTGGTCTCTGTGTTGCCAGCAATAAATTTGCTGTTTGCTTTAAAAGTCTTTAAAAGACTGCTGTAATCAAAGTCGATGTTTCTTACTTACAGGTCAATATTTCAAGATATCGTGAGCATGGATACAGTTATTATGAAAATTATGGTAAGTGTGCACACGAAGGGATTTATTTCTTTGATGACATTTTGGTTTTCTCTTGTATCATTTTTTTGTTATTGCAGCTTTCTTGTATTAATCAAACACAATGGATTTATGGGGAAGTTAACAGGGTGGCCATTTTAACTTTGCTTGATTTAGCCTCTTTTGTTTAATATGACCATAGCGTGTAGCAAAAGATGTTATCGTACATGTTATAACGTTGTTTTGAAAATAACTCTTAATATGACTTTTGAACTTGTTCGAATTTGAATGGTCTTCTTATGTGTCTGTGCGTCCTGAATAAAAGTTAAATTCCAGGATTATTCATAGAGCACATCAAATACTATTTTACCTAGTTAAATGTTGTGCGAACTTTCCTTAATAGAAGAAAAACCATATTTTGTCTAAGCAAACAAACAAGAGATACGTTCAATTCGCTGAGACCAGTCAGAAATTCCTTGTTTCTAGATGCTCTTTATCTAAGTAGTCTTAATGTAAGCCAATGTGATGCACGGAATTCAAACAAAACTTGTCCCTGTAGTTAATGTAGACATGAAAATAACCAAGATATGCACAGCTACATTTTGTACTAAATTGTTTACTTACGAATGTACAGCACTGCGCACAGACGCTGGTGGACGCTGACCGAGCGTCATTATTTCTTCTTGACCATCAAAGTCTGGAACTTTATGCTCGAATTTTCGATGTGAAAATTGACTATGAAATCGATGAGCATTGGACACCTGTCAGGGGAATGAATAGAGAAATTAGGTTTGGAAACAAGCCAGAATACAAAACATAATTGGGCTACCAGCTTGTTTTAAAGGAAGTTTGGGCTTCATGGCTCAATTGAGCAAATTAAACTTTTACATTAGTGTTTCAATTAAACTTTACTTAGTCCATTTGAAAACAGTTTGAATAATTTGATATATACATAACAAACTATATACAGCCTCTAAAAAGGCTGACCGAAAATGTGTAACCCAAACTTCTTAGTACAATGTGTATTATGCTAATATGCCTGCGCTTAATGGTCGTTTCCTTTTTGTACCCTTGCTTTGTATCCTGCCTCTCTATACTTTAGCAAATCATGATATAATTATACATTATCCGGAAAAATTACTCTTTCCTCTAATTTGTTTCCTAGGTTCAGTACTTTAGAACATATTTATCTCTTCTGATTGCAAAGCAATCGAAACCATTTAATCAAGATGGAACTCTGATGTTTCTACAGTCGTCATTGTTATCATCTAAATGGGCGTATAAATATGGTATAAATATAGCAATCAAATATCTAGGTCTGTAATTTACAGCAATTTATAGGAAAGCAACATTTTATTATTATCTGAATACGAGTATAGTCCTAGACGCATATGCTATTTACTGATTGGTCATTTTTTCCCAACAACTACAAAATATAAACACGTTCGTTTAACGAGATGCATATACTATATAGTAAATTCTTCCTGATGGCGCATCGGCTAACATTTAGTCTGACAGAATATTACTATTCCGTGGCAGCTAAAACATATCACTGTGTACCAGAAATATGAATTATTATAAGAAGCCTACTTTAAATGTTGATGAATTTCGTCTTAAAATACCTAAAGGTGTCACTCAGCAGTTCCCGTGAGTCTGGGAAAAGCAGTATATGCATTTACATGTCAATGTCGTATATGCACAGGGTGTTTTCGTGACAAATATCGACGCTATATAGGTAGTGATTCAATTCATTAATTAAGGTTTTTCAGTGTCAGTTTTATTGGAAAATCCGACGTGATAGATCTACATGTAAGTCCTTTGGTACAACATTTTAACATCCGCATGGTGTTGTAAAACAATGAAATATTTGTTTTAATAACAGTTTACTCTAAAAATAAAGGGTAATTGGTGAACAAATTATAATGTGTAAAGTGTAATGTCATATGAATTGAGTATGGCAGTTAGTTACTATGCTGTCTGCGTTTCTTGCGATACACCAATATCTAGCAAAATACTCGTAGATTTCAGTCGTGTGTACAAGCTTGTTTATACAGTGAACTAGTAGCTGGTGTGGCTAGAGTATGTTTGAAGTATTGTAATGTTTTTTGTCTACAGAATTACGCCAAAAAGCTAGTGAATGCGGATAGAGCATCTTTGTTTTTGGTGGACAGGACTACCAATGAATTATACGCAAGGATATTTGATACAGGGAAGGTTGATGAAAATGTACCCAGTAAAGAAATCAGGTTTGATCATTAGATATTAATATAAAAAGCGGAAAGTGGAAAAGTCTTTCCTCTGACATGGAGGAAAGACAAGAATACGCACAGAGACCCGGGTAAACTACAGACTGGTATGTTTTCAGTCAGTTAGAGGGTAGTAAATAAATGGTTCAACATCTTACACGTCCGTCCGCCACACCGGAGCTGAGACCTGTCATTCGTCCAATGGTTTTATATATCGGATGATCTTCAAACACAACAACCGTGTGATCGCGTCTCTTAGATTGGTCCATTATTTTCAGGAACCGGCAATCATTATATAGTTAGCACGATCTTCATGTTCAAGCAAAACTCCCTCAAGTTTGAGTATAGGCCTATGTACTTTGATTAATCAGTAAGGTGTTTAAGAAGTTTAAAGACTAGTATAATATTTGATTTTGAAAATGTTATTTGCCCTGTTGTAAGTCTTCGGTCAGACATATTTATGTATGAGACACTCTGGCACTTACATAAGATAGTGTATGCATGTTTACCCATATATCATGCGGCGAGTTATGCATGGCTTTTATACTTGTTAATATGACTCAATTGATTGTAAATGCTTATTTTAAGTACAATGTATATAAAAAGTCAGTATTTTAAAATGTAAGAAATTATAAAAATTTAAGATTAAGTCTTATTTTTCATTGATAAAATCTTCTTACGTTTTATAAGTATACACACATTTGTACCTAGTCCCCTGGATGTAAAACAGTACAGATGGTTTCGTTTGTCCTTTATTACATTAATTTGTTTCTCTTCAATTTGTAGAATCACATGTATATAGAGATAACATGTATATTTCAAACATAAAAATGTCACATATTGACGAACGTGTAACTATCACGTACGTTTTATGCATTCTCAGGTTTCCAATGGACAAAGGTGTTGCAGGTCACGTAGCTTCAACAGGAGAGGTGCTAAATATTCCTGATGCTTACACAGATAGACGCTTTAACAGGTATAGTAAGGGTATTTGTACCCAAACTGAACAACAAAGCCAGAAGTCACGTCTGAGCATATAAAGTATTAAGTGACACATCCAATTACCGATGCTTTGTAAAGAGCACATTGTACTGAGGTGATGAGATTATTGCTAAGGCAATATCCAATGACGTTGACCTTTTAACAACATTCTCCTTTGTGATCATCAAAGTTTAATTAACTAGATAGGGATGGGGCCAACTTCGACGTTAATCAAGTGTAAATGTTGAATCTGTGAATGGAAAAAATGTTAATAACGTGAAACACGGGCAGAATTCTTCAAATGTTCATGATCAAAGCGAGGTCCAAAAAAAAAACACGGCACGATGACGTCAGACTGACATCATTAAAGTTAATATTTATAATGAATGGTCAGCGATCTTATTTCAAGAGTTAGGAATGTTGTCCACCTTCTACCTTGAAATCCCTTTTTTCTTCTTTCCTGGTGTATGATTTAACTGTTAAACTACTTTGACTAAACTTCATTCCCATACATCTCTGGTGTGTAGTTTATTTTTAAATTGAGTTTGAATGCGTTTTTCAATGTTGTGAACATGCCATCTATTGGTGTCCGTCTTGTCTCGTCCCCTTATCTCAGTTTGATATTCCTTCTTTCTATGATATTTTCAAACATTTTCTGGGTCCTTTCTTTTTCGTTATATACCAAGATGCAATGGACATTTTGATCTGGAGATAGTCAATTTACAATTTCAGGGAAGTAGATATGCAAACTGGTTACAGAACAAAGTCCATTCTGTGTATGCCGATTTACATCAGAGGAAGGTAACGGGTGTAGCTTCTTTTTAATACCAATAGTTCATTTCTATAATCACTGACAATTATCAGTCAATTGGTCAACTGTTAACGAAGAAAAGATATTATTTTAAACGGAAATATTGTTAACAAAATATGCAGAGACGTTGGTTTATGGCTGAGACGTTTTGATTGTTAACGGCAACTGACAAATATTGTAAAATACTTTTCATTTGTAGTATTATCGGAGTGGTACAGATGGTTAACAAATTGAATGGAACATTTACAAAATCTGACGAAGAATCGTTTGAAACATTTGCAGTTTACTGCGGACTCGCATTACATCATGCAAAGGTAGGCAAGACAATTTTTTCTTGTTCCTATCTTGTAACATTTTCTCGCTATCAGTCAAAAGTAAGAATTTCCCTAGTCTCCCTGGTAACAAAAATGCTTTGTATTAATTTTTTTCTGTTTGTATCTAAGGGATTTATCATCTGTCATTTTTTCGAGTTATACAATTAATGACAAGTTATTGCCAAATTACTACGATGGTCCTGTAAGGAAAACTGCTGAGCGAGTCATATAAAGTACATCATATGTCTGTTATTCGGGACTCGACTGCGCAACTGAATGGAAATAAATATGATGAATTACTTCCTTTAGTGTCACTGTAAATAGGCAAGCATGGACAGACGATAAAAGCTCTGTCACATGTCATTTGCCCCCTTTTTTACGCATTATTTTGACCAAACATCTCGATTCCGAGTATTTTAGGTTGGCCTGTAATAACTACTTCTTTCGCTCACGTTAAGGATTTATTTTATTTAATTCAAAGCTGTATGAGAAGATCAGAAGGTCGGAGCAAAAATACAAAGTGGCTTTAGAAGTCTTGTCATATCACAGTCAGAGCTCGGACGAAGAATTCATTGTTGTCAAATCCACCAAAGTGCCAGATAAAATAGCGAATATCACACAGTAAGTTGACCTTAGCTGTTTTCCTCTAGTCTATTTGTGCGAATTTTATTTTCAAATGGTTTAGTTTGCACTGTTAGTTATTGGTCATTGTCTGACTGATGAGGGAAAAATGAGATTAGATCCTATAAGTTACTGAGTAAAGTTGCCCTGTCCATGATAGACTGAATCAGGCGAATGAAATATCCATGTCATTCGAGCAGTGATTGACTTGACAATGGAAAATATGTAAAAACGATTGAAATAAGTGATGGTACTTCATTGTGTATGGTGTATTTATACATAATGACTAGATTATTGAAACAGGAGATGAATTTTTTAAAAATTACTTGTTTATTTGATGTAATCCTTCACATCTTGATTTCAATCTGTTCAATTTCAAACATATATAGAATTTATTTATGTCATAAAATATACGCAATACACGGACGTTACACAATATAATCTTAAAACAAAATTAGTAAAACGTGGGTTGGATCGGTGATCTGTTCCTGTCATGTACATGGCTCTTCTTTACATAAAACACATTTGCAAAGTCTGATCTCTGATCTATATATTGTATATGCATATTAATTTGCAGAAGTTGTTGATTGTAGCATTTGTGTTTCAGTTACCATTTCTCACCATGGGCAGTTACGACGATGGAAAAACCAGTTTATGTTCTCTACATGTTTAGAGATCTGTTTGGGCAAATCAACAGGTACATGTTGCTAACCATATTAGTGAGAAAATGCTTTCTCTTTTCTATATTTTTTTAATTTTCCTGTCACACTTTGCACACAGTATTGACATTAAAATTAAAAAATACATTAATATAGTACAGTGCGGTAGATGTTTCTTCCAGTTTTAATCCATGTAAATTTGACATTTCACTTCGGTGAATTTTGTTGACGATTCAGTACTGTTTTATTTGATTATGTAAAATGTTAACAGTAGCGTATAAGTGAAGCTATATAAAATCGTTTTTCCTACATTCTATTATCTCGCAAATGGCACAACATGCTGCTTTTAGTAGCCAATTTTGTTATTTTGTTACACTTTACCCCTTACTGAGCCGTTTGGGTATTCGTGGCCGTTTTTTCAATTTTCTTATTATATATATCTGCTTTAGCTATTTCTAAAAGTCCATGTAAAGGCATATCTTTTTCGCAGTTAGCAGCGCGTAACCGTCTTTTAAAGGGCATATGCAAAACATCAAATGTAATTTATAAGTGTAGTGTCTAATAACATTTAATAGTTTTGTTAAAACATCTTGTGTGTATTTTCCTGAATAACAGCTCTTTCCAGCCCTTGACTTTGTTTAGTTTTTTGGTATGTTATGCAATATTATTACACATATCATTCTTGGCATTATATATATATTAGTTAACTGCCCTTGTCTACAATAGACAATTAACCCAAAAACTGGATTTTAACTGGAGGAGTAAACATTGTTGATTGTGATTGATTTCATTTTTTATTTAATATAATTTAATCAGGGTATTTTACCCAATTTTCTAACGTGAAATGAAATTGCATGATTAATTACTTCTTATATGCTAAAATGTTTACAATTAGGTTTGCAAAATTTACCTAAAAAAAACAAAACATTTTGCACTTGCCCTTTAAAAAATGAAATAATTATAGATACGAATATTTTCAGCATATCATTTGCAACATACTAGAATTCCAAGAATTGGAGATTATTGACAAATTTCATATTAAGGGAAAAAACAATCGAATGCTGTAATTTCATCTAATGCATAAGTGAGAGAATAATTTTAACAGCATCTCACTAGGTAGTATACTAAGTTGAGGAAAATACGAACTCTTTATAAGTTTTTGTCTTAACCATTTATGAGAACTAAATCAAATCTGCACATGACTGATAATAACATGCACATACTCTGACCGACCTGTCACGTGAGAAAAGACGAAAAATAATGTTTTTGCTTCCTTACCTTGCAGTATGCGAGAAAATGAGAAAAGGTACATGTTTTAAGATTTTTTTCTCAAATATAACTGTGTGATATCGGAATAGCACTAGTATCATTATCCTTACTAATACAAGTGAAACTCTTGAAAGATGGTAACCATGGAAACAGTCATTTTCCGTATAAGTGTATGAAATTGTCTGTCCGTAGTCAGTTTGTGAAAGAAATAATTAGTTAATTAAAGTCTCCGGTTATATGCCTGGTGGTGTTTTGTTCTTATTATTAATGTCATCTGCAAACTAATTTTCGACCTTATCTGTTACATCGATATAATGTGTACACACCCAATGTCTCAATGCGTGAATGCCTTTGACGTGTTCCCTATTTGTTGGCCTTTTTATGTTTAACTTTCAAAATCAAACTGTTATTACGTTTTCCCCACACTAACTTGTTTTGATATTTAGATTGTTCGTAGTTCCGGCTGATCGTGGGATTTCTTCCCTAGTGAACTTGCCAAGACCCAAGTATGACTACCATGCATAGTGGTACCGAACAAAATTTGAACGTTTAGGAAGTTTCGTTTTACCTGACTGCAATACCCATACAGTGTTGTCCAAAGATTATGATTATTTAGCCAGATTGTGCGAACAAACTTATTTTTGTAAATGTTATAGCATTATGTACCCCTACCGCAATATTTGGATATTATAGACATACCGTTGTCTCTCCATGCGCTCTAGCATCCGTCCCAGTGTCCTTTCATCTCAATGGTTTTAATGTCACGGATACATCTATACGGATTTCAACTAGATTTTTAAGACGCCTGAGTTTGTGACATAGATTGTGACGTATTCATATGTGATTCCCACGATAGGCGTAGACTGACTTGACTGATGAATGTTATGTATATCTCCAACACATTGACCAAGAAGCATATAGCTTAATATACATGTTAAACGACATCAAACGCTGTGCGCTTTGGCGTTTGATAGATTCCTGAGCAATGGCAGGCGTATAGCCATTGACTTTGTGAAGACTTGTATAGAAGGTCGTGACCAAAATGGATATGAAGCAGAATCCTATACGATTACGGAAACACTCATCACTTTGTGATATTTGTGCAAGTGTAGTTTAGTCTTTATCGTTTACTTTTAGGTACAGCCATTATCTGTGAATTTTCAAAATATGAAATAATTTAAAAAAGCAACCAGTTTAATTGACATACTTAATAGATTAATAAAGAATTGCTTAACATTTTAAGTGGTTTAATATGATCGCTTGTGAGCTACGGAGGTGTTTATAACTGTATTGTTTGAGGGGTAAAAGTCGCAAGTAGACCAGTTGAGAAAACCATCTTTCATCGTTTCACTTGTTTTGTTTTTACCTGGTATCGGAAAATCCTCTGTTTAGGGACCACTGTTTTATAGTAAATTTATTTCACTAAGCTATTATTCAGAATCAGTTTTCTACAAAAACAGTATTTTTCTATTTGTTTGCGAATCAGAATCTGATTTTTCCTATAAGATATATATATATATATACATATATATATACATATACACGTCACAATCTCGTCACTGTAACATGCATACACTAATGTCACCAACGTATTTAATTCCAAGTTCATGTCCGTTACATAGTAATGCATTATACATGATAAGTTATGCGATTCATTCTTTGTGGTATAAGAGTTATACATGTAAGAATATTTCTGACGAAGCCCCCCTACAATTTAATCCTTAAACTTTGTTTCAGTCAGAAAATTTCCTTCACGTAGGTATTGTTGGAAATATTACAAACGGAACCGTGTATTCAATCATTACCATTAGCAAACGCTATAATACCATTATATAGTCATATATTACCACATGTACATACCGAACTCATATACTAGTACCAATGCACTGTCCGTAAACATAGTCAAGATTAGCTTGCTAGGAAAGTGGTCAAACCTTTTCCCCTGAAATCATGGGATGATTATGAATCATTGATGTATTCTTCCACAAAGAGAATAGAAATCAGTGCTGACTGCTTTTAAACGCATAAACATCAAGCGTTATAATATAATTCTAACACTTGACGGTCATTAAGCAAAAACTGAAAACGGCTCCTACCTATATTACCACTTATTGAATTGCTATAGTTGGTCTAGAAGTGTCCAATGCTTACAAAATAATCTTTATTAAATGGAAGCAGAATAGAATGGTATAATTAGTAGGTAAAATATTTGAAATATCTATAACATTATAGAATTCCAAATACTGTTTATTATTCACCTTGTTGCAGTATAACTTGTCAATTAAAGAGAAACTATTTGTTCAAAGAAAAATCTGTGCCTAGGTTGTGATTATAGATTCGAAAGCCATTCAATACACGCTTTATTCCTTACTGTTCATTAATTGTGATTGACATGCCATTGACATTTGAATGAATTCTAGTAAAGATGACAGTTAACCTTTATTAGTTCATTTGATGGTGAGCTATTGTGATCACCCTGTGTCCGTTGTCATCTTTGGCTTGAAACAACTTCTCATCCACAACTACAGGACAACATTCAATCGAACTTTACAAGAAATTTCCTTGGATGGTCCTAATTCAAAATTGTTCAAAGAATATTCAGTTTAATGTCAACTCTGGTTGCCAATGTAACCAAAAGTAACAATTTTAAAGATTCCAAAAGTGATAAGATCGGGAGTTTACATTTTTGTGTGTTGCATTGTCTAATAGTATTCTATGAAATATAAACAAAAGATTAATCCCCTTGGGTCGAAATTATTCACGCCCAGACTTCACTTGTTTAAAATGGATTATTATGGGTAAGAATATTCAAAACCACAAAGCCGAGAGTGTAGATATTTCGTTTGATGCATGTTCTAGTGAGCTACCACGTGTATTCAAATTATGTCCCTTTGGTCAAAACTGGTCACACCAAGAGGTCACTTGTTTCACAAAGACTTAAAGGAAAGTCTTCATGCCCGTAACCGTCAGACAAACAGCTAAGATGTTTGGAAACATTGTCTAGCAGTCCTCTACCAAGTTTGTTCGAAAAATGTCTCTGGAATCCATGTGTGTCACTTATTTATACTTAGACTTAAAGTATTAACATTATACAATTAGACACATTGGTGGGATGGGATGGAAGGTATCCAGGTGCAGCAACAGAATTCAAGTGAGCGATATAAGGCCGTCAAACTCTTGTTTTTTAGTATTTTAATATCAATTTGACATAGACACATATAAGATATATAATGTTTTACAAATATAATATAAAGACAAAGCTTATATGCGTCATCATGAAGACATATATAAAACAAAACTGCTTCTCAGATATATTGATATTTCTATAATAGCTTAAACCGCGATACTAATAGTCTTATTTAAAAGTTTTTTTCTCCTTTTTTCCTTTTTGTAATTAAATGTAGTGACATCTTCCTTTGCCCTCATGTATTTCAAGTAATAAAAACTAGTGCCATTTCAGACTGCTGTATTAATTAACCGTTTCTCATTTTCCAACATATTCTGATTCCTGCTTTCTTAGTTTGCATAGGCACCTCTTTGTTTGCTTTTTAGTGTTTCTTGTAGAGAAAAAAAATAGATTACACATGGAGTGTTTTGTTTTTCGTTTCTTTTTTCTTGCCTTTTTGTATTAAAGACCTATATTTGAATTACACTTTAATTCCCCTCTATATATTACACGTATATAACTTTGTACATATCGTGTTTTGTTGGTTTATGTCCTTTCGTCCGTCTGTCCGTCCAATTAATCGCAACGAAACTTGAAAAGACGATGTTTACGGACCTTCTTCTCTATTATTTTATGAGTTATGTCTTCATTACAACATAGAATTTCGAAGCATTAAACATCAAAAACGGTGATGGATAGACCAAAACACGGATTATGTAGTCACCGCAAAACCTCGTTAATACTTTGTCTTCTTAAAATTCGCTCTGTAACGGGAATACTTATGATCAATATCCTGTATTTCCTAGATGTATCTCCATATGTCTTTGTAGTTCGTAGTAAATTACTTTGAATTGCCTTGTGTACTATTTCGTCCTTGAATAGGTGTTCTATTTTCTACAATACTAGTGTTACGATTCATTCAACAGCACTGAAACGCATTCTAGTAAATATTACTGCCACATTTATTCGTAGAGAAGTACGAGTTTTAGAGAATCAATAACCAGAACCTTATTAGTTGTTCGCATCACACGCATCGTTTATTTCGCTCTTTTAAATTTTAATTCATTTTCATGAGTGCTTTTCTGCTTTGTCATTATCATTGAATGCTTTTCACGCACACTGTCTTGCACGAGAACCGCATCATTTATGTAAACGGATAAACATGTTGCCAGAAGGTATTATTATTGAGGAGATAGTGATTTCTCCTTTCAAATGGTTTGAATGGGCAGGTTTTCCGCTGTTGTAACACGTATCCCATTTCTAGTTTAGTTTAAAATACATGGATATGAAAAACAATCAACAAATTTGGGAGGTATTCGAACTATTAAAAGTTATATTACCATTCAAATTGACCATATTTGGTAATGTTCAGGAATGATGTTGAGAACATAGTAGATGCTTTAAAACATGTAAGAAATGAGTTTTACAGAATATTTCTCTTATTGACAGATACAAATTAAAAGGTACATTACAGAACGGATTAATTTCTATTTTTGACTAGGATGGCGAAACAATAATTACAGATTCTGGAATAAAATTGCTATAAAGTTTCATACATTTTGTATTCATTTTTAGGAGTATTAGTCAGTAATAAAAGTTTCTAAAGATTATGATACTAGTCATTTTGAAGAGTAATATCACTTTAATACCTACTTAGTATAATTATGTGAAGTTTGCCAAGTTGCGGGTTTCTTCCCCAATCAGACCAGTGTCTTGGAGAGATCTAGACATTTTTTCAAAGAGTGCTATTGTTTATAAATACAGCGGAGTGTATGTGGATGGATGCGGTTTGTCAGACAATGAAACACGTGTAGATCTAAACATGTTTAGACCTTATAAACTCTTAATGGTTTTGATAGAGCCAACGTAAAGAATGCAATATTATATCATGTTCCATAGATGTTAACGTCATATCTTCACGTGGGTACATTCAAATAATGTCAGGGTTGTAGTTGAACCGCCTTGGCTAAACGTGCAAGCATACAGGCCCCAACAAACAAAACCCCCCTTTTTAAAAAAAAAACCTTTTTCATATTTAAAATTTTTTTTTTTTAAAAACCCCCCTTTTTTCATCAGGGGTATGATAGCAACAAATTATAGAATTTATCATCTGCGATTTTCTTTAATTCATTTTCATAGGTATGCAAATTCTCAAACAGTTTCCACTTTACATGCATAGAGTAACGTCACATTTAATCATATGACATTTCTTTGTAGATATGATATGGACAGTCTTATACGTTTTACACTGACGGTGCGGAAAAATTACCGCAATGTACCGTACCATAACTGGGACCACGCCTTCTCCGTAGCACATGCTATGTTTACTGTTGTAAAAACGTCAAAACACAAGTTTACTCCACAGGAGGTATGTCCATAAAGTTCCAGTAATCTGAAATAGGAAGAATAGAGCAAACAACTAATTATGAATAAAAATTTAAAAAAATATTTATATGAACAGCATTTTTACAAAATCGTATTAAGTGATAAAAGTAATGTGTGTTAAAATAAGCGTCAAATCATATGAAATATTTGGCGAGGTATTCTGTTTCCAGGACTGCCTTTTTCTCATAGACTCCCAGGTCTTTGGGAGAACAAAGGTAAACCTGTATTATTAAACAGGAGAATCGGTGTGGTGAACTACCTGGCTGAACGTCGATTAAATATAGTGTCACATCGTATTGAAAATCTTTCCTAAAATGTCTTTTGTTTCAGTACTTCCTTTTCAAGTATTTATACAATTGATACTCTTTCAGTGTTTGGCATTATTTGTTGCGTGTCTGTGCCACGACCTCGATCATCGGGGCAAAACCAACGCGTTTATGGTCAAAAGCGCGTCACCATTGGCAACCATATACTCAACTTCAACAATGGAACACCACCACTTTAACCAGACTGTAACAATATTGCAGGTACTCGTAAAATTTGTATCTTTTATTTTAATATTGTAAATTGGTGTCATTGAAAAAATATTACCGCTTATTTAAGGGCGCAATATTTCCAGTATTCCTGAAACCACACCAGTTATTGAAGTGAATAAGCCGCGGCTTTCACTCTTAACCGTAATTTGAGAAAACGCTATGGGCTCGTATTGTTACTCTATGTAAGCAAACTCAATAATTGTCATCGCAAAGCTGATTCTTAGGCATGTAAATTTGTTACAAATAGCTAGTACAGTTTAAACATGTTGTAAAATATACATGAGCGATACGAACATACAAATTAGCATAAGAAGCAAAAAAAAAAAAAAAAGGTTTCGCAAACATTATAAATGACCCTCCCAAAACACGGCTTCTTTCCTTGCAGAATGACGGTCACAACATTTTCAAGTATTTGTCGTCAGAAGATTATAAAACGGTATAGGTCTTTTTCTTACTATTACTATTATTGTATTTGTAGTTATATTGTTTTCACCATATCACATCAAGTGGAATCATTGTTTACAATTCACTGTGAACTCTTGTTACATTCATATATGTATTGAGTTTCGAATAAAGGTATGTTCGGTTCTTATTTTGTGTTTGAGTCAACAAACTAGATCATATATCAAACTTCGAAAGTTCACGATATCGTCTTTTTCCTAGCAAAATTCAAATTTGCACATTTACATTGTGAATAAATGTAGATTTTTTTATCCTTTCTCAAGTTAATGTTTACATTACCTACTTCATCCGCTTAAAGTAAATGACCCTCGTATAAACACTATATATCTACAGATGCTGGGTGATATTAGAAGCTCTATCCTAGCAACCGATTTGGCATTATTCTTTGGCAACAAGGCCAAGTTAAAGGACATTGCAGATAAGAATGAGGTGACATGGGACGATGTAGAACACAGGTAGTTTCTTCGTTAAATATTTCCTGACATTAACGATTTATTTGTTTGAATTTACATGATATTTATGTATGAAAAATATATAAACTGATTTACGAAAGATGCAGACTGTATTTCAAAAGTTCATTTAATGACTTATTTATGCACATGAAATATATACGCAGTGGATATGAGATATTGTAGGTCGGGTGAGCCTCTTATATACCTGTCCTAAGAATCAGCTAGTATAGTAAAAGTGTTCGTTAAATATTCAGGACGGTAGGCCTACGGTTAGGATAATAAAGAGCTCAATGTTAAAAATCAGTTTGACAACATGACATATTGGTTCGGCTCATGATGATCTAGCTGGTTGATGATCTAGCTGGTTGTAAGGAAGATTAACTATTAAAAGTAGATGTCTCTTTGTTTTGATTCTTAGGGGGATCAGTAAATGAAAATTCAACGTTAAGAGTGACATGCCATTGAATTATTTTCACTTATTTACGATATATG
Source organism: Saxidomus purpurata (assembly GCA_022818135.1). Taxonomy (NCBI): domain Eukaryota; kingdom Metazoa; phylum Mollusca; class Bivalvia; order Venerida; family Veneridae; genus Saxidomus; species Saxidomus purpurata. Next base: position 46,560,356 of record JAFMSR010000005.1, read on the forward strand.
TTCTCTATATACTTTAGCCTCCTTTTTTACTGTACACTTTAGATAGTAGTGTTTCTTTTGTTGATGCGCTTTCTATTGTTTACTTGTATTTAAACTGTATCAGTCTTATTGGGTTGTATAACGAAGATATATCACGGCATTGGTGCATCACATGTTTAGAGCATTTACAAACGCAATAATGTTTTATTCGTTTGTAAGCCATTTCGTTTTTACCAGAACTTGCAACTTTTTTCATTAGTTTGGATAACTAGTACAAATCTTTGGGTACATATTTCAGAGCAAATATAGACTTTAATAGTTTTAATTCCCATGTACTTTATTTGATTTCCGTCTTCTTCTGGTCAAACTGGACCTATATTCGCAGGTTCAAGTATTGAACACTGGCACCAGAGTACTGAACTGCCATGTAAGTTTTACTAAATACCATAATATTACCTATATAACGCCCTATCAAGAAAAATACACAAAGAAAATGATAAAAAGTCATTTTCTGACAAACCTCCGTATACACTGTTCTATATTATTCACAATATAGAATAGTGTATTCGGTGGTTTGTCGTAAAAATGACTTTTTACCATTTCTTTGTATTTTTTCATGATAGGGTGTTATTCAGATATATTCTTTGGGGTATTTTGTTCAAATTACAGGGCAGTTCAGTACTCTGGCGCCAGTGGTATTGAACTACTTTTTACAAGTGGCTGTTTTGGTTGATTTGACATTCCTATCAAAATGCCTAGTCAAACGGTACACATTTAGTCTACTCTAAAGTTAAAAATTCTGATATAAGTCACCAGGTATTCTTAACAAAAATACAAATAGGACTTGCTTTTGCTAAATCTCTAAAGACCACCTATGGCAGTTAACCAATGTTTTACTTTTACCAGAATTATTCCCTAAAAGTGGGAGGGGGTGTCTCATTTCTCATGGTGATTATATTTATGCAAGAGACTCGGCAATATATTCTCAGAAACCTGGACTTTATCAGGTTGTCGAATTCAACAACGTGCATAGGACTATAATCTTCTAAAAAAGTGAAACTATGCCGATTCTTCAAAAAAGAAAAGAAAATCATTGTCTGTAGATGCCACGGTAGTTTGCTATTATGTATAATATTTAGTTTTTTTATTTACCATTACTTGCAAACAAAAACATTTTAAAAAATACATTTATTCTGTACTATGTGCTACAATAGGAGTAATACCCCAAAGTTTGACACCTCAGTTGGGTTACAGATGTCATGGAGCAGCAATCTTGCTTGCTTTACGACACCATCTTTACTTTACCAGTTAGTTTTTTTCCGAAAACTTGTCACTCTTAATCTGGAGGTCGTGAAATTGAATCTTTGAAGTGTCATATGACCGCAACTTCCACATTTCCGTCTTCCAGCACGAGTCCTGGACAGACCTCCAGGAAGCAGTCATCCAGAGTTGTTAACGTGTAGGAACTAGTTCTACAATTGATATAAAATGAATACGTTTACACTTAACTAAAAGTTGTCATCTGGACACCTTCTAGCTTGTTGTTAATTTCATTCATCTATTTTATGATCACTGTTTTGGAATCAAATTGCCCCAAAACTGGCTCTCCGACCAAATATGCACAATCCGGTTAGTCAAAAATACCAAGACAGTCGCCTATGCTCTATCATGAACACTTTTCTCGGAATCGTTTTAGTTGTAGTAATTTATTTAGCTATGTGTGTACATTCATTTTTGTTCATTTCATTAACAGTTGCGTCATTTTATATACTAACAACCACGTTCACGTTTTTGTTTCCAGCCTTTCTTACAAACAAATGTCTTCTGTGATATCAGTCTGCTGGCACACTAGTTGGCCTACCTGGCTTCGCCAGGGTGAGCTTTTCTAATGGATGGTTGTCCGTCTTCCGTCAACATTTTGATTTAAACGACATCTCCTCTGAAACCACTAGGCCAAGGTTGATAAAATATACAGGGATGTTCCTTGCATGAAGTTCTACCGAAATTGTTCAAAGAATTCCATTCCATGCAGAACTCTGGTTGCTATGGCAACAAATAGGAAAAACTTCTTCTCTAAAACCGCAGGGCCGAGAGCTTAGATATTTCGCATGTAGAATTGTCTAGTGGACCTCTGGGTCAACATTGACCCCGCGCGGGTGATCACTTAGTTTTACACAAGCTTATATAGAAAAAACTTTTAAAATCTTCTCCGAAACCAGAGGCCAGAGCTGAGAAGGCGAGCATTGCCTAAGTAGCCCTCTACACCAAGTGTTCAAAGTCCCCGGATCAAAATTGATCCCCCCCGGGGCCCCCCGTTTTTAAAAAAAAAAAAAAAAAAAAAAAAAAAAAAAACCCCCTCTCTGCCCCCAAACCAAGAAGCGCCTCCAGAGCGAAACATTGGCATGTAGCATTGTCTAGGGACCTCTACCATGTTCAGTAACTCCTGTGCAAACTGACCCCGCCCGAGAGCCCCTTGTTTTTGCCAAGGCTCATATGGAAAATTAAAATCTTCTTCTCTGAAACCATAGGGCCTAGAGCTGAGATATTCGGCATATAGTATTGCCTAGTAGACCTCTACCAAGTAGTATTCAATCATGACCCCTAGGTCAGAACTGACCCAGCCCGGGGGATCTGTTAATTTTACATAGGTAAGACTTTAAAAAAATCTTCTCTGAAACCACAAGGCCTATAACTTAGATATTTAGCAATGTAGCATTGCCTTGTGGACTTTACCAGAGGTTCAAATGATGTCCCGAAAAACCCCCCTTATCACAAAAGCTAATATAGGAAAAACTTTTAAAATCTTCATCTCTGAAATCAGAAGGCGCCTAGAGCTGAAACATTTGGCATGTAGCATTGTCTAGTGGACCTCTACCAAGATTGTTCAGATTATGACTCCTGTGTCTAAATTGACCCCGCCCGAGAGTCACTTGGTTTTACATAGGCTCATATTGGAAAAACTTTGCAAACCTTCTTCTCTGAAACCATAGGGCCTAGAGCTGAGATATTCGGCAAATAGTATTGCCTAGTGGACCTCTACCAAGTATATTCAAATCATGACCCCTAGGTCAGAACTGACCCAGACCGGGGGATCTGTTAATTTTGCATAGGTAAAACTTAAAAAAATCTTCTTCTCTGAAACCACAAGGCCTAGAACTTAGATATTTAGCAGTGTAGCATTGCCTTGTGGACCTTTACCAAGATTGTTCAAATCATGACCCCCAGTAAAAAATTAACCCTTCCAGGGAGGGGGGAGGGGCAGGGTCACTTGAATTCGCATAGGCTTATATAATGGACCTCTATTATTTATGTTAAAGTCATGATCCCTTGTATTATTGGCAATTGAAATACAGGTGAGCTATATAGAGCCATCTTGGCCCTCTTGTCCATGCATAATCAGAACTTCCTCTTTTGTGAGTGAGCAGTCAAATTTTTAAGCAGAAATCGCAAAAGGCATTTGTTTAGTTTTATTACTAGTTTAGTTTATTTTTAGAAGTGTATATTCATTGTGAAATAGTAGATCTATAAGATCTATAATCTGTTTCTTTCTATCAAATACTTGAACTCGCAGACGCCTCATGCACGCTATTGTTATGACCGGATGTGATCTAGTAGCGTCTGCTAAACCCTGGAAGATGCAACTTGACACAGTAAAATACATATTTGAGGAGTTTTATCAGCAGGTAGTACGATATAAAACTGAATGTAGTATTGTAGTGAGTAACAATCTAATTTAGTATTGTTTAACCTCGTCAGTCACATGATGTTATGTACTATGTTGCCAATTCTAAGTCCCGTTTTGGAATATGATTTCGGTCATAAGTGTATAAAACAGAAAACATTTTTGCGAGTCGCCGATTTCTTATAGCATTAAATTCATATAAATCAACCTTCAACAATAAAACAAGCATTCAACTTTTCTATGTAAAAGAACAGTTGGGGCTATGTAGTACATACATCAATCGGGCTGACAATGCCTCAACCTAACTGAAAGAAGAGATAAACAGGCATGACAGTATGTTGTTAATGTATATTAGCTTACAAGCATTGTGCTTCTTTTTCATTGCCTTTGGCTTCTTGCTTTTCCGTTTGCTGTCAATTTTGTTAGCCTAGAAAGAATACATGGAAATGAAAATATGTTTCGGAAACTAAGCAGCTGAACGACAGCTAACATGATAATGATAAATTAGAGCTCGCCAAACTTTCAGAGTTGTCAAGGAAACTGTTTGCTATCTCTTCTTGCACATGGTTCACCCTTAGATGTTCTAACGTCTCTACCTTGTTCTGCTGACTTACCCAATTAACAGTAATTACCGCTAGACATACACACGCCAGTTTCCTGCCGTAGAAATAGTTTCACGAGCTTAAAATCCAAGAGCACAACTTGCAGAAAATCACCCAACTAAGAATGTTTATACTGAACATCTGGTAATGTCAGAAGTCAGTTCAAACCATAGACATCCCGACACTTGCATGCTATTACCATTTGTATATGTAAAAATGTGTTTATTTCCCACAGAAATCTTGTAATGGCCCTAAGCATGACAGCATGCGACCTATGTGCTATGTACAAACCTTGGAATACACAGCTTGACCTTGTATTTGTGATCATGGAGGAGTTCTGGCAACAGGTATATTAATAATGTCAAACAAGACAACAAAATGGGGCTGAAATTATTGAACACCAAATCGTACTGTGTAACATTGCGATATGTTGTGTTTACTAAATATCCTGCCTTCTCTACGGGGTATGTTATTTTGAGAAAATGCTTTGAGTGTATTGTCGTGTGTTATTGCCTATGTGGTGTTTGTCATATTTGTTATCATTACGGTGATGTTTTGTCAAAGAATCATTTTAGCTGGTGTAAGAGGTATTGTATCATGTCAAAATTCATTGATATTTAATCAATGTCTCATGTGATTTTGTCTTTATGTTGAATTTATATGTCAAAGCGTTATTTGATCTTGTTGCAGAATCTTGGAGTATGTTACAGTATTATGCCAGAATCTTATGGAATTTAAGTGGACACCGGAATGTTCACTTCATGTAGTCCATGTACACTTGTTTTACGTGAGCTTGTTGAAATACAACTAAACAAGTCGTCTAAATCATGTGCACTTTATGTTTATTAATGCGACATGTCGGTCAAAGTTAGACAACAGGGTTAGGGTTCCCTAGCCCTAACTCGACTTATTGTTTGTCGTCATCGATTGAACAGTGTTTTGTTGTCCAAACATTGACCGACATGTAGCATTACTAGACATAAAGTCGACATGATTCAGACGAGTTGTTTAGTTGTACGTAAACAAGTAGACATAAAACAGGTGCACGTGGACTACATTAAGTGAACATTCCGGTGTCCACTTAAAAGCTCCATAGAATCATGTGTTGTTCTTATATCATATTACCATATTGTAATGATAAATATTTATGATACCTACACATATGTCAACTTGTCAGTATATTCTGTAATTATGTACAACAACTGTACCGTGTTATCTTGTCTACATATTATGCTATAGTGTTTATATTGTTATGTCAAATTGTCACGTAATAATGTTTATATATCAACCTATTTTTGTCAGAACGTTATGATGTCTTTAGTTATGCTGTTGACCGACGTTTACATGAGATCATGCTATATTTAGACAAGATGAAAGAGTTGATTTCGTCGATACACAACTCCTCTTTAGACAAAATCACATGATAATTTAACTAGATGTAATAGATGTTTGACCAAATAACACACCTGTCAGACAAGATTATTGGCCGCCGTTCGGCGCAATAAGACACGTATTTGACAAGATCCCACTTTACTATGTATCCATTGCTTCTTTTTCTCAAAATAATATACTCTGTGATCAAGACTGGGACATGTAGTGAATACAATAGTTCAAAATATTACAATATAAGAACATTTTGGCGTTCCATATGAAGGATATTTTAATAAGATTCATGATTCATTATATGTGTCAGTTAAACAAAAAGGGAAATCAGTTGTTGAAAACTCTACAATAACATAATGTTTTTTGACGTTCGAGTCGTAACATCTTCATAAATGACGCCAAATTGTGCTTGATAACCACTAATAAATATCTGCGTAACACATAACCCATTGCATTTTTATCTCTTTTGGGATATTTACTCATCTTAGAATGAAATAATATCTGTTTTAGCGGTGTTCATTGTTTAATAAACAACATTATCGCTCAGCTGCTTAATTATAAATCACTCGGGCATACGGCCTTTGTGGTATATTATTGAGCATCAGAACTCCAAATTGGCATTTATTTTACGATGAACACCACTAAAACGGATATTATATCTTAATTAACCATTTTATCTAATGCATACTATTAAGGTGACGAGTGTTGCACAAAATCGATGCGCGATCTCAGTAGATTGCGATGCACTATCTCAGTTAAGGATATAAACCAGCGGTAGATTACAACTTCGTTAAGGATCGGCTTACTGCTGCCACATTCCACAAAAGCACAGTCTCTAATATAGTTTGTTTTCAAAAGATTGAATCAGTCACCATTTGTCAAGTCGCGCTATTTCTAATATTAAAAGCGGATAAATAAGTCCACCTGTTTGTTTCGTTTGTAAAAGGCAAACGTTCAGTATTTGTCGACCTCGGTATCAGAGTTTTGTTAACAGTGTAATACTTTCCTTGCGTAAAAGCGTGCTGAAGACACGTTTGAATTTACTGTGCTTTTATCTGCTATATTAAAGCCCCACATGAAATGAATTTTAACTAACAGTTGCGGTCATAGAAGATCGTACCTACAAGGCATATTGTCTTGCATGTTTTTTCTAGTCTTTGTTCGCGTTATGATGTCGCTTTACACAAAATCGAGCAAGAAGTCCAATTATTTGTGGACAGCAACTTTAAGAACGTGTTTTAACTCATTCTAGCTTTGAACATTTACTAAGTAAATCTAATCACATGTTATAAACGTAAGACTAGGTTTCTTGTACACAGGAAGTTTGAATCACATTCCCCTTGTTTATGTATTAATTAGAAGTGTTAAATGCATGTTTTACCGACCGCCTGTAGCGTTTCACTCCCTTCATAGAACTACCTTAGTCTTGTTGTTTGTGTACCCAACCATACTTTCGGAATTCAGGAATAAACAGAAAGAAACGTGCAGTCTCTCTCCCTCCATCCCACTCCTTTATTACACATTTGATAAAAACAAAACACAATTTGTGTACACTGCTTTATAAAATTCATAACCGATTTAACGAATAAATAATTTCGCTTTTAAATGGATATGATAGGTGTGTTCCAGTATGGTTATATATCTGCAAGTTTAGACAATTTAGTGGCATGGTGCTAGCATCTTTGCTAATAATGCATGCATTTCTTTTGATAAATAAAGAAAATATGCTTTAGAGGAAGTGTTAAAGTAGGTGTGTTAATGAATAAAAGGCTACTCTGAAAAGCATATACAAATGTATATTTATTTATATAAAAATCATTACATGTTAGACGTGTATCATAATAATGAGTATTCTGCTAATGCTAAATGCTATTTATAACTCTTGTGTAAACATAATATGTCTACTTAAATTATACCAAACATTTCATGAAAGAGATACACGGACACAAACAGTAGTGAATAAGACGTAATAAAATGTGTTCTGCATGTCCGTATGTATGGCAGTTTTCGACTAAAACCCTATATTATAATGATTGATTATTAACGCTTAATATATTTGGCAAATACTGGCTGGAAATCGCAGTCAGGTAAATCTCTCTTATTTCGGACATAGAAAAACTCTTTTGTTAGGTATAGGCATGATGGGAGACATGCCGAGGTCTCATCCACAAATACAAGCTAACATAGTTGCTCTTATGGACGGACCTTTACAAAATTTGCTTCAAATCAAATCAAACACTTAGTATTCAAAGTTTCAAAAGTTACATAGAAGGTCGGCAATACTACTTATTAAAAGAGGAACATTCTATGTTCGAAATAACTCGCAGCAGCTCGCAATCCGCATTTTTGGCCATAAAATTCAAACTATCTCAGTGTTATGTAGGCCAGAAGCAATCACATCGAGTGCTGTCTTGGAAACCACTTTTAGAATATTGTTTAATTTTGCTTATATACGATCCAGTACAGTCCTTTCTTTTTAATTTTGTTGTTATATGTATCTGTTGAGTTCCTAACGTTAGTGAACCAGTAATTGTATTGTATGTTTGTTTATCAGGGTGATGAAGAAAAGGCTAAAGGCATCACACCATTGGCAATGATGGACCGCGAGAAGAAGCATGAACTTCCGCAACTAGAGGTAAATATCTCCATGTCCGGATCCGATACCGACCCTATTCAGCATTAAATAGTTACAAGAATTTGGTAAACATGAAATTATGTTATCAACTGGTTCGTCATAGCTGTTTACTGTATATTCTGCTTGATTATACAGAATGTAGTGATAAAAGAAAGCAAATGCTGTACTTGATTTAAAAGAAACGAGTTGTTTTTGCAAATATCTAAATGAAATCTGTTTCTTCAGGTTGGATTCTTGGTTGGTATCTGTCTACCGTGTTACGACCTAATGACTCAAGTTTTACCGGAAACTAAACCAATGAAAGACGGAGCACTGTAAGTAACAGAAATACAAACAAAAGTAACCGTTCAGAATTGTTTGTTCTAGAATACTGTATCCTAGAATGCACAACTGGAAAGTGATCAGACATGATTCTGAGTTTTTCTGACAAGTAATCTAGTGTATGAAGACCTTGAAAAGATCAATGGCAATAATTTATATTAGATTTCTTTGTTTTAAAACACTTTCTGTTTGCTTTAATTTACACCAATGCTATATTTCTTAGGTCCAACATGAAAAAGTGGAAACAACTGGCGGAGAAATCACGTGAAGAAGTTGAGAAGGAGTTGCGAATTGACATCTCGGACCGGCGGCATAGTTTGATACAGTATGGTGAGCACACTGATGACGAGCTGTCCGACTCGTCGGAGAAACAGGACGAAACTCAGGAAGGTGAAAGCTTAGCAACAGATGGCGACGCAGAGAATAGGTCTGTAACCAGTAGCAGTGCGTCTAGGAATGACGCTGATGACGAACTGGATAGCGCTGTTGAAACTGTACGTGAAAAACATGACGAGGAAAACGTCACACCGGCTGATTGAAAAGAAAACATAACAACAGAGTTCGCAAGTTCATTATACAAAACCATCGTATGACAGGAACATGACTTAAATAGAGGCGATGTGCAAAACTTCTTGGAATAAATAACGGTCGCGTTTTCCATCCAATCGCTCTGATACAATGACATGTATGTCTTGAACTCATTCACCAACCGGTGTACATAAGAATAGCGTGTAGTTGTGGAAGCCAGAGGACTAAGAGAACTACTTGGTCTTTGCGAGAGAGCGAGAGAGACATTCATTGCTTAAAGAAGTAGTTGAATAAGTGGATGTACAGTTACTTATGGAACTTGGCTTCAAGTACAGTTGCTGCTTACATATATGTAGCTATTTATAGAATGACATGTGTTGCCAGATTACATGCAACCGATTTGGAAGTCAACTGTGATGAAGCTCTTGATCAGTTACAACTATATTTAAATTTTTATAAACTATTGTGTCATTTCTTTCAAAGAAAGGTCTTGCGGTCATGGAATCGCAAGATTTCAGTAACTATTGATATTATGCATTTCAACAATACCTTGATCAAACAAAATGGCGGAGAATACATTTACATGTATGTATGTTTTGTTGTGAATTTACACTTTAGTCTTTTGACCGATACCTCAAAACATTTAAAAACTACGTAGTGCAGTTTATCTTGTTTTCGGTTGTTCTTGAAATTTGTGATTGTGATTATTACATGGCTTTGTAAGACAGGTGACATCAGTATGCTTTATATATGTCAGCCTTTTATTCTGGTCCGTTCAGCGTTGCAAGCTTTAAAAATTCGCCTTACGCCTAATACTAGTATATTATATACCTGCCTGCAGTATAGAGTTATTAATGTAGCTTCGAAGTTTGATAGTTTACAGTACAAATATGTTAACGATTTATCACTGAAATAGCTGTTATTCTCTTCTATAGTAATGTCAGTATCTACTGATTGTGAACAGAATATCATTGAAGTTCAGAAGTATGAGCATACCAGAATTGTCACACACGTGTAGAAAGCACTAAACTATCCAAATATTTTAACTTCTTTTGCTCAAATGTTCTTCAGTGAGCCCTTGCTGTCAGCACTTTCAGTGCTTTGATTTTACGAAAGTCGTCATGGAATGATGGTCTTGTATCCTCATCCAATTAGATGCTGATATACATGCAAGGTAGCATGGATAGTTCTATTTGGGCATTATTGCACGAATATTCATTATATCATATGTACAAAACATATTTTAATTACAGGTAACGCATGAAGCGTTATTCATTTATCCTCTGCAAAACTCAGTTTGGGGATGAACGAGTTGTTATTTATTGTTATGTCACAGTCACGTATCTATACGATGAAATGGTAATCTATGAAAATAGTTATAAATCATTATTGTTTAACCTAGATTTTTGTTATACATGCATATTTATGAAATTTATACTTATGTTATTTAGCATTATAATTGTAAATATGTTACTATGTTATTTATAGTTTAAGTTGTCACATTTACTGATACATATATTGAAAAAAGTGGTTCACCACTTAAAACTTTGCATGCAGGTGTTTCGTTGTATGTGTAAGAATAAATCAGTGCACATCTATAATGGTTAAAACTGTTAGAAGCACATGCTTTTACCAATGAGATAATGTCTAGAAGTTCTAATGAAAGTCTCAGTATAAAACATTAAACGGTTGTCTGTGTTTTAAAAAATTTAAGAAAGTAAAGACTTTTGTCAGTTGTCTATAACAATACCTGCATATACCATGTATATGTCACCAGCCTTCCTGTGCCAAAGGGATCCAAACTGTCAAAACAAAATTGTGTTAAAATGCACTGGTTTATTCAGACAATCTGGTACACATTAGTTTTTTTCTGTAGAAATCTTTTTATTTTGTACTACAAACGACATGTAGAGTAAATACAGTCATTGAAAACTGAAATGTGTTGCTTCTGTAAATTTTCCTTCCACCAGGGGCAACAGGTTTTTTAAGCTCACATGGCACAAAGTGCTAGCGTGAGCTATTAGGACCACTCACTGTCCGGCCACCATTTTCTTCAAACAAAATCTCCTCTGAAACCAGTGCCAATATTAATGAAACTTGACAAGGATGTTCCATGCATGAAGCTCTATCAAATGTTTTCAAAGAATTCTATTCCATTTAGAACTCTGGTTGCTATGGCAACAAATAAAAAACTTTAAAAAATCTTCTTTGATACCACACAGCCTAGAGCTTAGTTATCTAGTGGTTAGCATTTCTTCTGAACCTCTACCAAGATTAATCAAATCATGACCCCAGGGTCAAAACTGAACCTGCCTTGAGTGGTCATTTAATTTTACAAAGGTTTTGTAGGAAAAACCGTAAAAATCTCTGAAACCACAAGGCCTAGAAACTTAGTATGTATCATTGTCTATTGGACCTTTACCAAGTTTATTCAAATCGTGAGCACTGGGTCAAAACTGACCCTGTCCAGGGTGTGACTTCCCGTAGCAACCAGTGACTTTCCCTCACAACTGGTGACTTCCTTAACAACTACTTAATTCCTTTAGCAACAAGCGACTTCTTTAGGCAAGTGCCATCATCACCTTTGTTAGTAATTCCCGCTAAGTAACCCACATTTCCCACTAAAATTTGAAAACATAAGAGGTGGTACACAGATAACTTATTGGGTTTTTTAGTTTTGGTCACTAGCGCATCAGGAAGTAAAGGATATAAACTAAAAATGGGTACAGAATCTCTCTTGGTCATTTAAACCCTAGTATATACATATAAATGTCACCAACGATATTAGCAAGTTTTAAAATTTAAGTGCCTTCTAAAACATTTGGAAGGCATAAGTCAAGCAGTAATACTTTAAATGTGTGACAAAAGCATAGTATTGTATGGCAGATAAAAGAACTTGCCAAAATACTTACCTAACTCAACCGATATAAATACAATGTTCTTTGTACATACAATGTGTAAAATAATCCAAGTACAATAGCAATGAACCTGGTTAAAATGGCAACCAGCAGTCCCAGATCAGCTGGGTCAACATTTCGGTGCGCGGACTTGGATGTTCATGTGCTGAAAATGTGTGGCAAGCTGTTTTAACAATGTGAGTTACAGACTGCACCAATGTGTGCATATATACAGGGTTTGCTACCTTAAAACTCAAAGTGTGACCTTGACCTTTGTATCCCCCCCCCCCCCCATGACGAGATTTATGGCCGGTATTTCAAAATTCCCATATGCATGACAAAGTTAAAGCCTCGACACACAAAATAACTAGTTAAGGAAATAGCTGACCCATGTCTACATCATTGCGATTTCAACCCTTAGGAAACAAGAGCCATGTTAGACATGGCCATCCCTCCGCCAAGTGCTTTTTCTATGATCAAGAAATTTTAGGTATCTGAGGGGAATTGATATGGTGTAGGTTCTAATTTAATAAAATATTTGTAATTGTCGGGGGATAATTTAGCAAGGTAGAGCAATGGTTCATAGGCATGTACTTCCCATCATTGTGCTCAATCATTGTATGAAGTTTCAAGTAATTCAAAAATTAGGAAAGGTACAGTTAAGGTTCTTGGGTACTGCACTTCTCCTCATTCTGCTCTATAACTGTAAAAAGTTTCAAGTAATTCCCTTCAGTACTTTTAGAGTTATGCTCCAGACAAGAAAAATCAAGAAAA